>JACBXF010000155.1:682473-1091575 GCA_014183025.1 Harringtonia lauricola | reverse complement strand
GGGGGGGGGGGAGAAGCACAGACGATAAAGGACCCAAAAAGCGCAGACCGATCACGCGCCTAGACAGCCATATTCCCGGAACTACGTGTAATACTCTTGACAAAGCGTGTCACATCTCACATTTGCGTTGCGGCGAGAGAGAAAAAGGAGAAGGGTTGTATGACGGGTGGTGGCAGTCACAAGATGGCAGCTTGCGCGTGGGAGAGAAAATCAAAATGTTTTCAGCTGGGCAGGCTTGTCTGCTCTGCTGTCTGCAGTCTCTATCCAGAAATCCAATGGCCGCGCGTTATCCCAGCCGCCCAAACAAAGCAAACCCTCCGCCCAGTGGGCAATGCATCTGCCGGTGTTTTCTGTAGTTTTCCAGTTTTCGGCCCATCCAGTCCTGCGTCCATGCCACAAAGGAGATGAAAGAGAAGGAAAGAAAGAGAAGGAGAAGAAAAAACACACAAAAAAAAAAAAGAAAAAAAACTACCGCCGCAACTTCTCAATCCGCACCAGCAGCTTGCCATCCGTCGGCCGTCCTCGGCCGTCCATCAAGCTCACAAATCGGTAGCCGGTCTGCAGCCGGTCCAGCCGCACGCATGCCCACCCGGCCAGCCCGTCGCGGCCGAGCAGGTCCCGCGAGACGTCCTCGACGTAGAATCTGGAAGTTAGCGATGTAAAAGTAAAAGAAAGTAAAAAAAAAAAAAAAAAATAATAATAATAATTACCCCACAAAACTCAACGACTCGACAATCTTGGAGACGTTGCGAAAGCGCAGGACGGCACCGCGCCGCCCCCACGCCGGCTGGTCGCTCTGGCCGGGCTCCGTCTTTTGCTTGAGGGGGTCCTCGGGCAGCTTGACCGGGGGAAGGGTGATGGAGACGGAGGAGGACTTGGGTGTGATGGACGTTGCTGTCACCGGGACTGCTGCTGTTGTTGTCGTCGTCAGCGTCTCGGCCGGCACTTCGGTCGGCTTCTCGGCCGTCTCCGGACACCGCTCGTCGGCGTGCTCGACGTTGAGCTCGCAGCGGACGACGGGGCGAAAGTCGGGCCGCAGACGGCCGCTGACGACGCCGGTGGCGCAGGCCTTGTCGTGCTTCTGCAGAGAGGGCGGCAGCGGCAGGTGCTGGGCCGACAGCACGGTGATGTAGAGGTCGAGGGTGCAGACGGGCTCGGCCGCCGCCACCGGGCAGTCCTCGGCGGTCTTGTCGCCGCCGCCGCCACCACCTCCACCACCGCCGCCCCCGCGGTAGCCGTCCGGCTTCAGGACCCAGCCCGGGGTGCCGTCAAACATGGCGTGGTTGAGCATCATGGCGCGGTCGAGGGTCTGCCAGTTGAGGGCGACCATCTGGACGCCGCGGCGCCAGCAGCAGGCCGGGTCGGGGTTGCTGCTGGAGACGTGCTTGGTGGCGGTGGGATAGGCGCGCATGAGGTACTTCTTGTTGTGCTGGAACAGGTCGGCGTGGTGCTTGGGGTTGGCGTGCAGCGCCTGGATGGTGGAGTCGCTGAGGCTGAAGACGTGCGCGGGCGTCTTGGCCTCGCGGTCGCCAAAGTGGTGAAAGTGCCGGCTCTCGGTGTAAATGGCGAGCGCGCCGAGCTCTTCGGTGATGCGGACGACCGACGAAGACGAGGCGGCCGCGTCCTCGTCGGACGAGCTGGCATTGTCGTTGGCCTCGGCGGCCGCGGCCACCACCGACAGCGACGTGCCCAGGCTGACGCCAAACGAGCTCGCCGCCGAGCTGCTGTGCGTGCCCGGCGCCGACGCCCGCTTCACCTTGACCAGGATCTTGCGCTGCAGGGCGGCCAGGGTGGGCAGCCGCAGGCGCGGGTCGGTGCCCTCGAGCGTGGCGTCCAGCAGCAGCGGCCCCCATTCCTCGCGCATGATCTTGACCATCTGCCGCTGCTGCGCCGCGCTCGTGTGCACCTCGAGGCTGACAATGATGGGCAGCGGGTTGTCGCGGAACGCGCTCGCCCGCACCGCCCTGCACACCTCGCGGAAGCCGACATGCGTCCCCAGCGTCCAGTCGTTGGACAGCCACGTGTGCGCGTGCATCACGACGGGCTCGCTGTCGTCCTCGTCCTCTTCCGGGCCCGTCACCGAGATCTTGGTCGTTGTGTCCATCGTCGCTGTCGTCGCTGTCGTCGCTGTCGTTGCTGTCGTCGCTGTCGTCGCTGTCGTCGCTGTCGTCGCCGTCGTCGCTGTTCTGTCCGTCGTCCCCGTCATCGCCGTCGTGTCCGTCGCCGTCCGCGACGGCTGCTGCGACTCGTCGTCCTCCACGCGCGAGGCCCACGATGCCCGCAGCACGCGCTTGCCGTCCCCCCCGGCCTCCGACGGCACCGACAGCTGGCTGTTGAAGCTGGAGGTCCGGCTGCGCGGCAGCGTGCCGCCGATCAGCAGGCTCGTCACCGCCTCGATGCCGTCGTGCACCGAGTTGGCCACCGTGCTGGACGACACGTGGCGCGCGTGCTGGTGCAGACCGCGCTGGCCATGCTGGCCATGCAGACCGAGCTGGGCGCTGGGCGACCGCGCGTGTGCCAGGCTGCTGCCGCCGCCTTTGCCGCGCTTGGCCGGCGGGTTCCACACGTCGATCTCGATGCAGCGGCAGTTCTGGGCCAGCACCTTGCGGTACTCGTCGACGGACGCGTCCGACGACAGCTGGTTGCCCACCAGGTAGGTGTTGTGGCTGCTGCTGACAAAGTAGTGGGAGATGGGCAGCGACTGGTCGAGCCCGTCACCACCGCCCGTCAGCGGCCGCACCGCATCCCAGCTGACGCCGACGCCGACGCCGACGCCGCCCGACAGCACGGCCAGAAACTCCTCGAACCGGTACCGCTCCTTGCCGGGCCGCAGCGCGGCCTCCGCGGCCTCCGCGTCCACCCCTTGAGTGTTCTCGAGAAAAAGGGCAAAGCGCGCGCGCGCGATCGACGGCGGCGCCGTCAGCCCCGACGGCAGGATGCCGGGAAACGTCGACGTGCGTCGGCACAGGTCGTGGAACACCTGCTGCAGGCTGGCCAGCGTGGCCGGGCCCAGCAGGATCACAGGCTTGTCCGGCGCCACCGCTGCCGCCGCCGCGCTGCCCCGCGGGTCCCGCGTCGTCACAATGGGCAGGCCGTCGTCGCTGCTCCCGAAATGGTGGAGGTGGCCGTGGTGCTCGCCGTGGTGGTTCGAGATGAGCGTCGTCGTGTCGACGAGGTGGCGCATCGCGCTGCGGATGCCGTGCTGGCTCTCTTCGGTCAGCATGCTGGGCCGTATGGCCACAGGGTCACGCTGCCGTCGTCTTCGTAGCTGTCAATCCACTCTGTTAGCCTGCGTCATGCCATCGCCATCGCCATTGTCGTCACTGTCACCATCGCCATCGCCATCGCCAGACACTCACAAAGAGACACATTGCAAAGGGCCGGACCCCGCAGGTCCGGCACGGGACGGCTCTGCTTTCAGCAGGGCAGGGGTCGGCTTCAGGACAAGCCGAGACGCGCAGAAAGGGGGAGAGGGTCCAGAGGGCCTCGCTTTGTCCACGAGGCTAGAGGCAATCAGCGGCCCGTCACCAGCGCTTTCCACGGCAAGAATATGCGGTCGCTGTTGCAGGCGGCAGTCTGGTTCTATATAGAAGAGGGGAGAGAGGGGAGAGAGAGAGGGGGGGAGAAGGCGAAAGAGAGAGAGAGATGGGGAGAAAGAGAGAAAGAGGTGCGATGGAAGACTGCAAAAGAGCGTCGGCGAGGCTGTGCGGAAATGGCTTCTTTCGCGGTGGCGAGAGAGTGAGAACGAAGGAATAAAAAGACTGAAAGAAGAAAAAAAAGAATGCCCAACTATCCCTCATCTCTTCCGTCGATTCTTTCAGCTTGCCAACCAAGGCCGCTGCTGTCGCTGCTGTTGGGCATGCTTTCACAGCCTCAATCTCCCTTTTTCTTGGTTTCTCTGGCAGATTGGCCGGAATGCACCGAATCAAAGATGCGCTGGCCGTCAGCAGGCGGAGTCGCTAGCGCGGGCGCGCGCTCACGCACAGTGGAGAGAATGGCGGAACGGCCCAGGCGCGCGCGCTGTCAGGAGCGGCCGTTAGCAGCTGGGCGCCGCTGCACGTGCCCGATCACCGCTAAAATCGCCTGAAAGGTTGGGCCGTTCGCCCCAGAATGGCAGCCGACTGCCCAACCAACGGCCCGACTGCGCCCCTCGGGCTGCATGGCCGTCACCGACAGCAAAGAAAGGAAAAGGAAAGAAACAAACGTTGCATCGCTGCGTTCGTCTGGTGTCGGTCAAGCCTGCCCACAACCAGCGTGGCTGTGAGGCTGCTGCTGGATGACAGGCCCAGTGTATCCGCTAATCCCCCGCACTGTCGCTTCTATGACGTAGTGGGGCTGCTGCCAGCGGTCGTTTCAGCCAACTTTCTGGCCTCAGTTCTCTCTCTCTCGCTCTCTCGACCCAACACCAGCCACACCACCCACCTGTCCGTCGCCATGTCGCGCCACGACGACGAGGAGCAAGTCCGCAGCTGGGGCTTCCGCCACGTATTTACCTGGTCCGATGAACCGTGAGTCTTTTCTCCGCGTGTTGGGCTGCAGGGAAAATCCAAGGCTGCTTGACTCATCGCTCTCTCCCAGGAACGCCTACTACCACCCACACACCCATGCCACCCTCACCACTCACCTCATCGTCCGCGGCCAGCTGACCATTGCCTACCCGGATGACGCCGATCGCACCGTCAAGACCACGCACCACGTCGGCGACCGGCTGGACGTCCCGGCCAACAAGTCCCACGAGGTGTGGGTTGGGCCGGAGGGCTGCACCTATGTCATTGGCGAGTAGCAGCCTCTCGTTCCAGTTCACCGTGCGGGCGACCGCTGCTCTGCTGGGATGGCCGTGATCTGCTCGGCTGTGCCCGTCGCACGCGTGTCCGGCCTTCTGTCCCGACCGGCGAGTAAAGGCGCGCTTGGCTTGGCACCACACGATTGACAAGCGAGATCAAACAGCCAAGAAACAAAAAGGCCGGCCTGCACCTGCTTGTGATGGCCGCTCTCCTGGCATCGGTGCGCGTCCACACGAGGACAAGAGAAACAGGACCCGCGGCGTGTCGAGAATCGAACAAGAGGATAAAAGGAAGCAGAGGCGCGCATGAAAGCAAGTGTCACAGCTTCCATTTTGGCAGCAAGAACGCGAACGCAGTGGAGTCAAACAACCGTCCGGGGTCGAGTTTCAGCAAGGTGGTCACAAGACACGTCCAGGAGGGAAGGGGAACCATCGGAGAGACAGAGACGGGCCCCAGCAGTGTTGCACCGAAGCTGGCCGTGACTGAGATGTAAAGCATGCTCGCACGACATGTTCGCTTATCTCGCTGTGCTCCTAGGCAGACTGTGGCTACGAGGACCCATGGGAATGTAACCGCGATCGGCCGGGCCAGCTTGCTTTGGTGGAGTTATCGAGCTTATATATGGACACGCACGTCTTGTTCCTTCTGCGCGGCACATCGAAACTCGACTTGTTTTGTTTGCCGTTTGGGGGGGGCTGCTGACAGGCACTTCAGACGTTCCGGACGTCTCCGCAGCAGCAGCAGGTACGAATAACAATAGCGCTTACGAGGAAATAGACGTGGCTAGAGTTCGCATGCAGTTTGTTTGCCGCACTTGCCTATGCATGCGCGATCAGTGGCACGACTCGAAATTTTTTTTTTAAAAAAAATTAAGTAAAAAATATAGAGAGAACCACCATGCAACACGAGCAGATCTCTCGTGTTGCGCTCGAAGCGCCGTGCTCGCACCCGCAATTGGCGCAGTTCCTGCGTGATATCGTGCAGGCGGCATCTCGCAAGCAGACTCACCTGATGAATCTCTTCAGCTGGCCGGACCACCGACCTGGGGGTGGTAGTGATCTAAATTGCCCGGCTGCATCCATCGCCCGATACAACCCTGCCTTTCCGCCCGTAAGGTTATTCAGTGAGGCAATGGCTGAGCACGAGCACGATGCCATTCTTCCCAATAGTAGCACAACGGTGCACGTGGTGCCTTTGCACCTCGTCATCTGTTGCTCATCTGCTGCTCACCTGTCTTGCTTTGTTCCCGCTAAAGCTGGGCTCATCTCGGGTGCAGTCGTTGGATCTGCAGGCTGAGATGGGCCTCTGTAGTGCGTCGACACCACTGGTCGAATAAACACAACAACACTCCCCAGCCAATGGTCAGCTGCCGCTGCGCGCCCCTGAAACGCGTCCGTCTCGGCCGGAGCCACCGACGCCATTTTGTCTCCTCGTGCCTGCGTCTTTCCCGGCATGGCGCTGCCTCTTGCTGTCTTTCCACCACCGCTAGCCTGCGCCTAGGCCTAGGCGAACAGCCGTCCCTCGATCCAATCTTGCGCTGCTTCGCTTGGGAGCCGACGGACCATCCATCGCCTCGTGTCTTGCCCTCGAATCCATGGCGTACTTTGTAATGAAACTCGCTCCCTATGGAGCAGAGTATTACTACTCGTAGCAGATTGGGAAAGCGCGACAGGGGGTGGCGCCTGCTCCACCCCTCACTCACCACACAGTATCGACGGTTTCTTGTTATGCTCAAAATAATGCCAGCCCAGCTAAATCGCCCCCCAGCCAATCCAGTCCACATCCAATGTCACCACCTCCTCCCGCTGGCTACACCCGGCCGACCCCCCCCCCCCCCCCCCCTCCCCAACCGCTCTATTGTCCGGCCTGGTTCGCCAATCCACCACGGCTTGGTGGGCTAGTCGCGAATGCACGCAAACTGTGTGATGTGCTTCTCTCTTGTTCCAGATCTGCCTCTCTCCGTCTTTCCCCCTCCCCTTCTTCCCCTTTCTCCTCTCCTTCTCCTCCTTCTCCTCCTGCGTCATCGGCTGCGTCGTCTGCTGCTATTCTTGGCCGCTTCTCTGGCCCCTCTTCTGCTTCAGCCGCGTCTTCTCGCTGCGTCGCGCCTCGAGTCCGCTCGCCAATGGCTAGCCAACCGTTCGTGGAGTAGCTCCCCCCTCCTATGTGGTGTAAGTGCCCCCCTCCCCCCCTCCGACCAACCCCTACCCCGGTCTCTCTCTGCTCGGCCGCCGCCTTGTTTTGTCTCTGCTCTCTTTCCCTCTTATAGAATTTGCCTGGCACGGCCGGCCGTCACACCTTCTCCATCTCATCCCATCCTCACCAAACAACTGTAATCTTGATCTGCAGCGACCTTGTCATTCCTGCTTCTCTCGTTCCACCTTTCACCTTCTCCCACCCTTCCTCATCTCACTCACACCTCCTTCTGACGTGTTCACTAGCTCTGCGGAAGCCGTTCGATAGCTCTTCGCCTAGCCAGAGCCGAATAGCTTATTTCTTGCCCCCCTCCCCTACTTCGTACTTTTGTTTCCTCCATTTCTCAACGTGTCCATTGCATTGCTCCTTGCTTCTCACTCTTATGCAATACTCAATCCTGTAAAGCACTCTGCAGCAGGCAATCCCTCCTCCTCCTCCTCTTCTCATACATGAAGCTGGGCATCACCCGCTTCCGTTGTCGTGGTTGATATTGGGGTGTCGTGGCACGGAGACCCCTCGGGTCAGCTTGACGGCATGGAAACGTCAATATCTATATAGTCACCATCCATCTAGCCGTCCCTGCTTGCCAAGCAAGCACCGCCGCCCACGGGATAGCTAGCTTTTCTGCCTTTTCATTCTTTACCTCGGAGATCGACCTTCTCGCCTCCTATTTTCTCAACAGAGCCGCCATGGGGAACGCTCCCTCCGCCGAGGCGAACAGGCAGGCTCCTCCGCGCCCGTTCTCATCACCCTCTCTCCGTCCTCTTCCTCCTCTTCCTCCGCTGCCACAAGCACAAGCACAGGCACTACCTTCTAATAAGCTGTCCAAGCCCCGAACCCACACCCGCTCGACAGCCGGCCTGTTGAAGAGCCCAGAAGGTTTTGGCAGGAGCTTGTCCTCTGCCCGCTTCCCGACTCCTGGCCTGGCCCAACTCATCACGCCTTCTCCTTCTGCACCCAACACGCCGTCTACCTCCTCCTTCGCGGCGTCCATCACTGCCCGGCCTCTGCCTCCGCTTCCGTCACCCAAGACGCCTATCTCTCCAGCTCTGAGATCGACCGTCTTCACCTTTGAGGAGGCCGTTGTTGCTGTCACGGGCCAGAAGGAGCCCAGCTACTGGCAGCCTGTGCCCTCGGTCTACCCGTCTCCCGATCTGGATCTAGAGCTGCTGCAAGAGCAGCAGTCCCGACAACTCGCCTTTCAGCAACGGCAATGGCAGAATCAGCGTCACTTTTACCAGCAGCAAGACCAACAGCTAGGCCAGCAGCTAGGCCAGCAGCTAGGCCAGCAGCTAGGCCAGCAGCAAGACCAGCAGCTGGACCCGCCATCAGAAGGAGAACAGCCAAAGAAACAGAAGCAAAAGCTGCGCAAACGAAACAGTCTGGTCCGCACGCACTCCTCTCACCGGCCCATTGCGCCACTGATCGGCTACTTTTCTCGCCGGCGGAACAGCATTGGGCAGGAAGTCCCCTACCCCAGCGACTCGAGCTCGTGGGACGATGGCCCCATGACGTACGACCAGGTCCAAAGCCAGTATTATGGTGCATCGGCTCCTGACGAGTATGTTTCGCACATTTTCCCCTAGAGCGTCTCATGAAACTAACGCCATATAGTCGGTTACAGCAGGCTGCGCAAAGAACTTCCTGGAACTACAATCTGTCTTCCTACGAGGCCAAGCGCCTCCTCCACATGGTGGACAATGACATGCCAGCCGACCACTGGCTCGAACAGAGCTCGACAGGCTCCGACAGCCGATGCTCTATGCTCTCCGAGGTCACCCGCAAGAGCTCGCACCCCCCTCTGCCGGACTCTCCCTCGCTCACCCGCGCCAACTCGGACCTCTCTCTCTACGTCCCTGTTCGACGGCGGTCCATCATTCAGGTGCCGGGTGTAGCAACTCGACGAAATAGCAGCAGCAGCATGACTGCAGAAGGAAGTGGCCCTTCGCGGCCCACTTTCCGCCACAGCCAGCCGGAGAAGCCGAAGACGAGCCTCTCCCACCAAGACTCCTTTGAGTCCACCGCTGGCCGCGTCCTATCTATGCCGACGCTGCCGAGCGTCGAGCGTCCGCCCGAGGACGGCTATGAACCGGTGGCGCGTGTGGTCACACCCGAAGAGGGCGACTACCAGGCTATAGGCGCCTTCAAGCTCGGCTCCCTCCGGATCACTAATGGTGTAGCCAGCCCTATGTCATCCCCAGAAACCACGAGGGCGTCCAAAGCCGGCAAGGAAAAAGTCGAGCGAGCGGACAGTCCGACTTTTGATTTTGCCGCGCGGACCCAGGCTCTCGCTGCTCTGTCTGCGAATGAACTGGAGCCGAAGAAGGCTGTCGGAACCGACCTGTCGAAGCTGGGACCGTCCCAGATGCCCTCCGGTACCTCTGGCGACATCTTTGCTCCCGCGGAGACAGAGACAACGTCGCGCATCTCTCCTGTTCCCGTGGCCCAGGACGACCTTGCTGAACCACCCCAGATCGAGTTCTCCCAGAACTTGTTTGCCGACTTTGACTTTGGCCCGTTCTCGTTGACAGAGACAGCACTGCCAGCACTGGAGACCACGTCCAAGACAACGGCCGTGGAGGACCATCTCTTCGAGGACGACGCCCAGCTGGACGCGCGCATGGGAACACCAGAATACGAGGCGGCCGAAGTCTTGGACGTCCGGCTCGACCTATACGCCAAGCAGACGAGCGTGCGCAGCACAAAGAGCAGCGTGACCCGCCCCGACAGCGGCTTTGTCTCGAGTCCAACGTCCGACTTGTTCCATAAGCACCTGAGCAAAGCCGATTCGGGATACAGCTCCAATGTGTCTCTGCGGTCCTTGAAGCTGGCAGCTTCCAAGCTTATGGCTCCGGTGGCTACCGTGAGAGCAGCGACCATGGCTGCCTCGGACAAGGATCTTGCGTCTACCGGCCGCAGCCCCTTTCGAGAGTCGTTTTATATCGACGAGCTGGAGCTGCCGAGTCCGATGTTTTCTGGGCCTGGCATGACCTTGCTCGGAAATGATACAGGCAAAGCAGCGTCTCCAGCCGGGAAAACTCCCTTGGCCCCTATTCAGACACCATCGCCGCCTTCATCACTGCCTTCGAACGAGGCCGTGCCGGTGCTTTCTCGCCGCGACGCGCCGCTGCCGCCCCTACCGATCTCGCCTACGGCTATAATCAAGGATGCGCTACCCATACCACCTATAAGCGCGACTGCCAGGGCCGGTCCGCACGTTTCCGAGCCGCTCAAGAAGAAACCCAGCTTCCTGAAAAAGCACCGCAACCTGCCGACCTCCCTCGAAAATGTCCCGCCGGTTCCTCGTGCTGACAGCTTTCCATTCCCAGCCATCAGCCAGGGCCCATTGACCCCTGATAGCGTCCGCTCCGACGACTCCAACTCGGCTCTCAGCATCGGCAACGGCACGCAGCGCCCAAACAAGCTGCTCAGACTGCTCAGTATTGGCGGATCAGCGCACAACAAGGGCCCGCCGCAGGTGCATCCTACACACATTGAAAACAAAGACGACGTGCCCACCGTGCCGCAGGACGTCCAAGACAAGCTGCACGAACACACCGGCCGGTTTCCCATGACCACAAAACGGCTGGCCTTGAAGTCGCAGATCAGCAACAACACGCTCAAGACAATTCTCAGCGTCGGCAGCCTGGAAACCCGAAGCAACACGGACGTCGCACTCTCTGGTTCCAGCTTTCCGGCTGTAGCAGAAGAAGGTGCACCGCCACAACCTGGAGAGTCGAGGCCGTCCAACAGACGCCGTGTGTTTCAGATGGTCCATCCGTCTTTGAGGCGCGTTACGCACGGGCGATCGCTGCTGGGGGGGCCGTCGATGAACCTGGAAGAGAGCGAAGACGAAGACGATAAAGCACGTAAAGATGAGACAGGCGAGAAAGCAGGCATGTTGTGGGAAAAAAAGAAGCCGGCTGGCAAGGCCGCTACCACAAGGAGAGTGAAGAAGGCGCGCGGGACCAAAAAGGAAGAGAGCCTGTCGCCCTCGCCCGAGAACATCCTCGACATGGAAGCCGAGCTGACGACGTATTTGTCGGTCAACAACAGTCTCGGCAACAATCCGTACGACGCGGCCGCCATGGCAATGTACGACGACCGCGAGTCCATTGCATCGACAGCAGCATTTCACAATGTGGGCCGATCCAAGAGCTTGACGGCACAAGTCGAGCGCAACCTCAACATGCGGCCATCGTTTCCGCGGCCGATGCGGTCGACGGCTGCCGACGGCCCGCCTTCTCCTCTCTCGTTCAGCGCAGACGCCACGTCGCCCAGCCTTCCCAGCCCGCTCTTTGCCGAGATGATGGAGCAGCAGCGCCTGGCCGCTTTGAAAATCGACATGTCTGCACCCGCTCGGCCAACACAGCCGATGAGCGCGAGAATGCAGCAGCGGCGGCCTCCCATTCTGCCACTGCCGCTGCGGTCCCAGTCGACGCCGCCTATCCAGCGACAACCAGCCGGGGATTTCCTTGACAGCAATTTTGTGGGAGGCATGCCTGCCTTGGTGGCGCATCGGCGCAGCTCGACAGAGTATAGCCACCACAACTCGATCGACCGGCACAGCCGCGGCGGCTCAATCGATCACAGCCGCACCAACTCCATGGCATCCTATCGGAGCCACTCCAGCACAGGGTGCCGCGGCACGGGTGGTCCGCCTCCGATGCTGCACCGCAGCACCAGCTCCGACGGCTACAGCAGCGGACCCCGGCACGGCTGGAGCAACCACGGCGGCGGCTACAGCGTGCCGAGCCACTACAATCCGCCGGCCATGCCCAATGGATACATGGGACCCACCGTGTATGTTCCGGAGCCCTATAACAGCTATCACAAGCGTGCCAGCAGCAGCAGCAGCAGCAGCAGCAGCAGCAGCGCCTACTGTAGCAGCCGGTACTACCAGCGGCAGCAGCAGCTGGCTTGGGATTATTATTACCAGCAGCATACCCGCCCACCACCGTTCATGCCGCGCGGCTACCACACGCGCAATCGCAGCAGCAGCAGCTCCCAGAACGGGCCTCCGGCACCGTACCGGATCCTGCATAGCTACAACTCGCCGGCGTACCGCGGTGTGCCAATCTGGGGGTAGCTAGGAAATGGCTCCCCCTATCACGCCTTACCTCGCCAGTCCGCCGGTTGGCCACAATTCCTTTTCGATTTGAACAGCGTCTCATCGGGAGACGCACGCATACACCACGGCGTTATTTCCATAATGTACTCGTATATCCAACAGATACCCACACCCCGAACGGATTATCAGTCACTTCGGCGCACTCTGTGGCCGCACACACTCATCTGCTCGCAGTCGCGGCAGCATTTCTCATTATTTCCAGCCAGAGCATCACTCTGAGCAGTGTACTTTTATATGCAAACGAGTTTTGATCACAGGACTCCACACGCATACACACTTTGCTTTTGCGGTTGCATTTTCCCTTGTTACTTGTTTTCCGTTCTTCTTTTTCTTGGTTACTTTGTTTAGCGCTACATACGCATTGGGAAACGGAATCTGCTAGTGGAATCTATTTAGGGAGTGCCAGGTCCCTAGGAGACATGTACAAACGACTACACCACGAAACGAAATGATTGAAATGGCACGCGCACGCCGCACAGGCACAAATTGCAGATTGCTTTTTTTTACTTTTTAGGATATGTTTGAACAGGTTCATGGAAGAAAGACATGTGAGAACATGTGCACGATACTATATATATTATATACCCAGAATTAACTTGGAAATTGGACAAATGCGTTGCGGTGAAAACGGGGAAGCAAAACGCACGTGACCGAAAGCTACCAAAACGGTGCTCGGCGAAAGCAGGGAGCAGGATGGCCCAAGCTCCCCTGGAGCCGGACCTGGACGGCGTTGTAACGTCATCGGCTGAAGTTTGACTTCTGCTCGCACATCACGCACTTGCCACACCTTACATCTGCACAGTACCGCCATCATGTTCAGATTTGTGAGTACAAAGACGCACAGGGACGGAGGAGAGGAAAAGTGCCATAAAAGGGGGGGTATACCGCTAACTGCGGCAGCACAAAACCCTCGACATTGTCACCCTCTTCCACAAGGCCGGCGCGCCGGCCTCGGTGCGCGCGGCGGCGCTGCTGAAGCAGGCGTCGGCGGCGGCCACAGCCACGGCCACGCAGGACCAGGCCACAACCACCACCCCAACAGCCCAGCGTGACCCCTTTGAGCTCAACATCACCGAGGACCCGCCCACGCCCGACCAGCTGCGCACCATCCTCGAGTACGTCGGCACGCCCGCCATCCCGCGCGTCGTCAAGGGCGCCCACACCCTCAACGAGGCCCTGCGCACCTTTAAGCAGAGCCCGGACAGCTTCCATCGCCCGGTCACGGTCGACTGGAACAACGGCAAGGCCATTGTCGGCTCCGACGAGTCGGCCATCCTGGCGCTGCTCAACAGCAGCAAAGGGGAGGAGGCGGAGCAGTAACCGGAGCGGTTCATGGCGCAAGTTTTTTCTTTCCCTCTTTCTTCCCACCTCGCATTGCTCACCAGAAAAGGGGAAAAGCGCAAAGAGGGCGCAAACGAGGGCACAAGACGGCTTAGTGAACAAAAGAGGGGGAGATAAAAAATATATATATACGGAATTTTCTACCATTGCGCTCTCCGCCTATTCTCAAAACTTGCAGTTCTCAAAAGGTCTGGGGTAGTGTCGCTGTTTACCCTTTTGATTCTGGTTTTTGATGCTCTTGTGCCGTCTATGCCCAACCGTTGTACAGATGGTTGGCAAACGAACACTCACTCACTCACTCGGTGATGGAGGTGGACAGCTGCGCGGCTCGCGTCCGGCGCTGCTCTTGGCTTGACTTGAATACAACACGCAAAAAGCCTCATTCGCTGCTTTTCCCGTCATTTCCACGTGCTTTTCCAGCTTGTTTCTATGCCTTGCTTTGTCATATTGGCCGGTCACCCATCGCTCCTTCCTGAAAGCAGAACACGCGACGGCGTGCCTTCCGTTTCTGACAACCATCTGAGAAAAGACTGAACCGGGACGACCTGATATACGGCACTAGGCAAACACAAGCATGACCCTTCTCTCTCTCTACTCCAGTCATCGCATTCTCCTTCGTTTGCCTCATGACAAAGGGCATAGATCTTCACGTTCTTTTGGCAGACATTTTACCCCCATTTCCATCTCCATCTCTCCAATCCCATTATCCTTTTCCCTTCCTTTCCCGGGTTGCTGGTTTCATACCTGGTTATTCAACCGTTCTGCTGTCCATTTCTCTCTCTCTCTCTCTCTCTCTCTCTCTCGCTCACTCGCACATACCCGACAAGCCAGATAACCACAATGACAGAACTGGTTGCCCCAAGATATTCCAGCACCAACAAGCAGCCTCCGCCTTCACTGCCGGTTGCCCAGATGTTTCCGATGGATGGCCTGCCCGGCACCTGTCCGCCGTTCACCATCACAGGTCCCTGCCCGCGGACCTGGGACATGCAGTTCGAAACAGTGGCTGTCCCGGACTGCTTCTACGGCACCATGCTTGATGTTTCCCTTGCATTTTACAACAACATGCCCGCCGACGCGCCCGCCATCTTCTCCACCAAGGGCGGCATGCGCACGAAGCGGCGGCTCACCGAGACGCTCCCCTGTCGCAACATTCACGCCTGGTCGGGCGACGAAATCAGGACCGCCGCCGACGAGCTGCGCCGATCCGTCCCCTTGCTGGTCAAGGGGGTCCGGCCCGTCAGCGTCTGGATGGATCTGTACAGGTACTTTGACGAGTTTGATCTCTACGCGAACGGCGCCATCAACCTCCTCCGGGTCATCCAGCACCTGGACAGCACCAACGCCATCGCCCACAATCTCAGCCGGCTGGATCACGCGGAAATGATTCAGGGCTGGGTTGACGCGTGGACAGAAGACGATGCCAACAAAGCTCTGCTCAGGAACTGGAACACCGACAATGCCGATATCTTGACTGTCATCCCCGAGGAGACGCAGATCCGGGAGGGCATCAAGGAGCTGGACGATGACTGCCACACAAGGCTTCGCTTCGCTTTGCAGCTGGCGCGAGGCCGCGAGCTCCACATCACTGATGTCAAGGAGTGGCTGAGTGCGTGCTGCTCCGAATGCATGAATCTAGTGGGTGTGAAAAGCTAACCATGGACAGTCCATGTGGACCCAAACGACCCGGTCGACACCCCCAACCGCCGGCAGGGGTCATCCGGCATGTCGTCGTCGGCTCATGACGATGGGCAACTGGTCAACCTGCCACCAGGGCTACAAGGGCACATGCCTGCTGTGGCACGGACACACCCAGACGCAGCCGACAGGACAGACAACGGCGGCATCACTCTGTGTCGCAATCGAAAAAAGGGCGACCGACACCACACATTCGAGCTCTGCCCCTGCCATCGCTGCACCCGGTGTCAGCGCTCCATCTACGTGCGCAGTTTTGCCCCTGGGCTGGATCTCAGGAAAAACACGCATCGAATTTACAAGCTCTTTTCACAGTTTGGTCAGGTCGATGACATTCGCCTTGCCAACCCCTTCAGCGTCTTTGTTGTCTTTGCCCTCGAGAGGTGCGCCGTTGCCGCAGTCAGAGGCGGCACCACCCTCGACGCTCCTCAGCTTGGCCGGCAGATCAAGGTCGAATTCCCACGGTTTTCGACCCACTACGTGCCCAAAAGCCCTCGGCCACAGGCTGGCCATGTATTTCATAACCAGGAGCGGTATTATGCCAGCGACGGCTCATCGCGACGCGGCACGATCTCCTCCAACGCAATATCTACCGTGTCTGCGCCACTCCACTTCCCGCAAACAGGCAACGAATCGCAGCCTTGGGTGACAAGAGCGATTGCCGCCATGCCATCCTGGAGTGGCGCCGGTCGACGCAGCGGTACGGTCAGTGCCACCAACGCAAGCAGCGGCAGCGGCAGCGGCAGTCACAGCCATCATGAAAATGTCTCGGCATCCATGCCTGAATTGCGATGCCGCCATGGCCATCGTGAGGCAGCGGCACCCTGCCCACCCGAACCTGCTCCCATGCCGATGGCTGTCGAACGTTCTACCAAATCACCACGCGCCGCAGCTTAGAATGCCCAAGCGAATGATGTGCGGAAGCACGTTCAAGAGCAGCCAAGCACTCACGAAGACGCCAGTCAGCAAAGGGTGGCAAGCAGCCCAAAGCCGAATGTTTGTAGCCCACCGCGTACGCCCAAGAACCAGGGTCAGCAGCAGCAGCAGCAGGAGCAGCAGCACCGCCATCCAAGCAACGAACCGGCGCGACTGCAAACGCCTTTGATAAAGGCGCCCGAGAATGTGAAGCCGGCACGCAAAAGCCAAGCGACACCCAAGAAGTCTGCTGCGAAGGAAGAGGGACGTAACGGAACACCCAACCATCCAGGGCCCAAGTCGTCGTTGCCCAAGGGCTTCGACCCATACCCACGCACCCCCCCGATGAACCCTCCGGTCGAAAAGGACTCGACAAGCAGCAAGAAGAAAATAAAGAAAAACAAGGCGAAGGGCAAGACTGCAAAAGTGGCTTCGGAAGATCAAGGAGGTGGCTCCGAGCCGACCACCCAGACCGACGTGACCGTGACAACGCAAGCTGGTCCCTCTCGTCCAAACAGCGCAAGTACACGGCAAAACAGCCAGACGCCTTCTCGGTCAGTCAACTCTGTCAACATGGCACGCCAGCTCTCTGCCACTTTAGACTTGGGACGCCAGGGCATTTCTCGCCGCAGCACCATGGACCCAGCAGCCCAACAATTCTTGCCCTTCCGTCCATCAGCCAACGAGGTGGAGAGGATGCAGGGTATGCATAGCATGCAGGCCTCGCGGGTTGCTTCACTCCGTCAACAGTCAACAGCCCATCCGCATCAGAATTGGCGGCCACAGCAAATTGGCACAGACAGTGTGGGATCAGTCAACCAGCTGCTCAGCATCAGCAGGAACATGTATCAAGCCAACCAGGCAGCAGCGTATCCCCAGCCAGTCGTGAATAATACCTGTCAGGGGCAGGTCCGCCGTATGGCACCGCAGGCGGAACAGCGGTCTTTACGGCCCGGCCATCGCCATCAAAGCAGCCACAGCCAAAATGGTCCTGGCAGCCAAGGCAGCAGACCAGAGCCATCGGATTATTTCTCTATACCGCTGCGGACAAGGCCGCCATACCATCTCGAGAACAGCGCGGCAGGCTCAGGCATGCAAGCCAACATATCTGATCAGCACCGCCAGCCGTTTTATTGGAACCCACCACACCCAAGCCAGCCAGAGTATGCGAATCGATACCTGCACCCGAACCTGCGGCCTTCCCACAGCATCTCTCAAAACATGTCTCGAATTCCCTCAAAGGACAGCCAGAGTGATCGCGCCAGCGTCCCTTTGAACATTCCACGAAGCGCGCCGGAGAATGCGTTCCAGAAAGGGCTCCATCGCGACGAACAGCTGGATACAGCTCATCGGAACACGTCGCCCCCTTTGAACGTGTCAGCCCCAGGCCCTGCGTATGATGGCATAGAGTATCAAAACCCAGTGGCAGCCAGCTTTCCTCAAGCTGCTCCGGTTGACCGTGACAGCCACCAGCATGCAGAGAGTTCACGACCGAACCATCAAAGCCCACCATTCACACCACCATCAGCAGCGCGCCGGCAGACACATCTCCCGTCACCACCACAGCTGCAAGAGCGACGCTCAGCACATCCGCCGCCACTGCCATTAGACGGCTCGCCAACGGCTAAGCTTGGGGCACAGGCAAAGGAATCGTTGCCTTCGGCGGGCCTTCCGCTGGCTAGGAAACGCCCCAATATGGGTCGCGGTTGGGACCATCGGCAGCAGGGCACACAAGGCAAAAATCGGCGGAGCAAGGCGGGCCCGGCCCCGCTGCCTTCGTCTTTTCGGGGGGACGCGAGGCAGGCGGCAGGGATGCCGCTGTCGTTTACCCTAGATGGCAACGGAACAATGCGCTACAGAAGACGAGAGAGCTGTGTGAACAACAACTACCGTCGCGCGGACGACGGCGGCGGTGACAACGACGGCGACCAGTCCAAGGGCTCCCAGAAGCGTTGTGGGTGTTTGGAAAAGAAGGAGGAAGGAAAGAAGAAAGAGAAGGGCGCGGAGGGGGAGAAAGAACCAGGTGAACAAAACACCAGAGAAGCGGGCGATGGGCGAGCACAAACCTCTGCAGCTGGAGAGCAGACTGCGGGTTCGGGGGATGCAGATGGCCAGACGAACAACAGCGAGGCAAACGACGAGTCTGAAGGGGGGGAAGGAGCTGTGTGAGACGCACAAAGGTGCTCATAGATGAGGTTGTGCAGCAGGATTGCCATTTCGAGGAGCAACCCGGGCTTGGATATGGGGAATGCTGGCGGCTGGCTGGCTGGCTGGCTAGGATTTGCATAGCAGCGTTTGTTCCGGGGTACATTTTTATTCATACATGACAGAGAAGGCTGGATAGCCAGCTGGTCAGACAGATTGGCTGTTAGAATTTGAATTAATTCAGGCAGGTATGTTTGATCATGTTCATATTCGTGAGAGATGTTCTGAGAGGTGCTCTGCTGCTGAAAGCGGTCTCAGTCCGCTCCACGTCTTCGCGCAGCCATCCTCGGCCGCCGGACCGGGCCGGTCTATGTACAGGGGTCCTTGCCCACTTGACCGTCCACCGGGCGAGTTGTCCCTAGGCATCCGTCTGCTTATTGTGCTTCGCTCTTGACGAGGCCCGAAACGACCTCCTCGATCTGCTTGTCGTTGAGACCTGCTAGGTCAGTATGGATGCATGCATGGCAAATGAGAAGAGGGGGGGGATGCGAACCCTCCAAGGACTGGCTCGACTCGCGGCCGAGATCAAAGCGGGCAAAGATGCGCGGGTGAGTGCCTTGGGCCTCGCGCAAGAGGATGGGCACCGCCGGGTTGTTCTTCTTCATGGTCGGGTAGGCGCGGGTGAGGAAGGAGCTGGTCGGTCAGCAATGAGCAATCCAGAGGGAAAAGACAATCGAGCGAAGCGAGGCCAAGAAAGAACGTACCGGGTGGCGGCGCTGTGCTCGCCGGTCTGGCAGAAGAGGAAGCGGACCTCTTTGAGGGACTTTGCAAAGGCGTACTTGGCCGACATGCTGGATTGCAGAATGGGTGAGTGGCGGCAAGGGAGATCGTCGTCGTCGTCGTGCGGCGGCAATGGCGTCGTGAGATGCCAAACACCAAAAAAACGAGGGACCAATAGGAAGGCGGTGGGCCAATGGGAATGCGGCAGAAAATGGGCGGGCTGTGATTTGCTAGTAAAAGCTCCCACCGTTGTGTGCCTGACATAATCTGACATAATAGTACAGGAGAAGGCATGTGTGCCTGAACACGTGCCGTGCGGATCGGGTTCCCCCCCCCCTTCTGCTATCTCCGACACGCTGGCTGTTGGATTTTTCTGGCCTTTGTTTCCCCGTCCCCACATCCCTGATATCTCGCAACCTCTCTTCCCCATCTCATCCCCGACAGGCCGTCTCTTGTCCACGTCTCTGCCCCGTCGCCGTCCGCCGTCTGCAGCTCTCCTCTCATTTTTTTTTCTCTCTCTCTCTCTGTTTGCGCCAATCTCATTGAGGGGGATTGCCTTTGCTGGTAGAGACCATCAGAACTAGACGGCCTTTTTCCCCCAACGAAAAAAAAAAAAAGAAAAAAAAGAGTCATCCCTCTCTTTTCCTCCTCTTTCCCTCCTCCTCCTCCCTCTCTCATTCACCATGTCCGGCGTCTTCGCCCGCGCTGCTGCGCGCCCCTTCTCGGCCGCTGTCGTCCTCACCAAGCCCACGGCCGCCGCTTCTCCCTTTGCGCCCGCCCTTCGCCGCTTCGCCACGGCCCGGCCGACCCCCTCCTCTTCTTCTTCTTTCTCCTCCTCCGCATCCTCTGCTGCGAGCCGGACGTCCAAGACCCAGCCTCGGTTCTCGTCTGCCTTTTATGCCGCCGCCTTTTTCCGCCGCGCCGGCCAATCGGGCGCCGGTCGCCGGTTCCAGAGCGGCACGGCCACGGGCCCGCAGCCCAGCTGGTTCCAGCGCATGTGGGACAGCCCTGTCGGTCTCAAGACGGTGCACTTCTGGTATGTTTCTTTTCTTTTTTTTGGCCTCGCTTCGCTCGATTTTGGAATGGCATGATGGCATGGCGAGAGAAGAGAGAGCGATCGCCTGATCTGGCCGGTCTCGGTCTCGGTCTCGGGTTCTCGCGACCGCTCCGTCTCGTTTCCCACTGCTCACTCGGCCGGTCGTCGCTAACCCCAACGTCCAACAGGGCTCCCATCATGAAATGGGTGCTCGTGCTCGCGGGCGTCTCCGACTTTGCGCGCCCGGCTGAGAAGCTGTCGATCACGCAGAACATTGCCCTCACGGCCACGGGTCTCATCTGGACGCGCTGGTGCCTCATCATCAAGCCGCGCAACGTTCTGCTGGCCGCCGTCAACTTCTTCCTCGGCATCGTCGGCGTCATCCAGTGCTCGCGCATCGCCCTGTTCCGGTGGAACGGCGGCCAGCCTGCCGTCGAGCCGGCCGGAGAGGCTGCTGTCGAGACCAAGTGAGGACGGAAGGCTTGTACGCGTAAACATCTACTTTTTTATTGCTCAACACGTTCAAGATGAATTCTCGTTTTCTCTGGGCACCAGCCGATGCCCGTTTTGCTCGTTGTAAACCATGCTCATGCCGTCGTGCCATCCTGCCCAAAGCAGCGTCTGCTACCTGGACCAGCCGAAGCGTATGTACACAAAGACCACCGCCGTCACGTGACTGCGTCTACATCACCGCACACTCGCCCTCCTGCTGCCGCCCGATCTTGCTGCGAGAGATGCGCTCCCGTGGACGCGGGCCGTTCTTACCAGCACGCTTGAGATCCTCGAGCCGCTCGCGTGCTTTTGGGAAGTCCTGGGCTGTTTTTGTCAGAGAAGAAAGAAATAAGAAAAAGGAAAAGAAAAAAAAACTCACCAGCCGCTCGCCAGTACCACCGCTTCGCATCCTCCAAACTCGACGCCACGCCGATGCCAACCTCGGTAAAATAGCCCATAGCATACTCGGCCTTGGCCAGGCCCGCCGCCGCCGCCTTGCGCGCCCACAGGTAGGCCTCGGTGTCGCTCTGCTGCAGCACGCCCTCCGACCCGGTCAGGTACCAGCCGCTCAGCGCCAGCTCCGACTGGTGCTCCTCCTGCATGGCCGCCCGCGAGTACCACATGATGGACAGCCGGCTGTCGATGGGGCAGCCCATCAGCCCGTACTCGTACACGCAGCCCATCCGGAACTGGCTGAACTTGTAGCCCAGCTCCGCCGCCTGCTGGAACAGCTGCAGCGCGTACGCCTCGTCCCGCACGATCGCGTCGTTGGGCTGCGCGCTCTGGTACAGCAGGCCCAGCTCGTGCAGCGCGTGCGGGTTCTCCGCGTCCGCCCGCTCCGCCGCTCTCTTCAGCCAGCTGACCGCCTCGCGCGGGTTCCGCGGCTGCCCCAGCAGGCCCTTGAGCAGGATCATGCCCACCTTGTACATCGCCGGCGTGTCGCCCAGCGTCGCCGCTCGCTTGTACCACTGCATCGCCTTGAGCGGGTCCTTGCGCGTCCCGCCGCCCTCCTCGTTGCCGATCTCGCAGCACACCGCCGTCCGGTACGCCGCCGCCGCGTGGCCCAGCTTGGCCGCCGACTGGTACAGCGTAAACGCCTCCTTGTTGTCCGGCTCATGCCCAAACACCCCGCGGCCGTCGCAGTCCGCCAGAAAGAACATCGCCTCCGCATTCTGCTGGTTCGCCAGCTTCTTGAGCGCCTTGTGCGCGTCTGTCGCGTACCGCTCTCGCGCCTTGGCCCGCGACCGCGGGTCCGGCAGGTTCGGCACCAGCACGTCCATCGCCTCCACCAGTTTCTTAGCCAGTGTGAGCGCCGCCGTCTGGTTGCCGGGGTCCGCCTTGACCCGGCCACGCAACCGCTCCAGCTCCTCTGGCGTCACCGGTGGCTCTGGCTCCGGTGCGTCCTTGGGCTGCTGCCCGGCCGGCTGGCCTCCCGCCGGCGCCGGTGTCGACGACGCCGACGACGACGACATGGTAGCCGTCGACATTGACACTGGCGGCACGGCACCGCCGGGGTTGTAGTTCCGTACCGGTGGTGGCTTGCTACCCATCTGGTGGCTGACCAGCGAGTTGGGCATGAGACCCGGTCGCACCGGCGTTGGGTGCGAAGGCAGAGAGTCTCCGTTCGGCCCCGGCCGTGCCGACGCACCGCTGATCTGTCTGGACGGAGCCGGCCCCATCGGCATGCCCTGCGGCCCAGGTCCAGGTCCCGGTCCGGGTCCAGGTCCAGGTCCCTGGCGGTAGCCGTTGCCCATGGGCATTGGCGGCATGGGTGGGGCGTCTCCGGCCATTTCAAAGACGGCCTGCTGCGGCTGCCGCAGATCCGGCTGTGATTTGGTCCTGTTGAGCTCCGGGTACCGGTTGGCACCCGGCTGGGCCGATTGTCCCATTCCCATTCCCATTCCCGGCCCTGGTCCCGGTCCCGGTCCAGGACCAGAACCTCCACCATTGGCATCGCCGCCCTGGAACATGTGCTGGTCGAGCGACCCCTGCAAGCGGTGTCCCGGCTGAAACGGAGGGCCGTTGTCAAAGTTGGGGATGTCGTTGTTCACCCCAGATTGCATGTAGTCCTCGCCGTCTCGCGGGTACCGGTATTGGTCGTAGAAGTCGTCGAAGGAGGACGGCCGAGGTGGCGGTAGCTGCTGCTGTTGTTGTTGTGGCTGTTGCTGCTGCATGCCATAGGCTTGATCGGAGCCTGGTCGACCGTTGGCATAGCCGCCGCCGCCCATGCTGCCACCACCGCCATACATTCTCTGCGGTGGTGGGCGTGATCCTTGAGCGGTAGAAGGCCGCGGGGGCTGGCCCATGCCCATCCCCCGGCCGCGCGGGCTAGGGCCACCGCCGCCGCCCCTGTTGTAAGGCATTGTATCGGCGCGAGGTAGGGGTGGTTGCTGGCCGCGCATGGGGTCGCCATTGGGCATGGTCATCGTCCGGTTCGGTGGTCCAAAGTTGTCGTCGCGATAATCGCCACCACCCGGGCCGAAGCCTCCCTGGTCGGGGAACCCGCCCCCTTGGCCTGTGTAGCCCCGCTGCGGTGGTCCTCTGGGAGGGCCGTAGCCGCCGCCGCCGCCGCCGCGCATCGGAGGGCCCTGGCCGTTGGGTCGGCCTCCCGGAGGCATTGCTCTTGAGCCGCCCGCGAGGTCCATGCCGGCCACGCCTTCCATAATGGTTTGCTCGTCAAAGCGGTCTGGCTTGCCCTGCTGACCTGGAAATGCCGGAAACGCGCCGCCACCGCCACCGCCACTGAAGCCAGAATCTGGCGGGGGACCAGCAAAACCTGGACCGCCTCGTCCTCGTCCTCGTCCGGCTGTTCAGTCAGCACCAGTTATGCAGCAGAATGCAAAGCGTGAATACATACCCATTGGGTCTGGCGGCCCAGGCTGACGGCCGCCCATGCCGCCATTCGGATAACCGCCGCCTCGCATAGGGCCAGGCGCAGGTCCTCCGCCGCGAGGAGGATAGGGGCCGCCTCGGCCGCCTTCCATTGTCATCTGCCGCGGTGGCGGTCCGCCCCGACCCCCCATGGGCGGGCGGCCGCCGTAACCGCCGCCGCTGTCGCCGTAGTCGCCGCCATAGCCGCCGTCCTGGTACTGGTCGTACTGCTGAGGGGGTCCTGGCGGGTACTGCCGCTGGGGAGGCGGGCGTGGCGCGGCAGGCCCGTTGTATGGGCGCTGCTGGGGCTGCGCATAGCCGTCGTAGGCCATGAGAAGAAATGCAGGAACAGGAGTCGGAGTGGGGTCCTGCGGTCACTTGTCTTTGTTGGGTAGGAATCGGGTGGTGTCGTCGAGGCCCGCCAGCCGAGTCGCCTTCGGGTCAATCGACGGACGGAATGCCGAGCTGGGCCGAGAGGTTTGGAGAATAAAAGCCGGGGGAGAGGAGCCCTGGTGACTTCAAGCTCCCATTACGTCGCACCCAGCGGTGGGAGACTGAAGGGGTTGTGATCGTAAGAAAGGGAGGGAGCTGCGGTGCTATGAGACTGAGCGGCGCGCTCTATTGGTGCATGACGACCGGTCGTCAGCGGCAAAAAGGAGCGTATCGAGAGAGTCGACGGGTCGAAAAGAGCGTCGATGAGATGACAAGTCCTCTTTGACAAAAGAAAAGACCGAAACGAGACGCAGAAAGCAGTCGAGACGTTTCGCGCCAATGCTGATCGACAGTTTCGGCCGTGGGGACTGGGGCGACAAGACGAAGGAGAGAAGGAATGGAGAAGGGAGAGAGGAGCGATGGAGTCGCGTGAGGGAGAGAGGGCAACAAACAATGCGAAAATGAGAGTGGGTGCGGGAAGACAAAAGGCCGTAAAGAAGGGGAGAAAAACAGACTTCGTCAAGAAGGCGCCAACGCGGGACAGGGAGGATCGCGCAGTAGGATCTCCGAACCAACTCAGTATTAAAAAAGGCAATAAAGGAATAAACAGAGAAGAGGGGAAACTCGGTCTTGTGCGGTCTTGGTGGTGGTAATGATTTGATGGTGTGGTGGCTTTGTGGTGCTCGTTGTGGAAAGTCCCCGCGCAACGGGGGGGACCCGGTGCCTGGACAAGCCCTTTTGGCGCCCACTTTTGGCGCCCTCTAGCGGTGCTGTCGGTTGCCTGCGAACAGTCCGCTAAGACCTTGGAGGGGGCCCTGTCGCTCTTTCTGGCACGGGAACGAAATAGCGCCGCTGGTCCTTTCTCTTTTCGGGCGGCCTCACTGTGGGGCTGCGCAACGGTGCATTGCTGAGGAGGAAGGAAGCACCGACTGGTTCCTAGTATACATAATATCTCCGGGGGGCAGGATACTATGGACGCATAATACCAGTATTAACAAAGTCCCCTTTTCAATCTCGCGATGGCAGGGGGGGGGGGGAGGCCTGTGGTCACTCGCCTCGAGAGATGACTATGACGACACACACATGACTTTAAATTGCCCTGCCTCAATGCCTGCGCCCATTGACCAAATAATGCTGCTTGTTTTCCGCGCTGCGATGCGCGAGTGTGACCTTTTCGGCTTTCGGTCTTCGCTCTCGCTACTCTCCCTCACAGCTCCCTCCCTTTTCCCGTTTGAAAAACCGCCCATGCACCACCGCGCTGACCAGGGGGGTGCTGCCCTTTGCGGGCCGCCAGGCAGCGGAGCCCACACTGCCAACCCACAGATGCCACTGGTGACTGGAAGGTGCCCACCAGTGCACCGGAAGCAGGGGCTTCCGTCAACAGGAGAAGCTTGATGTGTCGGTCGGCTTGCAAATGGGGCACAAGTACGCGCAACGGCGAATGCGGCTGCGAGAGACAGTTGCCCGAGAGACCCATACTATCTTACCACAACTCGCTTGTGCTGTGCTGCATGGCGATTCTTGCCAGCGACCCAGTCAGTGCATTCGTGCATTCATATGCAAGGCAAAGCGATCCTCGACATGAGATGCGTGCGAACCAGGGCGCGCCAGTCGATCCTCGACAGACGACCAAATGCACCAGCCAGAAGGATCGACGCGGCCGCGGCCGCGGTCCGATAGCAAGGCAAGGACGTGCCATCGCCCTCTAGAGTCGCGACCTATCAGAAGCGTGCTTGCGCACCCAGCTGCATGTCTGGGAATTCATACGTGTGACCTCCTGGCTGGCTGCAGCAGCGGCAGGGCTCCTCCTCCTTCTCCCCCTCTTACTCGTACGCCTCAGCAGCCCTTCCCCTCTTTCGATCTCACCGTTCCTTTCTAGCCAATAGGCACAAGCGGGGAGCCTTGTGCCGCTGGCATGCAGATGCAGCCATGTACGAAAATAAAACCCTCGCCGGACCCAAAACCAAACAGCTGGACGGGGAATACATGTACGAGTATTGTGTGAGCAAAGTATTAAGTTCCCTAACCACCCTGTGTTCGGGCCAAACGCGTTTCAGCAGCATCTCGCCCCCCTGTTCTCTCACTGCCGGGATCCCCTTTTTTTCCTTGGTGCACCAGCCATGAAACACGCAGCCGATCGGAAGTGGCCTCAATCGTCGCTTTTCTTTTGTTCCTGTTGCTTTTCTTGTTGGAGCTTGGGGCACACAGGGCACACAGGGCTGAACCTGTTTCCAAGTCACATCGCGTCCTCGCCTCATTCCCGGCCAAGTGTTTCTTCATCACCTTCGACTTCACTGACTAAGACACAAAGTGGACCGGGTCTTCTACCCCGTTTTATGCTGCTCTAAGCTTTGTAATACAGAAGAATGGAAATGGAAAGGCTGCTCAGCGCAGTGTATCTGACAAGATGCAGTTGTGAAAAGAATCGCCCGTTGGGCGCATGCCGCCATTGAGGCGTCGCTCGTCTCCCCCCTATGCAGTGTCTTCAAGACGACAACAAATGTCTTCAAGACAAATCAAAAAAAGAAAGAAAGAAAAAAGATCTATCTCCCAACAGATCCGTACCAATACCTGCCCATTCCGATATATTATCACACACACGTCGTAACTGTCCGGCTCTACCGTCTCTTCGTCGTAATATTGATGCCGCTGATCACGTTCACTTTGAAGTCGACCAAGTTGACAGAAGCGCCGCTGCTCACTGTCACATTGCGCGCGTCGTCCAGTGTCACAACACTGGCACGCGTGGCCTTGCTCACAGACGTAAAGAACGTCTGGAGCGCTGTCTGTGCTGTCTCTGCATCGCTGAGCGACTTCTCCTGGAGGATGAAAAGCACGGCTACCCGCGAAAAATCCAGCGCATTATCAGTCACCGTAAACGTGGCTATCGCAGACGTCGTGCTCGTCGTGCTTGTCGTCCTGCTTGTGCTGCTCGTGCTACTCGTGATGCTCGTGCTGCGGCTAGTCGTTGCCGTCGTACTAGCGCTACTACTTCTGGTGGTGCTCACAATCCTCGTCGAAGTTGGCGTGACCGTTATTGTAGTGGTCGTGGTTGACGTTGCCGACACGACAGCCGGCGTGGTCTGGGTCGACGCCGTCCCCGTCCGCATCTCGGCCGTCAACAGCGTGTCGAGATCCGTATAGCTCGACTGATCAATGATGACCGTCCCACCGTCTTCCTTGGCTGTCACCGTGACCACAGCAACGCCATTGACGACCGCTGCGCTGTCTTTGGCCGCCACGGCTAAACCGCTGACCGATGCCGCCTGCCGTACCGACGCGCCGTTAAAGGTCACGAGGGCATTTTCTGCCACACAACTCATGTTGGCCGAATTGAGCATCGCCAGGATCTGCGTGCCAGACAGCGAAATGGAAAAGTTCTGTTGTGCTTGCGCAATAAGCCGCGGCAGTGAGCTGCCCAGAGTCACGTTCGACAGGGCGCCGCCCCCTGAGGCCGACGTCACCGTTGTCGTCGTGCATCCATCGTCGCCGGGAGTGCTGCAGTCGAAGCCGGTGAAACCGTTGGTGCAAATGCACGAACAGACTCCCTTTGACACAACATTTGTGCCGCCGTTCTGGCAGGTGATGTTGTTTTGGCACTCCGCCAGCGCCGTGTCGCTGTTGTTCTGCGCGTTCTGCTTTCGGATGACGAAGAACTCGAGCGGAATAACGATGGCCGCTGCCACAAGAACAAGAATGACAATGACCAAGATGACGAAACCCCAAAGCGGCAAGCCACAGCAGCGCCGGCCCTTTTTCCGCTGGCCCTTGATGTCGGTCGCCTCCGAATTCGTTTCTCCGTCATCTCCGCCTCTCCGATTGGGAGGCATGCCGCTGAACCGATTGCCGTTTGCGCCGAGAGGCAACGGCCAAGAGCTGACCTGCTCACGCAGACTTTGTCGGAAGCTGCGGCGGGGGGGCTGTCCTGGTGGCGGGAAAGCAGCCAGCATGTCGGACAAGCCGGATTGATGCTTTTCGTTTTCTGGTTTGGTCAGCACCGCTACATGCCGCTTGGAAATCGAGATTCTTACCAGGGCCATTGTCGGTACGGCCTTTCATGCCGGGCGACATGTCAAGGTCATCAAAGCGGCTAGCCGGACGACGTCCACGCTCGAGGCTGGCAGCCAAACGTGTCGCACGGCGGATCAGGTCGGGCAGACTGGTCAGGCTGCCACGGGCCTCCGCTTTGCGCACGGCATCCATATCCAGGCGTGGCGGGCGGCGAATTGCAGACAGCCGACTGTACTGGCGGCTCGAGCCGTCAACATCTGCGTTATTAGAATTAATATTAGAGAAGGGCAGCTGTGGCGAGAGCGACATGCGGCGATTCGGATTCGGGGTGTTGGGAGAAGCGGCGGCGTCAATTGCGCGCATGACATTGTCTGCGGTCAATAGCGAGCCAGCGGTTGCCTTGTTGGATGGGACGGTCATGGACGATGTCGAAGACGCATCAACGTATCCAGTACCGTCGGTAAAAGTCCGGGCTGGGCCAGTTGAAACAGTGCCGATTTCAGCCCGCTCAGCAGCGCGATTTGCGCCAGGCGTGGTGACAAGAGCAGCCTTGGCCCGCTTGCCCACGCTGGCGCTGCGAACGAGGCGGCTCTCATCGTCGCCGTCGCCACTGCTTTCCATTTCGTCATATCCACCAGCCATTGTCGGCTCGCCGTGTTCCTCGGGAATGACGTCTTCGTAGAACGTGCCGTCGGCATCGGTGGGGCTCATCGCATAGGAAGTCGATCCCCAGCTCTCAGGCATGGCCGCGCTCGATGCGTAGGAGGCGTGCGACCGGGAGCGGGGGCTCTCCTCGGGAATGGGAGACACATATGACGCATTTGAGTAGAAGGACGAGGCACCGCGGCGTGCGGACGGAGGCGGACCCAGCGTGACGCTTCGCCGTGACACAGGCACAGCCGGCGGGGGCGGCGGCACGGCAGGAACTGCCATTGGGACGGGGAAATCGGGAATGGAGCCTACAGAAGATACTGTTGATGGGCGCGATGCTGAGGACGCCGTTGATTGTTGCGCCAGCGACGTATCAGACTCACGGCTGGTTTTGCCTTTTCCTGCTGAATTTGCTCCTCCGGAGGACAAAGATTCCGATGAGGAACCGGGCTCGACGATGGCGGCAGGGTACGGAAAGACGGAAGGAGTTGGGTCCTGGACCCTTGAGCTGTCGAGCATCGAAGGTACCCGGCTTGGGCGTGGCGGCCGCTGGGGTGGTTGTGAGCGGCCTGGTGGTGGGCGGTACGGCTCGGCATCGAGACTGGGCGGTGTGTTCAGAGGGCCAGCCAAGGGCCATTGTGGTGCAGGTGTCGGCCTTGATATCGCTATCCCAATCTGTCCGTCTCGTGTCTGCAGGCTGGCTGCAGGTTGAGGCCTGGATATTGGTAGCCGCGATGGCGGCGCTGACTGTCCAGACGGGCCAGCCAATTGTTGTCTGGATGATATCGGTATGGGGATCCGTAGTTGCGCCGGCAGTCGCTGTTGTTGTTGTTGTTGTTGTTGTTGCTGCTGCTGGTCTTGCCCTTGATCTGCTTGAGATTGCTGGGCCATTCTTCTGGCGAATGTAGCATAGTCCTCGCGGGGCACGCCGGCCTCTGCGCGCTCTCTCGCCCGTCGGATGGAACCTGCTCCAGCTGACGGTCGGTCCATATCTTCTGCATTTTGGGAGTAACTCATCGAGAGAACTCCACTCCAAAGGAGCACAAAATGCGGTTATCCAAGGTGTCTCCTTGTCGGGTAGGCGTGGTCGTCCGCCTTTATCCTCCAGCCCGACAATACCTCGGTAGTGAGCAGTCCCTTTCAGCTTCCCCGAAATCGACAATTCCTAATTCAATTGCATGTGGTCTTTTTGGCAATGGTCGTCGAGGAAAAGGGTGTCTACAGAGTGTGGTGAAAGTACAATTGATTGAGGTCGTTCCGGCGTGTTGTTCCTCTCTGCTTAGACCAGGCTTCGTTTTCGGTAACCGACGAGATCGTGCTAGTTCCACAGGGCTAATGAAGGAATGTTGCTTTGCCGGTCTGTTGGTTTGAGATGCTGAGATGTAATTCGGCATGCAGCCACTAGTCGTCGTAGAACTCGGCCAGAAAAAGGAGCCGAGACAAGAAAGCCAGGGCGAAGACAATACCAACGAGGTATGAGACTGAGCGCATAAAAATACACGAGAAAATGCAGAACGAAAAGAATGCGCGCAGTGAAAGATTGCAGAAAGAATGATATGAAAAAGAAGCAAAAACAGAAGAAAATTTGGCGGTATGCGGATGGCCTGTCCGAAGCAGCTTGATTGGAACAAAAAAAGGAAAGCGAATGACAGGGAGGAAGAGGACAGAGCGGGAGAGAGACGAGACGAGAAGAAAGATTAGAAGCGAAATCCGAAGCGTTCCAGAGTTCGGAAGGGTTGGCAGAGGCACGGCCAACTAGGAAGCATGAGAAGGCAGTATTACAGATCAAGAGCGCCTCAGTGTCTGAGAGGGTTAGCAAGCAGACCCAGATTAGGGGGTGAAAGAGAACGATAGCGTGGGGAGTGCACCAGGGGGGGGGGGGTGTTGGGAACGCGTGGGAAGTGGACAAAGGCAGTGCTATGTGTCTCGAGACAGTAGGATGGTCCCTCGAGTTTGGGCAGTGATCCCGATCTCCGGCTCGGTGTCCTGGCGTCCTGATGCTGTCCTGGTGCTGCTGGCCTGGCACTGCCCTGGCATGGCCCTGACATGGCCCTGGCATTGTCTTCCCCGGGATAATACGAGGTGTGCTCATACGAGGCGAGATAATATTTCTCTGTACAGCTCGTACGACTCGTGTGAGAGAGAGAATTCGAGCCCTTGAGCAGAGCCGCAGAGTTTCCTTCCAGGGATGTCCGCACGGTTCTTCGTGATGACGGAGCGCGCAGCGAGCACAGGGAAAAAAGAGTAAATGGGGGAGAGGAACCAGAAGACAGAATGCACGGAAGGTCGCAGATGCATGACGAAGTGTATCTTCTCTGCCTCGCGTTCAGTGGGCGAGTCCACAGGAAAGCGGGCAATCTGGGACGACAACGCCTCGCAGCAGTGGCAGATCTGCTGTGTTCGATGTTGCAACAAAGCAGAGCGAGAGGGGAGAGGGGGGGCGGTAAAGGGGGGGTGCGATCATCCGAGTCGCAGATTTAAGTGGTCAAAGAGGAGATCACGTACCCTTTGCGTTTCGAGGCTTGGCCTCCAGTTGGCTGAGGGGAATCACCGAAGCAGCAGTGAACGGAAGAAGAAAAAAGGACGTGATGGCGCCAGGAAAGAGGGCGCACAAAGGCGAAAGGAGGCGACGAGCAGAGGTGAAGGGAAGCCAGCGGTGACGAGAAATGGCAATATGAGAGGAGGCCAATACGGACCATTCAAAATGAAAAGGGGCGACACAGCTGAGAACGACAGTTGCACTGCAGCAGACAGGCATTGGAACCTTGCCAGTGGAGCAACGAGGACGGCTGGCACAAGGTGGACAGGAGCGACAATACGAGCCAGCGTGGGTGGTGCCGTGGGTGGTGCCGGAGGATGGACATGTGGTGTTTCAGGAGTGCGGGACCGGCATGGGAGAGACAGCGAGGGTAGGATGCGATAGCAACGGTGGCACCGACCTTTGGACGACGTGTGAGCCGTGAGGATCAAGCAGGCAATCAAGCGGTTGTCTTTGTGGCAGTTTTGGGTGTATCGCGAGATTATCTTACAATGTAGCAGAGATGGAATGAGGAAAAAGTCAGGGCGGTGTTGATTGGGGACAAAGGAGGAAAGGACGGATGGCTTGTTTCTTTTATTAGATGTCGAGACTGAACGAGAACAGTCACGAATAATAGCAGGAGAGAGAAAAAAAAAAAAAGCGCAACAATGCAAAGGTGAAGAAGGAACGGCACGAAGCAGTGAAGGAAGGAAGCTAGTGCCAGTTCCAACGCTGTATAGGGTACGTAGTATGCAGTTGTGTGGCTTCAATGGGATTTGTATCTTAGTAGGGCCAGTGAGCCCAACAACAGGCCATCTCAAGGTTGTGCTGCATCGGGAAAGAGCAGCTGGCCTCGCAAATCCTGGCCGCGGGACGTGGCAAGAGCGACCGGTCACATCCCAGATCGCATGCAGCGGCCTCTCTTGCGACCTGCCAATGCAAGGACACCACAACCTCTGACGTCGGGCTTTTTTTGACCCTTCCAACCTATCATTGGAGGTCTTTGCGCACATCACCTGAAACAGTAGCGTCTTCTGTCCGGACCAATCAGGCCGCAGCGGGTCTGGGGAATAGCTGAGTTAACGCCATTGGCTGCCAATACGACATTTCGTGCATACAGAAGTTTATTACGAAGTGAGAGACTAACTTGATACGACAACACACGACAGCAGATGCAGCTTTCCAAATGGCATCAACCGGAAATGACGACACGGCGCACAATGCCGAGAGCTGAGCAGAATGTCTTTTGCTCGTCTGTTCTTCCTCTGACAGAATGGGGGGAACCCCTTGGCAGTGAACGGATGCCCATTTTGCTCGTGGCGCGCCTGGCATTAGCCTTTTCAGTCCTGCATGCGCTAGCCTAGACCCAATATTGAATTATTGACCGCCACAGGTGACAGCGACGGCATGCGACGGCACACGACTACACCGCATGGGGGGTAGACCCGGCCGTTATAGTAGAAAAAGGCGAGCATATGGGATGGCAGCTTCGGCGGGCTGCAGGACCGGCTCGACCACGCAGACGGCCATTCAGTGCCTCGGCTGAACGAGGCGGTCCTTGCGAGCGCGTCGACGTCGGGCAGCGCGCACTGCATCCCAGGAGCTTAATTTGCGCAGCGGTCCTTCATGTCGCGTTTCTGTTGGTGTTGTTGTTGTTGCTGTTGTTTTTGTGGTTGACACAACAGCCTCATTTTACGAAAGCTGAAATGAAATGAAAGCAAAAACAAGACGAGGGATCTGTCTTGGTAGAACCTAGGATGTGTTCATCTTATTTCCCATGAGCGAATCCCTACCCCAGACAGACCCGTTGGTTCCGATTGTGGGCAGTCATTCGACTTGACGTCAGCCAATATCCTTGATGCCGGCCCCAGTGGCAGGTCGCAACGGTCTCCTTCAAAGAACATCTGGACCACCCGCCTGTCATTTTCTCATTGCAGACGCTGCACCAACTTCCCCAGGACGAATACAGAGTCCCGGACCACCTGCGCGCAAAACGAAGAGTGTTTTTCAGAGATGTGCGTAGACAGAACGCAAGAGGTCTCGCTCGAGTACGTCAAATGTACAGCCAACTGTGGTCCATCTGGCATGGGAGCCACCCTGGGATAGACCATATACTGCTCATGTATCTGTTTTGACGGAGACTTCTGGTCGACTGCATCATGGCCACTGTACCATATCTCACTCTTTGCTCCCGCACAAGGACAAGATGGCATGCCTCGTCGTGAGAGCAGGCAACACAGTGTGGAACACTACACAGTGTAAATACGCACTGTCCTGCGATCTTTATCGGCGAAAGTGGACCTTCCGCATGTCGGCCTCGATCACCAATTGGCGACAGGCACAGCGAACTCGCACACGCAGGCTGCAGACAGAGCCGCACACCGCAATCTCATACGTATCGCACATTTTTCACACTGGGAATGCTTGCCCTTGAAGCCGCAGCCGGCTGTGGACGCACGCTGCTGTCGGCCGCGCGCGTCTCGGCGCGGCCGGGGGCGGTGACTCCTCTGCAGAGGTTGTCGGCATGGCCGGGCCGGGAGGCGTGCGGCCGCGCTGGGGTGCGGCCACGGGTGTCCCCGCGCAGGTTCAGCAGCAACAGCTGCCGCACGCCCGCTACCGACACCCCCCCGTTCGCGTTCGCGTTCGACATTGACGGTGTGCTGCTGCACGTGGACGAGCCGATCCCGGGGGCGGCCGCGGCGCTGCGGTTCCTGCACGCGCACGGCGTGCCGTTCATCCTCCTGACCAACGGCGGGGGCCGCCACGAGGCGGACCGGGTGGCCGACCTGCAGCGGCGGCTGGGCCTGGACGCCAACCCCGGCCCCGGCCCCGGGCTGCCGGTGCTGTCGACGGCCAACTTTGTGCAGTCGCACACGCCGTTCCAGGAGCTGCTGGATGACGCGGCGGGGCTGGACGGGAAGGTTTCGGTGGGCAGTGGCGGCGGTGATGGCCTCCGGGACCAGACGGTCCTGGTGACGGGCTCAAACGCGGCCCAGGCGCGGACGATTGCGGAGCGGTACGGCTTCCGCAGCGTGGTGACGCCGGCGGACATTCTGATGGCCAACCCGGACATCTGGCCGTTTGATACGCTGCTGGCGTCGGTGTATGCGAAGACGGCACGGCCGCTGCCGCGGCCGCTGCTGCTGGAGGGCGGCAAGCGGCCGGCGTGCCAGCCGGCGGACCTCGACGCCAGCCGACACCTGCGCATCGCCGCGGCCTTTGTGTTCAACGACCCGCGCGACTGGGCGCTGGACATTCAGCTGCTGACGGACCTGCTGCAGTCGCGGCAGGGGTTCCTCGGCACGTTCGACCCGGCCGCCCTGGCGCCGACCACTACTCCGTCAGCCTTGCCCCCCCGCCTCTTCTTCTCCAACGGCGACCTGCTGTGGGCCACGACGTACCACCTGCCGCGGTTCGGCCAGGGCGCGTTCGCCGCGGCGGTGGCCGGCGTGTGGGCGCAGCTGGCGCACGGGCAGGCGCTGCTGCCGTCGCCGCGGGCCACGCTGCTCGGCAAGCCGAACCCGGCAACGTACCGGTTCGCGGAGCGGGTGCTGGTGCGGCACCGCGAGACGCTGCTGCAGCAGCACGATCCCGGCCACCACCACCACGCGCACAACCCGCCCGCCCCTCTCCAGACTGTCTACATGGTGGGCGACAACCCCGAGAGCGACATTGCCGGCGCCAACCAGTTCCGCAGCCCCCACGGCACCGACTGGTGCTCCGTCCTTGTCGGCACCGGCGTCTACAACGGCGGCACAGCCGGCACCGCCCATCTCCGCCACCGCCCGCGCGCCGTCGTCGACAATGTTGGTGCGGCGGTGCGCTGGGCTCTGCAGCGGGAAGGCTGGACGGCGGACTTTTAGAGGCTCATTTTTTGGTGTAATTCTGTTTTTTATTTTTTTTCTTCTCTATTCTAGACTGCATAGAGGTAGGCATGCAATAGACGGTTGTGAATCAGTATACTGCAGTTATCCCAGCCGTTTGTCACCAGGTCTCGGCCTTGGCTTTGTCCCTGTTCCCATCTTCAACCTGATTGTCTGCATCTTCGTCCTCGTTTTGTCCTCGTTTTTGTCGTCTCCGTCCTCACTCTCGACCTCGCTCTTGTCACTCTCTGGCTCTTGCTCCAAGCTCAGCGCGTCCAGCTCATCGAGCCGTCTCTTCGCATATGAATGATTGTTATCCATCTCATGCTCGAGCGACTCTATGGGGTCATTGCGACTTGGCAAGGCACACACGATGTGCGCTGACCACTGCCGCTGCACGCCGCAGCGGTAGCAGAAATCCCACTTTGTGTAGTTGGGCAGGGCGCACTGCAAGGTTAGCACGACACAAGGGAGGGCGGAGGACGCACGCATGCACGTACCTCTGGACACTCCCAGCCCTTGTTGGAACGACGGCCAGAAGCTCCGCGGCCCATGTGCGGCTGCCAGAACACGACGCGGATGTGGACATAGCAGCGCTTCTCAAGAACATGGCTGTCGGCCGTCACGACCGCGCCATTCTCGTCGACTACGCAGCCCACCTCGCCTGGAAGAGGCCGCGGACACTGCAGGCGGATGACGTGGCCAACGTGCTCGTAAACCCAGACGGCGTGGGTCTTCTGCCAAAACTCGAGAAAGGCATGTCTCTCATCTGCTGGTCAGATTTGCTTCATCTCGGCTTTTCCTTTTTTTGGTAGACAAAGTGCGGCTCACATCGGCCGCGTCGTTTGGCATTCCGGAGGCGGATCTCATGAATCACGCCCGGGTCCAAGTCGGCTATCCGGTCCAAGAGATTGAGGATCTGGGGGTGGGTGTCAGCGGGTGTGTCACGAAATCAGAACAGGGTCTTCGTACGGTAGTGACAGTCGTGCGAGCATGGATGTTCTCGAGCACCAGGGTCTTGCTTGGATACAGCTCGCTGTCCTTATCGAATGACGGCTCACCAGCAAGGTCCTGATCCGAGAGGTCCACCATTGCAGAGAGGTCCGGGACGGGCGCAAAAATGGATGCAGGCTAGAAATGAAGGGCATCTCGTGATGAATCAGAATGGAAGGCACAGAACAGTGCATTTACGAGTCAATTAAAGGGTAAATTGTAGAAGGTGGTAAAACTAGAAGGAAGGAACCCAAAACAGACTGTGCGGCCACACAATGCTGCCTCACTAGACGAGCACCCTGGCTCACAAATGCAATCCAAGCTCTTACAGAAAGACCGACATCCCCCGTCACGGGGCTGTTGGGTTCCCACAGGAGGTGCTGTTGGCCAGCCCAAGCGTCAGCCTTGTCCACAGCATAAGGCCCCTTTTAGAAAGGTGGGGGGCAAAACGAGATGCAGAGTTTTTTCTGCATTGGGGTGGCGGAATAGGCAAGAGCGTTTGGTGTGCATGAGGTGGGTTACACAAGAGGGAGAAGGGAGAAGGGGCGATGATTCGATGATTCATCAACAAGGTGGGGTATGAATAGAGTCAACTGTGAATTTGAAAAGACGCCCGTGAGATAAGCATCTCGCTGAGAGTTGAGGGCGGCGGCAGCCCGATAGGGCCTAAGACCGATGCGCAGATCCCAGGCATGTGAGCGGCGTTGTTGCGGCCGCTCGTTTTCTCTTGCTCCACCAAACGATCATCGACGATCTCTGCCATGGCCGACTCAACACACAACGACGGCCACGACGACCCAGAGGGCTGCTACGTGGCGCTGCTCAACGAGCCGCTCGACGTTGCCGACGTGATCGGCCGCGTGCGCAGCCCGAAAGCCGGAGCCAACGTCTTGTTCTCGGGTGCGCTCCCTCTGCCCACGATCGATCCAGCTCTCTGACATGCATCAGGCACCACGCGCGACAACTTTGACGGCCAGCCCGTGGCCAGCCTCGTCTACCAGGCCTACGAGGCCCGGGCGCTGCGCACGATGCGCGCCATTGCCGCCGACGTGCGCGCGCGCTACGGCTTGCAGGGGATTGCCATTGTGCACCGGCTGGGCTCTGTGCCCATCGGCGAGGAGAGCATCCTGATTGCGGTGTCGGCGGCGCACCGGCAGGCGGCGTGGCAGGCGGGCGAGCAGTGTCTGGAGCGGGTCAAGGCCACCGCGGAGATCTGGAAGCTGGAGGTGTTCGAGGGCGAGGGAGATGAAGGAGACCGCGTCTGGCGGGCCAACCGGGAGTCTCTGCCCGATGGGCGGCGAATCCATGGAGGCGAAACCAGATGATTGTTGAAGAAAGAAAGGAAAAAGTTCACCCGCACGATCGCAGATTGGTGGACTGTCACCCTTCCAACGTTGTGCAACCAGACGAATCCTGTCTCGTTGGTAGTGCCGGATGCTTGTTGATTCATCATTTGCCAACCGGGAAATATGCAGCCAACCTACCCGTTTCCAAACACCCAACTCGAGACGACTTGTCTATGAATCCAACGTACATGACAGATCATTCCCCTCGCGCATGTTTTGCGAGGTGACAACCTTTCAGATTGCCTCGGCCGTCTGCAAGATGGCTGTTACGATACACACATCTGTCCTTCGTCTATCTGCAACAGCCAGCAAGCATGTCAGCTGTCAGCCGAATGACGAGTCGAGGCTTGTGCTGCCCCAAGTCCAACGGAAGCGATCATAGGCGACGATGCCCTCCTGACCAGGACATTGCCTTGAGAGGAAAGGACCAGCCTCGATCATGCAAATGAACATCCTGTTGGCAGCTCAGATCAGAAACAGCTGCTCGCCCCTTGCCCAATCTGCCATGAACGCCACGTCCAGGAGAGCCTGGGAAGAGGGCATCTCCATCCTGTCGTTTGCGTGCCACAAGGACGGCAAGAGAGAAGATGAAATTTGCTGTTGGGTGACGGGATGGCGACCCTGTCTCGGCAAATGAAAGGAGCTCCTTGGGCCTGTCTCATTTGTGGACATTTGCAAAACCCGGGCAAGCTCTCTTGCTCTCGCTCCCGTTCTGTTCTGCTCCCGTGGGCTGTTGCCTCTCGCTCCGATGACGAGCTCATAGGGTGTACTCTGTCAAAGGAGGATGATCCGGGGGGTGGTCGAGTATATATACCTTCTGGTTCCCCCCTTTGTCGCCTGGTTTTTTCTCGGCATCAGCACAGGAACCGGCAGACACTCGCTCACTCTTCCACACTCGTTCGCATTTCGCTCGCTTTCACAATGAAGATCACCCTGGCTTCCCTGGCCCTGGCGGCTCTCGTGGTCCTACCGGCCTCTGCTTCGCCCTTCCCCTTTGAGCACAAGGGAGAGAATGGCGCTGCTGCCAAGCGAGACACCGTCTCTACCGCTCCGGCTGGTAAGCCCTCTCTCTGGCCCTCGCCGGCGCTCACTCGGCTGACCTCTAGACCACACCATCACGGTGGACACGACGCTGACGGCGTTCACGACGCTGACGGCGGTCACGACGATCCCCAGGAGCCTCTCGTCCAACACGTCGTCGTGGACGCTCATCACGGCCCCGGAGACGACCTGCACGCACACGCACATGCACACGCACACGACCCCGTCGTCGTCGTTGTCAGCGTCCAGCACGGCCTCGACTCTGCCGCTGTCTCAGACGACCGCGCCGGGCTTCGTCACGTCGGCCTCCACGTACACGCCCAGCTTTGGCAGCGGCACCTCGACGTCGACGCTGGCGACGCTGTCGACGCTGCCGAGCTGGCCCAACACCACGCGCACCACCACGTCCGAGACGACCTACTCGTCGTCATCGTCGTTTTCGTCCTTGTCTGCGAGTGATGTGACCGTTACGCTTACCGAGGTGACAACCAGGACGGTGCTGCCGACCGCCTGGCACACCCGGTCGGCGTCCTACACGGTCGGCACCGGGTCCGGCACCGTCAGCCGGAGCACCCGCCCGTCGTCGGACCACTGGCGCAACAGCACCTTCTCGACCGAGCACATTGTCACCCGCACGCACTGGTCCACCAGCTTGACGACGCTGGCTCCGTCGTCGTCGTCGTCGGTTCCCCTGTTCTTCTCGGGCAAGCCCGCGACGTCGCTGCCGTTCCCAAGCTATGTGCCGTCGCCCAAGCCGGCGCAGTAAGGTGGATAGGCAGGTCGGGACAGGGGAGTGCCCGGCGCACAGGATCAAACTTCACTTCTCTACGCTCTTTTCGTCTATTTTTCAATGTATCTTCAATTCACATGTTTTCTCTGCTATTTATGCACATCAAAAGACATCTGTAGGCTTAGATTTGCATTCCATCGTTCTCAGGTTGTCGATGGGCAGGCAAAGAAGTAGAGATAAAGAGGGCAGCTGGCAGGCTTAGCGAGTTCAGACTACAAGTCTACGAAGTACGATGGCCGACGGATGACCGAAATAACTCCATCTCTGCCCTTCCATCTTATTCATAAGCAATTTGCATTCCAAGTCGCCGTTGGTATCCACCCCGATAGCATCTGACACGTCCTGATGCTTTCAGGGGCAGCCAAGCGGTCGGCCCTCGTATTTCGCCCACCTCTGGAGCACCGCTGGAGTGCTGGGCGTTTTTGGGCTGTGCATTTTTGTGTTGTGTAATTTGTCACGTCCCTGCGGCTCCCGTCAGAGCTGCTTGTTTTTCCTCTTTTTTCTTTTTTTTTCTTCTTCTCTTGGCTTTCTGCTTGTTTCTATGAAAACTACCGGTATGACTTTCATCGAGTTCACGCAAGGAAAAAACTGGGCCAAGTAAAAAAATGAAGAGAAATGTAGAAGGGGTAAGACTATGGCACGCAAACGTAGGGGAAATAATAAGGGAAAAATATAAGGGGAAAATAGGTGTAAAAATCATCACGTAGTATACAAAATCAGACGCCAACCAGCCCAGCTCGCCCGCAAGAAAGTCCCCGGCTAACCCCTTCCCCCCTCTCTCACTCCCAGCCTAGATCCAGTTACGCTCCTGGACCGACGGGCTCAAGCGGCTGCAGCTGCATTGCACGCCTGCTGTTGTGCGTTGCAGTCGTTGACGGTGGACCCAGTCAGGGTGCCCGAGTTGACAGCGGTTGCGCAGGCGTTGTTCTGGATCGCACACGCGCGCTGCTGCGCCACTGCCTTGTTGACAAACGTGTCGCCGTTGACCGAGAAGGGGCGGGCGGCGTCGCCCGAGTCCTGAACGGCCGGTGCCGCGATGCCGCCGAGCGCACCGCCAGTGGCAGCGCTGGCGGTGGTGTCTGCGGCGGCGGCGGCGGCTTTGTTGTTATTGCCCTTGCCCTTGGCCGCCGAGGTAGCGGCGGCAGCAGCCGACGTGGTCGTCTTGGCGTTGCCAGTGGTTCCGGTTCCGGCTTTGGCGTTGTTGTTATTGGCGGCATTGTTGTTGGCATTGTTCCCGTTGCCGCCGACGGTAAAGTAGCGGCAGTCGTCCTGAGCGCCGCGCTGAGCGACGGGCATCAGGACCGGCTGGTGGTTGGACGACGCCGACATGGTGCAGACGCGGTAGTTGCCGGCCGGCAGGCCGCCGGTCACAGCGGTGGTGACGGTGCCGCGACCGTTGCCCGCGTCGTTGATGCCCTTGAAGAAGACAAACTGCTGAGCGTCGAGCGGCGACGTGAACTGGAACGAGTTGCCGACGTTCTGGATGGTGACGTGGGTGTGGCCGACAATGCTGCCGCCCTTGAGGTCCTGCGGCGCCGAGTAGTACGTGCTGTCGGGGTTGGTAAAGGTGCCCAGGTTGAGGTTGGCAATGTTCACAGTCACGTTAAAGTCCGTGTTGCTGTTGAGGTTGTCGTTGAGCTTGGGGTTCGTGATCACCGACGACACCATATTACTCGTCGCGGGAATCTTGCCCATGACTGGCGAGCGTCAGCGAGGAGAATCGGATGCCAAAATGGCTAAGAGACCTACCGATGCCGTTGCAGGATCCTGCCTTGACCTGCAGGCCGTTCGTCAGGGTCTGACCCGAGCAGAAGTTGATAAAGTTGGCCGTGTCGCTGGTGCTTGTCAGCAAATAGTTCACAACGCCTCGAGAAGGGATGCTGCTCACGTTGCAGAATTTGCCTGGCCAGCCGAGGCGCCTTTTGCGCCCGTCTGGGCGCTTCCAGTAGCCACGGCATTGGCGTTCAGACAGGTCGAAGCGGCAGCAGCGTTGTTGTTGCCATTGTTGTTGTTTCCCGTGTTGGCGTTGTTCTTGCCCCGGTTGCCCTGGCGCGCAACGATCCGGTCTGGGCGCTGGATAACCGAGCCTTGGGCAATGGCAGCCAGCCCACCAAGGGCCACGAGAAGAGTCGGAAGCTGCATGTTGGAGAGTGGTGATGTCTGTTGATCGGGTGTCGGACGAGATGATCGAAGAAGGGAATAATGTCGTGTCCTAACCGGAGGATGCGATATACCAAGAAGAAAAAGAAGAAGAATAAAAAAGTAACCAGTTCCAAATAAAATCGACTCTTGCCTAGCAGGAGAAGATGTGATCGTTTTTTGAGTTTGAAAGGAGTGAACGAACGGGGGGACACAGTCCTGCAAGTGTTGGGTCTCTCAAAAAACGAAGCGAAGGGAATGTGAAAAAAAAAAAAGAAAGACACGAAAAAAAGAAACAGCCACAACGAGATGCAAAATCCAGTTGCTAATGGGCGGGTTGAAGAAGAAATGGAACGGAGTAGCAGAAGAGGAGGCTCCCAGAGCAGAAACAGGCCAAGACTTTGCCTCTTTATATCAAGTGGCCCTTGACCGGCCAACAGGGTGGGTTGTGTATGAGGTCGCATGCCGATGCGGCGACCATGTCGCGAAGGGGGGGGACTGGGAGTGGAGGTACAAGCAGAAGAGGTGGGGGGGGCCGAGGACTTAGCATTTCTTGGCGCTGGACAGAACCTTTCATCGCGAGATCTAGCGAGGCCCCCCAATGCGGCCAGCTGTGTAGTAGGACCACAGCCAATCAGCGCTCGCAGAGCCGCCGGCAGGCAGGGGGGGACGGAGAGCCAAAGTCTGCACAAAACGGCTAGCGCAGGAGACGGGGCTCGCGAGAGAAATTAGAATACGAGCCGTGCTTAATGGTTGGGATGATGGGTGGAGGGGAAAGGGGCGGAAGGGAATTGGGTGAGAGGAGGCGGAGATGCCCCTTCAATGGCTTCGACACCGGGATGGCAGCAGGTGGTAGCAGTCAGGGCAAGTCCAAGAGAGGGAGCTGGCAGATGACGTCGGGGAAAGGAGAAACAGAGTGGCACAAGGGGGGGTGGAATGAGAAAGGGGAGGGGCGGGTGAGCACCTGCGAGCATGCAGGTGATGTGCAAGAGTAACAAAGATGCACGAGCTATGGCGATCGAGGCATAGGAAGCATGGCGGTTGACATTGGCATGGCTGGCAGGCGCATTGCTGGTGCTAGACGTCGATGAGGCTCTACTTGTTACAGCTTATGCCTGAGATCCCCAAGATGGACCCACTAATTTGAGCTTTACGCTAGTGGGCTCCCGCTTTTGGTGAGCGGGGCCACGCTAGGAAGCAGGAGGGCCTTCTCATTGGGTGGCAGCGTTGGGAGATCAGGGGGCAGACTTTTGGCCATTGGCGCCCAGTGCTCAGTGGAGCCTGGCAGGAAGAGGGGGGCTTCAGGCGTGTCGGGTTTCGCCAGCGACGCTGAGACAGGTTGGCGCATGGGGAATGGGGAGTGGCAGCCTATGAAGTCTGCGGCACCGTCGGATTTCCAACCCGCCTGCTGCTCCAGGTGAAAATATGCATGACCTGGATCTCTGCTCCGTAAATACGAGGAAGTATGGGGTCAGTTGAGCCGCTCAATGTCCATCCAAAGTTTGAATGACGCCTTTTGCTTGACAGGCGCTGCGCACGAGAGCAGTCATTGGATTGCGGCACTGCTCGATGCAAGCGCTCATGCACGTAGGGCCGATGATGTGCCTCATGTGTTCATGATTGCCGCCGAGCCTCAGCGATCGCATAACCCGGTCCATCCTGGCGAGCATTCCTGCAGGCATCGACAGGGATGCGTGCTCTTCCTATACGCAGAACCAGGGTCTGGCAGAAAAGAAGAAAAACCCTACTGGAACTCAGAATGGACAAGCCAAAAGACGAGCAAAGACGAGCAAAGACTTGAACAGAACTGTCAGGACGTTCTTGGCCACGGGCTTGGATGCAATGGTGAAACGCCCCTTTGCCTGTGCTCACACAAAACACCCACAGCGGACACAAAACACGCAAAACACACCCCAAACAAGCGGCCGTGGCGGGATGCCTGCCAAAAGAGAGAGAAAAAGAAACTCAAGACCCGAAAGACAGCGTGAAAAAGTTTGACGGGCCCGCTGAAACGCTGTCACCCCGTCAGAAGGTAAGACCAGTGCAACTGCAATTTGTCGCTGTTCCCCCCCCCCTTCCCCTCCCTTGACGGCCGTCGGAACCGTCCCAAGAGAAGAACCGAACAAGAGGACCCCCTTTGCGTGCTACGCTGGCCCCGTCCAGAAGCCCCGCCATGCGTCCTACTTTAACTGCTGGCTTTCGGACAGATTAGGTGCCGAAAGATAAGCTTGATGCGGCATCGTGGCAGTCAGCCTCATGGTCTGACAAAAAAGCGTGACTGCGGTGATGGCCCATGATTCTCGTGATTCTCATGATGAGAGAGGGATTTGGCTGGCTGCACATCGAGAAGATCTTGGTTTGCGAAATGTTTCCTGATTTGCCCGACCCTGCCTGGCTGTCAGCCGCCGTCTGAAGACAGACCACGCGGCCTCGCGTGCAGTTGTGCAGTGTTCATCCTACCGTCGATCAACGTGCTGGAATGATCCACGCCAGAGAGTTGGTTTCACATGCACAAAAACCAGCGCGAGCACAACGAACGTCTTTCACTGAGCACTGAAGAAAAGAAAAAAAAAAGAAAAGAGAAAAAAAAAAAAAGAAAAAAAAAGCTTAGAGCTCGCCCATAGAGAGACCCGCCTCCTCCTCCTCTGCGGCCCGCAGGCGGGCCGCAATCTGGTCGAGCCAAGCGGCGAGCCTGTAGCCGGCGCGGGCGACCTGGAGCTCGATGACGGGGGCGGCGGCGTCGTAGTAGGCGCCGCCGAGCTCCTGGCCGGCGATGGCGGCGGGGCCGGCGGGCAGCACGTGGGAGCAGACGTAGGCGTTGGCCTGGCGGGCCCAGGCGAGGGCGGTGGCGACGGGGTCGTCGAGGTCGAGGGCGTCGAGCCAGCGGGCGCGCTCGTCGGCAAACTTGCCGCGGCGAACGGCGTCGGCGAGGGCGTCGGCCCAGGCGCGGGCCTCGGCAAAGGGCCCGCCGCGGTGGCGCCGCACGCCGCCGACAATCTTCTCGGGGATGCTCGTGTCCCAGACGTGGTGCAGGTTGAGGGCGGCGCCGTCAAAGGTGACGCGGATGCCGTTGCCGCCGCGGGCGACGTCCTCGGCGTGCAGCGGCTGGTGCATGTCGCTGACAAAGTGCACCACAAACTTGGCCGCCTGCTCGCGCTCGCGCGGGTCCAGCGTCCGGTCCAGCACCCGCCCCGTGTAGTTCTGCAGGGCGCTGACGACGCAGCCGGCCTGCTTGCAGTCGCGGGCCAGGTCCACATCGCAGCGCGCCGGCGGGCTGTCCTTGGCGTCGATAAAGTGGAACGGCCCCGTGAAGTGGCCCCAGCGCGTGTAGCGGACGCTGTCCGCCCACGTCGCCACGCCCGCCAGGTACTCGTCCGACTGGTTGCGCAGCAGCGTCTGGAACCGCGCCGCCGTGTCCTCGGCGACGAAGCTGCTGGCCAGGTACGCCACCGTGATGTGGCCAAAGCCTGAGAGGAGTGAGAGAGGAGTGAGCAAGGCGGCATATCTGGGGGGGGGGCTGTTCACTCACCGCCCCAGGCGGCTGCGCTGGGCAGCACGGCTGCGCGCAGGAGTGCAGTAGATAGCCTCATGTTGAAAAGTCGGTCGATGCTGTTGGAGAGCGAGTTGGAGAGGGTGCTGGAGAGAAAAGTCTGCTCTCTTTCCGACTCGCCTTGTCCTGCGATGCCGCTGCCTCGTGGACAGGGTCACGTCTCAGAGCTGTGGCCGCCTGGAGCTTGACTGGCTGTCGATCGTCGAGTTGCTGGAGGAACAGCTATCAGCTGGCCAATCATCAGTCGTGCGAGTCCACGTGTGGGGACCGTCTCACAGATGAGATTACATCATGATCACGTGCAATTGATCCTATCATACGTATGTACAAAGCACTTTGTAGGTTACAAAGATCACCGCACTCTTGCCAGCTCTTCCGACCCGGTCGCGCCCTCGACCGTCCGCGACGTCTCCCAGACGCGCAACATGCGTCCATCCGCCGGGTCGCGCTCGGCCAGCAGGATGACCTCGAGCACCGACTTGCTGCCGTCGTGCTTCTCGACCGTGACGACGTGGCGGTCGGCCAGGCGCGTGCCCTCCTGCACCAGGTACAGCACGCGGACGTCAATGGTGCGCACGAGGCTGCGCAGCTTGGTGATGTGCTGGACGAACTCGGCAAACGTGCTCGTGTGGCCGTCGGTGACCTGCACGTACTCGGGGCTGAACCACTTGGCAAAGGTGGCCTGCAGCTGGTCGTCGGGGCAGCTGAAGACGTCAGCGTAGAGGCTCTCGGCGTCGGCGACGCTGAGACGAGGGACAGTCGAGGCCATGATGTCGTGCTGTGTATCTGCAGCGTATGACGGGCGATGGGTAGCAGTTTGATATCCCGAGATTTGGAGGTGCTTGAATTCCAAGTCTGACGATTTGTACATGCAGCATCGCTGGATGCCCTCTTTATATACTCGTACACTCCAGTCACTGATGCCACTGTGAATCCTCCCGTTTCCGCTGTTTCTTACATCTGGCAATAGAACGGGCTTTTCCGGTCTTTACGAGTACATGCAAGCACCGTGGGTCGTTTTGATGATTCTTAGTCAGCCAGTCATGTCCAAAAAACGCCGGCGTCATGTACTAAACCTGACTAATACAGTCATAGCAATTACTATGCTCTTATCGCAGTCGCGTGAACAAATTTATCAAAGGCTGCCCACCAGTCTTATCTCGGCGTCTCCGATAGGAACCAATCAGGAGCTGATGGTTTCTCCCAGTGACCACTTCGTATCCGACCTCTTTCTCTCACCACCACCCCATCACTGCCTTTGCACGGCCTGCGAGCAGAACAGGAACGGCTTTCCGCTGCAGCTCTTCTCGCTCGGCCGCTAGGAGCCTCAATTGCGTCTTGTGTCTGGATTTCTCTGCTTGCTTTTTTTCCGAGCCTCGCAGCCTGCCTCGTCCCCATCATCGTTATCATGTCTCGTCTCACCACAGGTGCCGCCGTCGCCGCCCGGACGGCCGTGGCGGCTGCTTCGATGCTGCAAGCGCACAGCGCGCATCCTGCAGCGAAGCCCGCGTCGTCGCTGGGGGAACTGCTGTCTGGCGTCTTTGGCAGCGTCAGCATGACGGCGTGGATCTGTCTTTTGGTAGGCCCCCTCCCCCCTCAGATCGACGGTCTGCAGACGTCCGGTGAGTGTCGGTGCTGACCAGCAGCTGCCGCAACTCATTCAAAACTACAAGGCGCAGAGCGCCGAGGGCCTCTCGATGGCGTTTCTCGTCGTCTGGCTGATTGGCGACGCCACAAATCTGTCGGGTGAGTCATACCGTCTGAGAGAGAGAGAGAGAGAGAGAAAGAGAAAGAGACTGACTGGACGCAGGTGCGCTCCTGACCGGCCTCGCCCCCACGGCGGTGGCGCTGGCCTGCTACTTCTGCGTCGCCGACATTGTCCTCATCAGCCAGTGTCTCTACTACAACGCGATGGGTGCGCGCGCGCCGCACCACCACCGCCGGCGGAGTTCGTCGACCGCGGTGGCCGACGAGTCGGCGGTGGCCGACGAACAAGCAGAAGAAGGCGACGGCAACGACGACGAGCGCCCCCTGCTGCACCGCCGCAGCTCGAGCGTGGGCCTGCCAGGGTCGCACCGCAACCACCACGTCCGGCGATCGGAATCCAACCTCGAGCCGCTGCGGCGCATCATCACGGGCGAGGACGAGACCCCCGACAGCAGCCCCTGGCTGAACAACACGCTCAGCCTGCTGGCCGTCTGGGTGGTGGGCGCAGCCGGCTATCTGCTGTCGTCCCGGCTGGGCGCGCTGGATGCCGACGAGCCGGTGGGCGGCGGTGACAGCCCTGACCTCTCGGCTACATCGTCAGAGACCCTGCTCGCCCGCGTCGGCCTCGTGCTGGGCTACGCCAGCGCCGTGTGCTACCTCTGCGCGCGGGTGCCGCAGATCATCAAGAACTACCGGGAGAAGTCATGCGAAGGTGAGGCTAAGCTGCAAAAAAAAGGCAAAAGAAACGTGCTAACATCCAGGCCTCGCTCTTCTCTTCTTCCTCCTCTCGCTGACGGGCAACTTTACGTACGGCGCGAGCCTGGTGGCGTACTCGCAGGATGGACAGTACCTGATGACGGCGCTGCCGTGGCTGCTGGGCTCGCTGGGCACCATGGTCGAGGACGGCGTCATCTTTGTGCAGTTCCGGCTGTACGCGCCGCAGAGCCCGCCCAAGACGGTGCGCCGCGACAGCGCCGAGGCCGTGGGCGACTACGGAGCAGCGTAGTCTCGCGGTCAGCTTGTGCTGCCACAATGGACATTTCTGATGTTTTTGAATGCTTGTCATCTTTTCTTTTGGTTTATGGGTGCATGGGCGGCGTCTGTTTGTTTGTTTTATTTATGCAATCTCATTGGGTCATACGTCAGTTGATATCTTTGTTAATCCCATTCTCATAAACGGCAGCGTGATGGTTGCAGTGTGACTCGATAAGCTCTTTGAGGACACGGGAGCCCACCTGTAGTGTTGACGGATCAAGGCAGATCGGCATGTCCTCGGATGGCCCGGATCAACCGGGAACGGTAGAGTATATGAGTCTCGTACGAACAGAGTTCGGAGCTTTAGGCTGATCGGACCGGTGCCTCATCGAGGATGACGGTGAAATCGGGTCCGATAGAATATAGGTAGGGCTGAACCCACGTTTGCAGCAGAAAGACCAATGGGAAGAGACCAGTCTTTCTGTGTGTCCAGGGCAGCGCCTGCATGCAGACAGGGGATCTCAGTTCAATGACGTCATTGCCCTCACCATCCTCTCGTCGGCGTGGCCATCAACCCTCGTCGAGAGATGCACGCACTCTGTCATTGCAGGGCGCGGATGATTTTTGTGGAGTGGGGACCTGCTGGAGCCTGCTGGGGCACACGGGTCTTATTTCGGCCTCTACAGCGTGAGGGCCGCTATCTTCCGCCCCCCCTAGGCGCTAGCTTTGCCGTCGCTGCGCCTTGTGCTGTAGGCGGACGCGGTGACCTGAGACATCCTGACAAAGCCTCCTATTCTGCTTTTGGCCCTCGTTTCTCCTTCCCTCTGCGTTTTGCCTGCATCTCGACACGCTCCACGCCTCCACCTCCACGCTTCCACGCTTCCACGCTTCCCTTTACTTTGTCCCGCTTCTCTTTCTTTCTCGACCACGTCCCACCTCTCGACCGCTGCGACCTCCTTCTGCCGGCCATTCCCATTCGAAAGCAGGAGAACATGCGATAGAACCTCCCCTCCTCCCCCCCTCTCCCTTCTCGTATTCGACCTCGTTTCGTGACAGTGATCGACCGTGCGAGCTGTCCCCATTTCGGCCGACGTCAATCTCTCCGATTCTCGCATTCCTTGGCCTTATCGAAATAGAGCATGACCGGCAGCCGCTGATCCACACCGCCAGCGAGTCCTCGAGCCATCGAGAGCCGTCCACGTCAGCGGGGGGACCAGCCGCTCTTTCCAACACCGACCTCTTCTCTCTCCCCTTGTCCTCTGAAGATGATAAACCTCTCGGGCTTCGTGCAGCGGGCCCAGCAGCTGCTGGACCCTACGTCGACATCGAATTCGCACGCGTCGTCGAGCTCCGGGGGCTCCGGGGCTCCGGCCGGGTTTCTGTCGGGGCTGTCGAGCCACGAGAGCACCAAGAAGCATCCGTCCAAGGCGGCCCTCTTCCAGGCGCAGTTCCGGCTGCCGTCGACGCAGCACCCGCTGCACGAGATCGCGGCGGAGCTGACGCTGCCGCCGTCGGACAAGGACGCCATGGGCCACGTGTCGGCGACGCCGAACAATGCGGCGTTTCGTTACGCGGGCCGTCTGCACCTGTCCGAGTCGTACCTCTGCTTCTCGACGGCGCCGTCGAGCTTCGTGGCGGCAGCCAGCCAGGCAACGGCGTCGGCCTTTACCGGACAGACGCACGGCGAAGGCCCAAGCGGCAAGGGCTTCACGTTTCCGCTGGCGTCGATCCGACGGGTCGAGCGTCTGCACTCGACCTCTTTTCAGGCAAGACCCAAAACTCTGACGTTGGAAGACCGTCCGCTAACGAAAGCAGTTCTGCCTGTCCATCACGACCTGGAACGGGCTGATGTACGAGCCGGCCAAGACGGAAGGCAAGGAAGCCAAGACGGAGGGCAAGACGGAAGCCAAGACAGCGACGGGACGGGAGCAGCGGGTGACGATCGAGCTGGCCGGGTCGCGACAGGCGTGCGAGCGGTTCTGCGACGGGCTCAAGAAGGGCCTGCGGGCGGCGGTGGGCCAGATTGGGCGGCTGCGGCGGGTGGTGTCGGAGTGCTACTCGGAGTATCTGCTGCGGCCGGAGGAGCGCAAGACGATGACGCCGCCGGACGCCGGGCTGGGGATGGTGTTCCGGTACCCCGGAGACGCGAAGAAGCTGCGGGACCGGGCCAAGATGCGGCTGTGGGCGGAGTACCTGCGAGACAATGGGTGCAACCTGATGCTGGTGCGGCAGCCGACGTTTTACAAGCTGATCCGGGTGGGCCTGCCGAACCGGCTGCGCGGAGAGATGTGGGAGCTGACGTCGGGGTCGGTGTACCTGCGGCTGGAGAACCCGACGCTGTACGCGGACACGCTGCGGGCGTTCGAGGGCCAGGAGTCGCTGGCGATCGACGAGATTGAGAAGGACCTCAACCGCAGCCTGCCCGAGTACGCCGGGTTCCAGAGCGAGGACGGGATCGGGCGGCTGCGGCGGGTGCTGACGGCGTACAGCTGGGTCAACGCGGAGGTGGGCTACTGCCAGGCCATGAATATCGTCGTGGCGGCGCTGCTGATCTACATGTCGGAGACGCAAGCCTTTTTCCTGCTGTCGACGCTGTGCGACCGGCTGGTGCCGGGCTACTACTCGACGACCATGTACGGGACGCTGCTGGACCAGAAGGTGTTTGAGTCGCTGGTGGAGAAGACGATGCCGATCATCTGGGAGCACCTGGTGCGCAGCGACGTGCAGCTGTCGGTGGTGTCGCTGCCGTGGTTCCTGTCGCTGTACATCAACTCGATGCCGCTGGTGTTTGCCTTTCGGGTGCTGGACGTCTTCTTCGTCGAGGGCCCCAAGGTGCTGTTCCAGGTCGGCCTGGCCATCCTGCGCATCAACGGCGAGGAGCTGCTGGACGCGGGCGACGACGGGGCCTTTATCTCGGTGCTCAAGGCCTACTTTGCGCGGCTGGACGAGTCGGCCCATCCCAAGTCGGACAACCCGAAGCTGCGGGCGGTGACGCGCTTCCAGGAGCTGATGGTGGTGGCCTTTAAGGAGTTTGCCGGCATCACCAACGCGACGGTGGCGGACCTGCGGCAGAAGAACAAGGACGCGGTGCTCAACAGCATCGAGAGCTTCACCAAGCGCACCGCCATCCGCAACCTGGGGCCCGACAGCAAGGTCCTGCGCACGGACGAGCTGGGCGGCCTCTACGACCGCTTCTACGGCGTCCTGTACGAGCGCCAGCAGCGGGCTCTGCTGCTGCAGCAGCAGGCGGAGCACCTGGTGCAGCAGCAGCGGCGGGCGACGAAGAGCGGCAGCGCATCGAAGCCAGCCCACCACAGCACGGCGTCGACGGCGTCGACCGGGCCGGAGCAGGGCCGCGTGGGGCTGGGCTCGAGCATGAGCCTGATGGACTACGACGCCTTCCGCGAGTTTCTGGCCCGCATGGCCAAGTGGGCCATTGCCGACGCGCCGGCGACGCCCAACCGCGACACGTTCCCGGACAAGGACAAGAACGCGTCCTTTTCGGCGGCGTCGGCGGCGGCCTACTTTGCCTCGCTGCGGGGGGGCGGGTCTGGTGCCGGGTCCGGGTCGCTGCTGACGCCGTGGGGCGCGGGCCCGGAGCCGGCGGACCACGAGTTTCTGCAGCGGCTGTTTGCGCAGTGGGACAAGGATGCGGCCGGAGCGCTGACGCTGCAGAACGTGGTGAGCGGCATCGCCCGGATCAAAGGCCGGCGCGACATCATGGGCACGATCAACTACTTTTTCGAGCTGTACGACGACGACGGCGACGGCCGGGTCGACCGCGAAGGCATCCTGCGCATGTCGGAGGCGCTGCTGTTCTTGTCGCGGCGCGGGCTCGAGGGCACGCTGAGCCCGGAGAACCAGGCGGCTGCCGCGGCGGCCGACGCCGACGGCCAGCTGAGCAGCGGCGCGTCCAGCCCGCTGCCGCCGGGGGTGTCGGTCAACGAGCGGTTTCTCGGCAGCGTGAGCGCCTTTATCCGGCGCTGCTTTGAGTACGCCGACCCCGACCGGCCGCAAGAGGGGAAGACGGAGAGGAAAGAAGAGGGGACGGAAGAAGAGACGGATCTGGCGCCACCGAATGCGTTTGCTATTGACGACAGCGACGACGACGACGACGACGACCTCTTGGTCGGCTCGCCCGCCGGCAGCCCCCGGCCCAGCCAGGATGCACCGCGGACGGCGAAGCCGCGGGTGGCGTCCAAGGCGGAGTCGGAGCGAGCCAACGTGGCGCTGGACCCGTCGAACCCGCTGCACATCACGCTGCCGACCTTTCGCATGGTGGTGCTGGCCGACGAGCTGCTGGAGCAGTTCTTTGAGTCGTCGCTGCCGTCGTCGTTCCACATTGTCGAGGGCGTCAGCATGTCGAGCACGTCGTCGGGCGCGTCGGCGCTGACCACGTTTGCCAACCTCGGTATCGGCGCCGGGCGGGTGGCCGCGGCAGCCTTTGGCGGCAACGCTGGAGGTGCCGGTGCCGGTGCAGTCGCTGTTCCCGGCCGGGCCGTGGGGCTGCCGCCGGGTGGCCCGAGCGGCGCTTCCCGGGGTCTGCGCGGCGTGCTGGACAACATTGTGACGGACGGCATGCGCGTGGCCGCCGAGGTGCGCAAGCGCATGGAGGAGGCACAGCGCGAGCTGGAGAAGAATGCCGGGCCGGGCGGCAGTGCCGGCACCGGCGGCGGCGCTGCGGGCGGTGCGGGCGACGACGACGATGACGACGATGTGGTGGCCGTTGGTGGTGTGGGTGGCGGTGGCGGCAAGTCGGCCATTGACCCGGAGCGGCGCAGCGTGCGGTCGTCGGATCTGGCGCTGCTGGAGGGCGCCGACGCGGAAGCCGACGGTGGCGGCAGCGGCAACGGCAGCGGCAGCGGCAGCGGCAATAGTGATGCGGCCGGCAGCGGCAACGGTGGTGCCACACAACACAACAGCGCGCCCACGACGACGGAGCGGATCATCGAGTTTGATGCGTGAGGACAATGCATCCAGGTTTTGCAGGTCATGTAAAGGTTCCGGCGTCTACGGTATTATATACTTTTTTTTTTCTTTTCTTTTTCAGCAGCTAGCACACGAGCAAAGACACCATGGGGTCTAGTTTCGCCGTCTATCCGGTGACCTGTCTCTAGAGGTCCATCACAGCTCATCCTTTGCCTGGGGCGGCAGCACGCGGTGCAAGAAAGCCTCGACGTCGTCGAGCTCCTGCGGACAGGCGGAGTGGGCCATGCCGCTGCAAGTCAGCAGACCAGAGAACACAGGGAAAGCAGGGCAGGACTCACGGATACGACTTCCAATCGACGGCGTAGCCGCGCTGCAGCAAGAGGTCGCGGGACAGGGCGCCGAGCGGGGTGGGCACGACGGGGTCGGCGGACCCGTGGCACATGAGCACGGGCGTGTGGGCGTTGGCGGCGGAGGCGTCGGGGGCGGGCGGCAGAAAGGCGCCGGCCTCGATGCGCTTGGACAGCACCAGGTACGAGGACAGGGCGGCGATGCCGGCCAGCCGGGCCGGGTGCGTCAGCCCCGCGAACAGGGCCAGCGCGCCGCCCTGGGAGAAGCCGCCGAGGACGATGCGGTCGGCGGGCACGCCGCCGTCGATCTCGGCCTGGATCAGGCCGCGCACGTAGTCGCGGCTGGCCAGGATGCCCGCCTCGTCCTCGTGCTGGCGCAGGCCCTCGACGGAGCCGTCAATGGTCGTCTGGTTGTCGCCTGCGGTGAGCCACTCGCCCTCTCTCTCCAGCGCGCCGACACGGGACGTACAATGTCATACCAGCCAGGCATGCGCATGCCCTGTCGGTCAGTTGGGGGCTTTCCAGTGACCAGAGGTGGGGGGGGGGGGGGGGGGACGGACCATGTTGCAGGTGATCGGAATGGCGGGCGCGTGCGGCAGCACAAACTTGACCTCGTCCAGGCGCTGGCGGCGGCGCCAGTTCTCCACGGCGCTGGTCCAGCCGTGGCCCGAGTCGCCGAGGCCGTGGCCAAAGATGACCGTGGCCGTGTGCTTGGCCGTGGCCGGGAAGACGAGCGGGTCGACGTAGCGCGACATGGCGAGAGCAGGGGGGGGGGGGGGGAGGGGGAGCGGAAGCAAGAGCGAGAGCGAGAAATGCGACGAGAACAATAAACAGCGGGCCAAAAAGAGCAGTGCAAATCATGGGGGTGGTGAACAACGAAAAGAAAAAGAAAAAAAAGAAAGCAACGTCGTGAGCTTTGCGATATCACGACAGTTGGTCACGTGATACCCCGCCAGCATCCGTATTGCCGCAGGCCCCACGCAGCGACTGGACAAGATCTGGGGCAGATAAGCAACTTATCCATCTATGTCTTGATACTTTAAAGGATCCCGAGTTCATTTTCAGCTTGGCCTTGGCACTTGTTTGTATTTCTTATTCCTCTCTAATGTTAGCCAGCTCCCGCAGCTGGGTCCTCTCTCGTCATCATTCACTAGATGAGACAACCTACCTGCCGTTCACTTCACATCCTTCCTCTGGGTCTGAGTCGATGCCATGCGCTAAGTGACGGTCCGACCCGACCTAAAAATCCTTTGCTCATTGCCTTGTCGACGTTCATTTTCACGGATGCCGATGCAATGCCATGGAAAGACGGGTCATTCTACGAGACATCACGTGCATCTTTTACTCGTCCTCTTGAAGCCGTTCCCATAACGAAAAAAACGAAAAGCAGCCGCGGTTACGACAAACAGCGACAGCGCTGTCCATCAGATCTAGCGTAAACCACATGAAGCCGCATCAATGCACAGTTCCCTCTTCGCCGTCAAAACTCAGTTTTCCACGGCACCATAAATCCTAAAAAAGTCAGACAAGTCGGTTGTTGCAGGGGTAAGAAGACATACGTTTCCATAATAATGCCGGTGATGCGATAAGGATCGGCGTTGCTGGCCGGACGGCGGTCCTCAAAGTAACCGTAGCCTTGCGCAGCAACTTCGCGGGGAATCCGGATGGAGGCGCCGCGGTTGGCGACGCCCCAGCTGAACTGGTCGATGGCGCCCGTCTCGTGCCGGCCGGTCAGGCGCTTCTCGTTGTCCTCGCCGTAGACGGCAATGTGCTCCTTGTGGCGGCCCTCGAGCTTCTTGATGGCCGCCTCAATGTACTTCATGCCCTTGTCGTCCTTGTTGTCCTGGCGCATGTCCTTGGTCGAGAAGTTGGAGTGCAGGCCGGCGCCGTTCCAGTCGCCGGGGATCGGCTTCGGGTGGAACGACACCTTGGCACCGAGATCCTCGGCGATGCGGCTCAGCAGGAACCGCGACACCCAGAGGTGGTCGCCCATGGCGATGCCCTCGCAGGGGCCAACCTGGTACTCCCACTGGGCGGCTGAATGTGTTAGACCGCATAAGGACCGGTGAGTCAGTGGGTCAGTTACGTACGCATGACCTCGGCATTGGTGCCGCTGATGTTGATGCCGGCATACAGGCAAGCTGCCACCGTCAGCATGTATAAAAAGGGACAGAAAGGTGAACAGGTCTTACCCTTGTAGTGAGCCTCGACAATGTCGCGCTGCACCACCTTGCCGGAGCCCACGCCGCAGTAGTACGGGCCCTGGGGTGCCGGGAAGCCGTTGGCGGGCCAGCCGTAGGGCCGGTCGTTGAGGTCGAGGAGGGTGTACTCCTGCTCGAGGCCGAACCAGGGCTCCAGCTTGGCGTGGGCGACCATGAGCTTGGCGCACTCGTGGCGGTAGTTGAACTTGTTGGGCACGCCGTCGTAGTTGATGCACTCGGCGAGGACGAGGATGTTGGGCGACAGGAGGAAGGGCGAGGGGAAGACGGCGACGGGCTTCAGGTAGACGTCCGAGTTCTCGCCGGGGGCCTGGCCCGTCGAGCTGCCGTCAAAGTTCCATTGCGGCAGGTCCTTCACCTCCCAGCCCTCGGGCTTCTCCTTGAGCGTCCGGCTCTTGGAGCGCGTGTTGCCCTCGGCATCGATCCAGATGTACTCGGCAATGATCTTGCCCTTCTGGTCGAGCTTGAGATACTTCTCAAGCTGCACATCGCGTGGTTAGCTCACAGATGCGCCGTGTCGTCGCATCGGACTGCTTACTGTTGCCGTGTTGGAGATGCTTCCAGCCTGTCGTGTGTTAGCTGAGATGTTGGAGAGAGAGAGAGAGAGAGAGAGAGAGGGAGAGAGAAATGGCGGTTGATTGGCCATCGGCCCAGAGAAGCAGGTACAGCCGCTCAGCCAATGACAGGGCGGCCGCCAGTGAGGGGAACGCTTACCATATTGGCGGTCTGTGAGGGGAGAGAGGGAAAGGAGGAGAGAGAGAGGGGGAAAGAGAGAGAGCGAGGCGGTCGACAGTAAATCGAACGACGAGACGTTTGCGAGAAACAAAAACGACAAGGTAACAAGAAGCAATTGGAACTTGCGGACGAAGAGGAAAGGGGGAAAAAGCAAGTGCTGGCGGGGTTCCGAGGAACGGCGGCCAAAGGTGCTTTTATCTTGCTTGCGGTTCTATTATCGCTGGTGATTGAGTGGGGCTCCCTTTTTTTTTTTTTCTCTTTTTTTCTTATTTTTTTCTTCTCTGGCAATACGTGAGAAAGTGGGGGAAACTACCCAAAGCAAAGCGAACCAGGCAAAGCCGAAACCAAGAAAACTGACCACTTTTATTGCGCAGAGATAAGAAAAAAAAAACCATCTTGTACCGACATTGTGCGGTGCCTTCTGATCCTGCAGGGGCTGGGGGGCGGAAAGGGTGGCGGATTTTGGTGGGGGGCGACATCGCTGGGGAACAGGGCGCACATGGTGACTCGCTCTCGCTAAAAAAAAGGCAGTCAGGAGCCAGGTATGGGTACCGAGCCCGCAAGTATCTCTCGCCAGGCGGCGCGTCCTTGCACTACGGATCCTCTAGCGCCCCAACCAGGCTGGACCAATCACAGCCGACGTCGATATCGAGTCATAATGAAAGAGCACAAGACAGCCAGTCTGGAAACAGATGGACCAACAACACCTGTTCGGGCGCATCTGGACAATGTCGCAGCGTGGGCGACATATTTGCGCATCCTGCGGGATTTAAGAGAAAAAAAAAAAAGAAAAAAAAAAAGGAAGGGCAAGAAAGCCGCACCTGGGGAGCGTGGGGTCTCCTCCATTGATAGCAGCTCGATTACCGACCACAACTAGCAATCATCCGCACGCCAGGCAGATACCCACCCAGGCCAGCCTATGGAGAGGAGTGTATTTCCCGCAGGGCGCGCCATCGTGCCAGCTCGGGGGAAGGGGATAATTCCCTCGTCAAACGGCCGTGGGACCAGGCGAGAGGGGGAAAGCCATGGTGACATGACCAGGGAGGACAAGAGCACCCGGCAGGTTGTGAATGGTAATACGTATCGTATACGTATCGTACACAGACGAGAGAAACAGCTCATCCGTCTCCCTCCGCCTCCCACGAGCTCTGCGTGGTTGTCCAGACCGTCGTTCTGGCGTTGAAATCACAAGAGAATCGCGAGAAACATGTGCCGGGCAGGTCACAGCTCCGCACGATTGTCCCCGTCGATCCTTATCGCCCGTGTTGTCTGTCCCCTGTCTGGCGGCCGAATAGGATCGGCCGCCGCTCGTTGTTGGGTAACCATTTCAAAAACACATTACCCCATTGCTCGCCGATTGATGGCATGTCGAAGTCGTCGTGGGCAATTTGTCCGCTTCGGGCTATTTTTGCATTTTCGGTGGGAGCCGCATGGCGCAGTTAGGACAAGGCGCCAGCCAATGGCCGTCGCGGGCAGCGTCTTATCGGCGCGCTCTGGTTGGCCCGTTACTCAATTCTTTTTTCACATCTTACCTAAGTGGCAGGGGCGGGCCAAGACGCAGGGCGGCCAAAGTACAAAGCAATACCGCCGCCGCCGTACCAGTGACGGGCACGCCCACCCCGACTTTTTGGCGGCCTGAGGCCGCTCGCGCGGCTGACTTCTTTGCCACCCAGCCGCAGTGCACCGCCTCACTGATGCCCCTGCTAACCTGTTAACCTGCTAACCTGCTAACCTGCTATTAACCTGGGGTAAAAAGGGCAGGGTAGACAGCAAAGGCAGCAAAGACAGCAAAGGCAGCAAAGACAGCAAAGAGCAGACAGAGACAGCAAAGGGACAAGGGAGGAAAAAGAAAAAAGACCGAGCCGAATGCGTCAGACAATGTCAGACAGCATATTTGTCCGGGCATCTGGATATGGCTTGTTCTGGCCGTCGGCCTCTCCTTTGCAGGGGCGTTTTCTGTTACGTACAGGAAGGCGGTCTGGCTTTCCGCTCCAGCTGGATCCTCGGTCCGGCCGCACCCTGATTCTGCCGGTCGAATTGGGCGGGGAGAGTTAAGGCAGGTGCTGAGGCATGTGCCAGCCGGTGCAGAACGGCAGTTGCTGTCTCAGCGTCGAAGAGCGCTGCATTCCAGCGCACTCTGTCCGCACTTTGTCAGCACCGTACATGCACATAGCCGGACATGCACTTTGACGCCGTCTGATCGCAACTTGTAATACGAGCAATACTCGTACCCGCTGCGACGCGTGACAGCCGCGGCAGCAGAACCCGGCAACCAGGAAACCGCATGCGATTGAGCACACCCAATCGCTGCCCCTCCAATCTCCCTGCCTCGCTTGCATCGGACAGAGCCACGAGCATCCCCACCCTTTTTTTCCCTCGCCTCTTTGCGCCGACAGCAATACCGTCCGTCGCAACTGGGCTGCTCTGATTGCCATTTCCATTGCCATCTCTGGCCTTTGCGGTTCTTCCCTCGATAGAGACGTCTATTGAGCGGCTTTGCCAGACTGTGAAACTGAAGAGGCGAAGCATCAAACAACCCCCCTGTCCGCAATCTCCTCCCCCCACTGTCTACCTCGACCGAACTTGTCCTCTCTCTCTCCTGCTGGCCTCTACTCCGTACGAGTATTCCTTTTTTTCCCCTTCTGCTGCATATGACAGTGCCGCGAGCCGCCTGCGCCCCGAACATCAGCTGCCAGGGCGTGCACGTTCGTCGTACGGGTGCCGCCCACACGCGACGATTCCTCCTCGGTCCCTAATCCCTAACCCGCACCCACCCGGCGCCGCCGACATACTTGAAATTCCTTCTTCCTCCTGGAATGGCGACGGCCGCCATCCAACCGACCCGGATGCCCGCATCGTCGCCCGGCGCAGACAGCACCAGCAACGGGACTCTGGCCTACCCGACAGCCGTCCCAGGGAACCACCATGACGTCACAGCGTCTGGGCCAAGCGCCGAGACGTCGCGGGTGCAGCTGTCCGACTTTGTCCGCATCCGGACTTTGGGAACAGGTCGGTAGACCTGTCTCGGGAAAGAGAGAGAGAGAGAGAGAGAGAGAGAGAGCTGACATGCGCAGGCACGTTTGCGCGGGTGTGCCTCGTGCGGCGGGCGCATCCGCGGGATGACAGCGAGGCGCAGCAGGTGTTTGCGCTCAAGATTTTGCGCAAGTCGGCCGTGATCAAGCTCAAGCAGCTGGACCACGTGCGGCACGAGCGGCGCATCCTGGCCGACGTGTCGGGCCACCCCTTTATCACCAACCTGCTGGCCTCCTTTTCCGACCACACCTTTCTGTACCTGCTGCTCGACTACGTGCCCGGCGGCGAGCTGTTCAGCTACCTGCGCAAGTTCCGCCGCTTCGAGGAGCCCACCGCCTGCTTCTACGCCGCCGAGATTGTCCTCGTGCTCGAGTACCTGCACGAGCAGCAGGACGGCGTTGCCTACCGCGACCTCAAGCCCGAGAACCTGCTGCTCGACGCCCAGGGCCACGTCAAGCTCGTCGACTTTGGCTTCGCCAAGCGCCTCGGCCGCGGCGGCGCCGACGGCGCCGTCGAGACCTACACCCTCTGCGGCACCCCCGAGTACATCGCCCCCGAGGTCATCCAGAACATGGGACACACCACCGCCGTCGACTGGTGGGCCCTCGGCATCCTCATCTACGAGTTTCTCACCGGCTACCCGCCCTTTTGGCACCAGAACCCGCTCGAGATCTACCGCCAGTGCGTTTTTTTTTGTTTTTTTTGTTTTTTTTGTTTTGTTTTGTTTTCTTTTGGAGGGGGAGAACCCAACTGACCCCCAGAATCCTCGAGAAGCCCGTCGTCTTCCCGCACGACCCCGACATCTCCGACGCCGCCAAGGACATTGTGCACCAGTTCTGCACAGTGGACCGGTCGCGGCGGCTCGGCAACCTCAGCGGCGGCGCCGCTCGCGTGCGCGCGCATCCCTTCTTTGCCGGCATCGACTGGGACGCGCTGGCCGCCCGGCGCGACCCGGGGCCCATTGTGCCGCCCGTGCGCTACGCCGGCGACGCCCAGTGCTTCGACATCTACCCCGAGGCCGACGTCGACTACGCCCCGTACACCGACGACATGTACGCGCAGTACGACAAGTTCTTTGCCGACTTTTGAATTGGGGCCCGACTGCTTCTTTGCGTTTGTACATCAAGGTGTTTGGGGTCTTTTTTTTTTCTTCTTTTTTTTTCTCTTTTTTTTCTTTTCTATTACAGCGAACGACTGCGGCACAGGGGACTTGCGTCACACTCAAACTATGCGTTCCAATGGCCGGAGAGGAAAGGAGTGTGACGTTGGATCAGAAGGCCATGGCGTGGGATTTCATTCTTGGGATAGGATTTCGTGCATTTGCTCGCCAACGAGGACCGTTTTTACAGTGTTATCTTACAAAGAGGGAAAAGGGGGTTCGGCACTAGAAAATATAACATGACCGTTTCATTCAACATTATGCAATGCAATAAGATACACGCCCTCTACTGCAGCCAGCCAACCCACAGCCAGTATGCGCCCACCATCGCCACAACCGTCGTCGCCACCACCACGGCTCCCAGCTGCGTGTTGAACAACAACATTGTACACCCAGCCAGCAGCTCCCGTCGTCGCGCCCCGGCCCGCCGGTCCCACGCATGGATGTCGATCGGCACAGGCAGCCGGAACCGCGGGTCCACCACTGCCACCGTGTCGTCGTTGTCCAGCTCGCCTCGTTCACCCCGGTCTGCCACTTGCCCATGGCCGCCAACCTCGCCCACGCTGTCCTCTGCCTCGTCCGCCTCGCCCCATTCTGCACCCAGCAGTGGCACGCGCGCCCGCAGATACACCGGCTGGTGGTCGCTCGTGCGCATGAGCGGCAGCGATCTGTACTCCTCCACCTGGATGGCCGGTGCCACACTGCTGCTGCTCTCGCCATGCAGCTGTTGCCAGTGCCGCCGCGTCCACGCCGGCACGTCTAGGTACAGGATGCGGTCGCACCAGCTGGGCCACCGGTGCGCGGCAAACTTCCATGGCACCGGTGGCGGTGGCAGCAGGCTGCCCTCGTCGTCGTCCGAACCGAGCCGCTGCTCCTTCCACCGCTTCAGCTCGTCGCGGTTCGTGGCCTTGTCTTCGTTTGCGTCGTCCAACACGTCGTACTTGTACGTCGGCGGGAACCCAATGGGTGCCTCGCGCAGCCCATGCAGCGTGCGGCCGGCCCGCAGCTCTTGCAGCAGCTGGTCGCGCGCCAGCAGCGGCCGCCACGACGTCTCCTCGGTGGTCGGGAAGTCGGCATCGGGCGGCGGCGACTCGGCACTTGTGCGGTAGTTGAGGTCGCCTGCCACGAAAAGAAGATTGTTGCGGCGGAATACGGACAGGTCCTGCAGCTGGCGGCGAACGTCTGGCCCGCCGCCACTACCGCTGCCGCTGCCGCCGGCCCCATCCTCGCTGGGCCGTCCCTCCTGGCCCAGCAGCAGCCATGTGTCGTCGCCCGCTGCCTCCGCTGCCTCCGCCTCCGCCTCTTCTTCCCGCGTCCGCGGCTCGCTGGCAGCTTCGTTGTGCGTTCGGCCCTGCCGGCCACGCCCCGGAGCGGCCACCGGGGCGATGGCTGTGCTGCCGGCCGTAGCCGACACAACGTCCTGCGGGTTGCCAAAGGTGAGCCCGCCGACGATGCTGCGCCAGTTGGCGTTGCGCCGACCGACATTCCACTCCATGGGCGCCAGGTGGGTGGCCACAAAGGTAAGCTCGCTTGGCGCGGCTGTCCGATCGTCCAGCGGGGTCCGATAGGCGAAGCGCAGGCCCACCGCGCCCTTGTTGCCCATGTCGGCCACCCCGAAGCCGCACTCGGCCACCTGGAGGTTCTGGATCGACTCGGGCCGCCTGGCGAACAGCAGAATCACCGTCATTCCGACATTGGCCTGGCGGACGAGCCGATAGGGCCGGTGCGGCTTGGAGCTGGCAGTGGCCGCCGTTGTGTCCGATGTGCCTGTCGGTGTGGAGCTCTCAACTAGGGTTCCATTCGCTTGTCCTGCCGCCCGGTCTGGGCTGCTGCTGCTCCTGCTGCTGCTGCTCTCTCCGCCTGCCGCCTCCCACGCCGCCTCGGCCTCAGGGACCGAAGCTTTGTTCACGACCGTTTCGAACGAAGCAAGATAGGGATTTAAAAAATAGGCACCGGCAAAGGCGCGGCCGATCGGCGCCACTTCTTGCAAGGAGCTGCATGGCTGGTTAGCTGGGGAGGCCTCGGGCCGGTCAAGAGCCAAGTTCTCACAAGACAACTATATCCGGCAGAGCGGGCACGTAGCTGGCAGCCGTGCGCGCAGCCGGATGCAGCGCCTGCCGCAGGTGGGCCGAAAAGTCGGGCACATCAACGGGGGCCTTGGCACAGTTGAAAGTGAGCAGGAGCAGGTCCAGCGAGGGCGGGGAGACCATCTTGTTGGCGTTGTCGACGATGGGTCTGGACATCTTGCGTTGGGCCGTCGTCGTCGTCTCGGGCAGTCGTGTGGCCCTCGGATCGTCTTCGCGTCGTTTCTCGTTGCTCGTTTCTCGTCGCTCGTCTTGTCACTTGCTGTTGCCCTCTTGATCACCCGTCGTTCGTGCTGGCTTCTCTTGTTGTTTATAGGGCAAAAACGGCGGTCTGTCTGTCGCCTCTCGTTCTCTCGCCCGGAGCAGCCACTGCGCAAAAGGCGTCCAAGCCGTATTATTTTTCTCACCTGCTGCCCTGTGGGGGGGCGGGCGACAAAGAGCCAGGGCGCTTAACGATGAACATGCGTGTATGTGTAGGGTGCGAAAGGAGGCGCAGGGCTCAGCGCGTGCATAAAAGCAGGTGAAGTGGGGTTTTGTGGTCGCCCTTGTCTTTTTTTTTTTTTCCTTTGTTAGTGTAACTTCAAGCGCGCCTGCCCAACGGCGCCAGAATCACACAGGTGACCTTGTTGTCATTCATGCGATGGCCCGGTGTGGGCGCTCTTGCTCGTGGCCATCGTCACGCTCGCCCCTTCCTCGCACACCCCCTTCACGCCTGCTCTCCGGCGCTCACGAGCCAGGTGCGTCGCACACGTGTCACGGCGTACCTGCTCCGGTCTTGGCATGACAGCTATAGCTCAGAATACGGCGCCACATGACAGCATGCTGACTCATACATTCACGCTGAGAGCTCACCACGACTGCACCTTCACTCTGAAAAAACGCTGACCGTTTGCTGTGCGCTACATAGTGAGTGGGATTGATCTAAGAACGACTTCCGGGTCAAATCCAGGATCTCAGGATCATCGAGGGCCAGAAAGCTCACAGCCTAGTGAACCTTGACTGGAACCACCTAGCCTTCGTATCCTGTCTTCTAAGCTCATCCTTAGTAATTACCCTCCATCCTCTTTGTCCTCCATGTATTCCATCCATCTCTCATCCTTCCAGACGGCAAGGCGAAAGGGACGCCCCAACCACATCCGCTTCTGCTAACCCAGAACGCGCTGGACGACTGAGCTGGACAGCTGGCAGAGATGTGTAAATCAGGGCGCCCTCTCAGAATACCTAGACGACCTGCCATGGACACGCCAATCCATATCAGAATAAAAGATGTTCCTCCGCTTCTCATCCCCCGTGTTCACAATCTTTATCATTCTCACAACCAAGCAATGCATGTGAAAAAAAAAAAAAAAAGTTAAAAAAACCCCTCGTCCCCATGATTGAGCCATGACATCCCCACAAGCGGGCTCAGAAGCGACAGTGCCAATTGGAAAATCAGATGAACAAAAAACGGAAGAGGAAAACATGGTGGTCTCGTTAACAGAAGAAAAAAGTGAAAAAAAAACGAACTATTCGCGCACGAAACACAAAGAAATGGATGAAAGGAGAGAACGTAAAAAGAAAAGTGTGAGAGCCAGAGGTTGGCCGATTTTTCCACGTAGTGTAACGCGTGAGGGGTTACCAGATGGCGTTCTGGAAGCTCCTTGAGTCTTTTGTTTGGGATCGCCTGTGATAAGGTCCTGCTCCGTCGCGTTCTTCTGGATGTTGAAATATGCCACCATGGCCATGCATGCTGTCGAAACGTAGCACATGGATCCACTGGTCGCACCATGAAGTGAGGCGGGGGTCAAAACGAAAAAAAGGAGATCTCGATAGAACAAAAGCACGGCAGTTACGCCTGGAAAGCAAATGTCGGATGGCCGAGGTATTGTGGTCGGGTATGTGCAGCTGACTTCCATGGAAGAGAACACGCTGTCGAGGGAATGCGCGGCAGCAAAAAGGCCCCGATCCCTCGACAGAGGGGACACTCTGATGCGAAGACAACTCGGCAAAGGTGGGCAATATTGACTAGCACCTTTCCCGCACCATCGAACAAACAAAACAGCACAGCAATCCGGGCCAAGGAAAAGGTAGTGGGAAAAGCAGGCAGGGCGGTAGAAGGGGCTGGGGTAGATTTCAGCAACGGCCGCGAGTTGGTTGGTACGGGGAGAATATCCCCTTCCGTTGCGATCCTCCATGGACCCGATGGGCGCGTGGGCCATTTTCCACGCGTCGAGTGACGGGTCCTCCCTTCAGTGCTGGCCAATGCGGGCCACTCTGACAGCTCCCCTAGTTCCGACAAGACAAGCATTGCGCTTTACGGTCCACGGCCTCACATGCGGTCACCGGGACCCGTGCCGCGGATGGCATCGTGATCGACACCACCCAAGATCTTGCCGTTGCGGGGACGGCCACCCGAGAGGAGCTGCGAGCTGTTGCCCGCCTTGCCAGCACCGGCCTGCGTAGGGTTCCCGGTAGCGGCGTCAGTGCGCTGCTGCTTGTCGTCGGCAGCGCCGGCGGCCTGGGCAATGGCCTGGGCGTTCTTCTGGTACTTGTAGACAGTCCAGTCGAACACGTAGTCATACTGGAAGCCCTCGCGAACGAACAAGTCGCGGAAGATCTTGCGGAGATAGCTGTAGTCCGGCTTGTCGTCGAAGCGGAGCGAGCGAGTGTAGTTCAGATAGATGGCAAACTCGTTGGGGAAACCGCGGCAGAGGACCTCCGTGGGAGTGGTCATCTTCTTCTCCATGATTCTGTCGTACTTCTGCTTCTTGGTAGCAGCCTTCAGGCCCTGCCAGGGGAGAGAGCCACGGCAGAAGTAGAGCATGACGTAGCCCAAGCTCTCCATGTCGTCGCGGCGCGACTGCTCCACACCCAAGTGGGTGTTGATGGAAGCATACCGGGCAGTGCCGGTGAGGTTCTTGTTCTCCCGGTACGGGATGTGGAAGTGGGTCTTGGGGTCACGGTACTTCTTGGCCAGACCAAAATCGATGACGTTGACCTGGTTGCCGCGCTTGCCAATGCCCATGAGGAAGTTGTCGGGCTTGATATCGCGGTGGATAAACGACTTGGCGTGGATGTACTCGATGCGGGAGATGAGCTGGTCGGCGAGCAGCAAGACGGTTTTCAGGGAGAACTTGCGGTTGCAAAAGTTGAAGAGGTCTTCGAGACTGGGACCGAGGAGGTCGAGGACCATGGCGTTGTAGTCACACTCGGTGCCGAACCAGCGGACAAAGGGGATGCCGACGCCGCCAGCGAGAGACTTGTAAACCCTAGCCTCGTACTCCAATTGCGGATGCTTGGCCTTCACGCTCTCCAGCTTGATGGCGATCTCCTCACCGGAAATGATATTGGTGCCCAGATAGATATCGCCAAAGGAGCCAGAACCGATCTTGCGACCGATCCGGTACTTGTTCCCCACGCGCAGATCCTTGAAGGAGAGAAAGCACAAGTCAGCAGAGTCCATTGAGTAAACGACGGTAAATGTTGGTAGAAGAGTCGGTGGGGGGGGATAAATAAGATCTTGTCGACGCAAATTTTATTCTTCGAGGGGTGGGAAATACACACCATGGTGGTCATTTTGAGTGCTGATTACCTCGAACAGGCGAGGTGGTTTAAGAAGTGAGATTTGAAGAAGTCGTCGGAGTTCCCTTTTTCTGTTGTTCGAGAAACGAGACAAGGTGTCAGTCAATTCAAGGTTTTCGATGCCGAGGGTAAAAAGTCTGATAAAGCAATAGCACAAAACAGGCGAGTACGAAAAAAAAAAAAAAAAAAAGGTGCAAGAGACGGGTGGGAGAGTGGCAGCGGGATGTAGGAAGCCAGTAAAAGTGAAATGACGTCGAGAAGAGCAAAAAAGAGAGCAGGGCAAGGCAGACTGACAAATCCGACTTGACAAGTCCGTGAGCGGCGAAGGGCGTGGGCGGTAAAAGGCGTGCCCAGAAGAAGTGGGAGAGGGTAGGACAGAGCACAAAAAAGTGTAGAGCACAACACAAGAAGAAAAAAAAAAGAGTAACAAGAAGCGATCTCCAACAGGCGGTTGACGGCTATTATTATTAAAAACAGTGTGTTCGTTCCGAGGCGGGCAAGGAGCCGAAGCAGCGGTGAGAAATGACGGAGTCGATGAGGGAAAAGCAGGGAAAGACAACCGGTGAAGGAAACGCAGAAAAAGCCAGAAAAGCAAAAGCGACAAACCAAAAGCAAAACACGTACCGGTTAGACGCTGAAGGTGGAGGTTCGGTCGATCGTCGATAAAATCTTGTCGAGGTCGAACGAACGAAGGGGGGGTCGAGATGCAGAGAAGAGAACAGCAAGAAAATAGAAAGAGAGAGCAAAGGGGAAGATAAAAAGGGGAGGGAGAGAAATTAGGTTGGTACTGAGAAGAGACGTGTGGTGTGGTGGCCGGGCGGCAAGGCAAGGCAAATTGGGGGGCTAGCTTGGGTTTTGTCGTGTTTTTAGGGGAGTGGGCAGCCCGAGAGGGAGGGGGGGGGGGTGCAACGCTCAAAAGGGCGTCTGTTTCGGGAAGAACGGTTATTCGGCGGGGGCGACAGCGCAAGGCCGCCCGCTAAAAAGGGAAATNGGGGGGGGGGGGGTGCAACGCTCAAAAGGGCGTCTGTTTCGGGAAGAACGGTTATTCGGCGGGGGCGACAGCGCAAGGCCGCCCGCTAAAAAGGGAAATAATGAAGGAATTAGTAGGCGGTGGGAGGTCAGAGAATAGTGATCCAAATGCGAGGTGTGGCGACGCAGCGTCAGGCCTTAAAGTGGCCCCCCTGGATCAGACAGTCGTTTGACAGCAATTTCACGTTGGTCATGCAACGACAAACAACGCAGAGTTCATCGGTCAATTGTGCTGTTGTATCTCAGTTTATTGGTATTTTCCGTCGGTTTTTCCAAACTGCGTCATTCTGCCATCTTCTCAGAGGGGTAGGCTGAGGCTAAGGCGGCTAGGCGTCCAGGCGGGCAAAAAGAAGAAAAAAATTATGTTACAGTACTGACAGGCAGCCGAAAGTGGGGTGGGGGGCGCCAGCGACCTGTCGTCAGCCATGCAGGCCAAATGCCTCTCTATTTTTGCTCCCTTTCCAGCACTCGACAGCCAACGGAATCCGGCCAGGCGAGGGGTGTCCGGAGATTGAGGGAAAAGGGGGAAAGCTGGCACGGAGTGGATATGCGAACGCAACCGATAACACACGGGCGGTATTACGAGGATTATCCGCCAACGAAACTGTTGCTGCGGCGTCATAACGGGACACTGTGTAGATTGCGCGGCAGGACATGCTGGAGAGACAGCGGACCCTCTTCCCCCTTCAGGGTAAATGCACTGTGAGGGATGGCCTGGACAGGTGATCTTCCGCGCCGCCTGGATGAAAAGGCCGCGTTAAGGCAGCAAAAAACAGGCCCAAGAGCCGTCAAACAACGCAAGCGAGCAAATGAAGAGTCCGCAAAAACGGGACCGCCCACACCACTATCACCCGATAGAAAAGGCAGGGAGAGGCCTTGAGCACCAGCCGTTCCATAAGTAGCCAAAACAAGGCCGCGACTGAACGCGAGCCCAACGCAGAGAGACGAAAGAAGCAGCTGCACGTCGTATTGCTCGTAAGCCCTACAGTCCTCTGGCAAAAACGTACGAAAAGAAAAGAAAGAAAGAAAAGAGCCTGAGCCGGAAGCGGAGCCGAGAAGGATGCAGATGGGTGGCAGCGCAAAAGCGAGGAACAGCTCGTCGGCGATTTTCGACATGGAACAGCGACGGGCACAGATGGACGCAGATGGCCGCAGATGGCCGGTGATGAATGAGGACTAGGTTTCCCGCTCGTCATTCCGGCCGGTCGGGACAACTGTCGGGCAGAGAAGATAAAGAAAAACAAGGGTCAGCTCGGGCCCTACTAAGATGCATAGCAGCCAAGAGCAAAGAGAGTAAATGCGGAGGATATACTACGTCAGGTAAGATAATACGAACACGGTCAGATGCTGCTGGAGCAACTCGTACGTGTGCCCTAGCCGTGCGCCCCTTCTAGACGAGGCCCGTCCGCCATTTTGCCTGCGGTTGGGCGCTGGCATGCAGACCGATACGGTAGATGGCATCCGACACGATCATTCCAGGCCATGGGCCGCAAGCCGATCGTGGCTAGTGCCCTGTCGGTTGGGTTCCAGAACGCTTCTGGTCCGGAGGCAAAAAAAAAAAAAAAAAAAAAAAAAAAAAAGCAGTAAGCCTGACTAGCCAAAACCCGAGGGAGGTCCAGGGTGAGTAAGATAAGATGCAAATGAATCCCGGCGCAATGCCTTTGAGGATTATTGAGCACAGGGAGGAAAAAGTATCGAAAGATAAAAAATAAAATAAAAGTAAAATAAAATAAAAGGCCGTTGCCGAAAGCGGTCGGCCAAGCTTAAAGGGACCGGCTCTCCAGGCGGACTTGTTTTCTTGATTGTTCTTTGTCTGCTGAGGCTGTAAGCAGCCAGGAGAAAGGAATTGCGCCTGGAATAAGGACGGGCGGTGGAACGAACGGTAGTAGGATGGATGGGCGGTGCACAGCCGAAAAAAAGGGTCCAGACCCCCAAGCTGAGCTGTGTACGATATTACGAGTCGTGCTCGTATTGCTCCTTGGACGGCGGATTGGCGAGCTTTTTGAAACAAGTTGTGCCACAGCAGGTCTGTCAGGCAAACAACACGAGAAAATCAAGGCAGGGAGAAAGAGAGAACGTTTCTCTCACCTACATAGGATGTCACACTCTCGCACAAGGTGTCTCGTTGCATCCGTCCATGGCCCCACGCATCCTTCGGCTGTGCCATTTACGGCGAGAGAGATGCGCAGTGGACAAACACAACAAGAAAAAAGGTCACCAGGGCGCAAAAGGGAATGCTACGGTAATATGGGTGCTTGTCCAGCCCCATCTAGCGCTTTGCCAAGCAAGGCTGCCTAGCCTCGCGATGCCGGAGAGTGCGATAACTCTATTATATTTTTTTTAAATTATATATATTTTTTTTATTTTTCATCTTTCTTTTGTCTCTCAAAAAATTGCAGCAGCTGTCTATCAACAAACTTCTGCCTGGTAAGATATATAGAATCGCTTTCTCCAAAATTGGATCCAAAGTCGCTCTTCTCCCCCAAAAAAAAAGCCCTGCCTCGCTGCAATGATCCTTCTCAGGCGGTACGCAAAATAAGCAAAGGCCAAAGCTGCTTGTGGCGGCCGCTCAGGTCTGTCCTCGTCAGATGGGTCTTGGCGTAGTTGACCATGGTCCAGCCGTCGGCCACGCGCGCTCCGAGCAAGTGGTAGCCGCGCTGCCGGTCCGGCCCCTGGTCGTCGGCCGGCTGCACCATGGGGAACAATTGCATGATGACGTGCAAGAGCTTGGTGCTGACCATCGACTGGCATATGGCAGGGCCTGGCCGGAAGATGAGGTGTGCTCGGTTGTCGCGGAAATCGAAAGCGATGGGGTAGTCTGGTTCGCGGCGAGCTGCCTCTTGCGCTTCTTCTTCTTTTCTTCTTTCTTCTTCCCTTTCCTTTTCCACCTGGAAAAGGTAGTCCAGCTCGGATTCCTCAACCAGCTCCCCCAGGGTTATCCCCTCTTCCATGGCCATCCTCGCCAGCGCCTGGATCTCCGCATACATCATCCGGCCCGGGTTGGACCTGATCACACTGAACAGGTGGCGATGAGCGTCCATGCGTCGCTTGCGCTGCTGCATCACCTCGGTGATCTCGCGGTTGGTCGTCGCGACCGTGCGCGCGGTTTCGTCCGCCGTCTCCAGCAGCGCCGTGGCAATGGTCTCGACGGTCTCACCCTGGCGCCGAACAAAGGTTACGGACTGCAAGCCGCGTAAAATGACGTGCAGCGGCATCGACGACGGCGCTGCGAACATGTCTCTCCGCAGCTCCTGGTACATGGAGCGCTGTATCGCCGGCGTCGTCCACGGATAGATGTGCAGCAGGCCAAGGGGGGGACGTTCTGGCGGCTCGTCTTTTTCACCGGCGGCGGCGTAACCACGGTCCTCGACACTGACAATGGTGTACATTTTGGATTCGTCGACGCGAAGGATCGCGTCGACGCGTATAGGCCCCGGCCTGTCCGTCTTGCCTCTTTTGTAGTTGTTCTCTCTCGCCTCCGCCGCCTCCGTCGCCGCGGGCCGATCTGGAGTGGCCTGGATGCGCTGCTGGGGCTTCTGATACCGCATCGGCCTGCGCCGGTTCTGCATACCAAAGTGAATGACATGGCGGTGCGTGCTGACGGGCCCGAGATCCGTCGCACGAGCCGCCGGGGGCAGCACGCGTTTGTCGTACACGCTGGAGATCGACACGTAGTCGTTGCAGAGATCGCGCCGCCTGGAGACGTCGTGGGCGATGGAGCGCACGCGGGCCAGGTCAGCGAAGCGAAACCTGCGCAGCAGGTATGACGCATCCAAGCTCGACAGCTTAAGCGTGTCCATGGCAAAGTTGAAGTAGACGTGAGACTCGTAGCGCACGGCGTCGCGGCACCCGCTACCGCAGGCGCATTGAGTCGAGCGGCAGGCGCTCGCAGGCCTGGAAAAGGCCAGCTGGTAGTGCTTGAGCGTCTCGTCGCGTGATTCGGCGTTGATGTACAGCGTGACAGGCGGGCGTGCCTGGGAGAAGGTGACGACCGTCTTGGTGTTGCGGCGCCTCCTGTCGCCGAGAAAAAGATCGCCTTTGTAGTCGTTCATATTCTGCATCCTATCGAAAACCAGACTCTCCTGTTGTTCTCGGCCCCTGTTCAAGGCGTACTGCGCACAGTGGAAGTATTCGTTGTCGAAGCCGGCGGGGGACACGCGGATGGCCAGCCGTCCGCCCTCTGTGGTGATCGAGCCCATCTCGTTCATGTGGTAGCTGCCAACCTTGATGGTGCGGGTTTCCCAGGTCGCCTTGTAGATTTTGATGCGCAGCTCTGACGGCAACGACATGAAGGTGACCGTCGGCTTATGTTCTGGTGCGTCTGCCACAGCCTCGCCCATGGCGTCTGCATTTTCGAAATTGGCTGCACGCACAGCACCCTCCGCATGGCTCTGCTCCGACGGAACTGCTGAATCCATCGTCACTGCTGCATTAAACTCTCCAAGGCTGGACGACATAAAAAGTATAACTCAAAATGTTCCGGTTCTGAGAGTTGATTCAACCTGACAACCGTACTGAAGATGTTTTACAGAGAAGGGAAGCAAAAGAAATATTGGAAAGAAAAGAATACCATTTTGAATTTTTCTGAAAACCGTTTATGTGTTATGCCGTCATACAGTGCTTCAAGAAAGTCTACTCGTATGTATCGATAGAGCTTTCTTTGGCCACTTTACATAATCAATTGTTTCCGTTATGATACACAATAATAACATTTGTGCTCAAAAAATAGAACAACTCCTACGATGACAGTCATGAATGAATCGATTGACTGACGCAACTGCTGTTAGGTAGGCGTTGCCATGACGCACAGCAAATTTCAGTTCGTGATGTGGTGATACTCGGAGCCATTAACAGAAGGCTGTGTCGTCAAGCATAACAGCCCACAATTCCAGTGCTACCCAGATAAAGACGAAACAGCCTCGATAAGACCCGAATAGGGGGGTGCCCCTTATCCCCCCCTCCCCTTTTTCCGCCTGCCGGAAGCAACCTGCAGCGACTGGAAAAAAAGCACGCAAGAAACTGGGGACGATCGACGACGGGTGGACAGCAATATTGCTTTGGCGGCCCGCTGTCTGGGCTAGACAAGGGGCGGCTTGCTGAAGCAGGCTCTTATGGGATTCTAGCGCGCAGGTAGCATATGCGGCCTGAATGGCTTTGCAGAAGTGTGTTTCACGATGACGAAGTAAGTGCAATTCGCGGTCGGGAATTACATAGTATTATTATCCCATGTGCCGGAGATGGAGATAGAGATGAAGATTGGGAGGGGGGTTGGGATAACTGCGTCGGCCGTGCGGCAGAGTGCCGGTGCACTGACTGGCCGAACCCCTGGCAAGCCGGCGGCTTAATGCTGCTAAAGCTGGCCTAACGCTGCAACCTGGCTCTAACCAGGCTGGAATATGGTTATCCCAGATCGCAGCCGTATTACAGTGCACCATCTGACAGCCGCCCGGACGCTCCGTAGAAATACTCCCGCAGTCTGCCACGGGTCTCTCGGACTCTTCGGCGTGGCCACTGCCATCCTCTCGTCGCGCTGCGATGGCGGACAGTTGGCCCAGTCCGGCGAATCGCCGCCGGCGGGATACTCGTACTGGCGGTGAGTGGCGGGCGAGCCTTGGCGTGCCAGTGTGGGGGGGTCTCCAGCGGCGAGGTTCGTTACCGCATACAGGCATAAGAGCATGTCACCAGCCGCCACCAGCTGCCAGCCGCCCGAGGACGAATACCGTGTCTTGCTTATTACGAGTATGTTAGGGGTTTTGACAGCGCGCGTTCCCCTGTCGTTCCCCTGTCGCTCCCCTCTTCGGCTCCTGATGTCGATCGTATTCGTCCCCTTGGCTGCTATGGCCTTACTTATTGACTTGTCCGTTTTTCTATTCTCTTACGGAGTACTTCGTATTATAATACGTATTAATCGTCTGCTTGGTGTTTTCTCCGGGGTGTGCCATCCCTCGCGTTCCCTTTTTTTTTTTTTTCCCCTACCCGCACAGCTCGTCTTGGGAGGCCCTTTCTCCCCCCCCCCATTCCTCGCCTGCCACAACAATTTCACTGTCCCATTTCCCTCTTCGTTCAATTCGTTTCGTCTCGTCTCTGTCTTGATTATTGTTGCAACAACCCCCCCAACCTACCTACGACTGTTACTCTGTGCTATATATTTTACCTCTCACGCTTTAGCTGCCTTGGCATTTCCTCTATTTCCTCTTGGACTTTCTCGAACTGAAACCTTCTTTCTCTCTCCTTCCAACCTCCTCCTCCCCCCGGCCACATACCATCGACAGCCTCTCGCTCCCCTGCGCTCCGAGCTCCTGCTGCAGACGCCGTGTTGCCATCCTCGCCTGCTCGCACCCGCCCCCTATATCTACAGAGCTCGCCGTTTCCTCCCGTGCCGACCGCCTCTCTCCCTGGACCCAGTTGCTGCTGCCGCTGCTGCCGTTGCTGCCGCTGCCCGCTCGTTTGCCTGGCACCCCAACACTTTGCGCGTCGCCCTGCTTTTCGTGCTCCTCGCTCCTCTCTCCTCGCCCTTGCGCCCTCCTCCCTTCGACTGTTCCCCGACGTCGGCCCCCCTGCCTGCGCTGCTTCGCTTGCACTCTGTTGCGCCCTACTGTGCGCTCGTTAGACGATTAGGGGTACCCACGCATCTGCCGCCGATCCTCCCTCACACCCCAGGCGTTTCGGCTCTCCAATTGCCTACCGCTCTGCCATCCTACCAAACCTGCCATCTGCCATCTTGCTATCCCTGCGACCAGCCATAGTCTGACCGCACAGGCTCGACAGCTTCCCCCCCTTTGCGCCCGCGTCCTTCGACAGCGATACGCCATAAATAGCACCTGGTACCACCCACACCGTCGCCGGGTGCCTTTTTTTTTTCATCTATCATGTCGGATTTCTTATCAGCCCAGCCAGGTACGTTGTCTGTGGTGTGCATGCGTGCGTACGTGCGTGCGCTTGCGTGGGTGTGCGAGAGATTGTGTGTGCGTGTGACGCGTGGCCAGGTCCCTCAGTCGTAAAGTTGCGCCTGGGATTGTACGAGTAGTCAAACACTGGAGCGGATCGCGCGAGGATGCGCCCTTGACAAGGGCTGCACGTCCGCTGCTTTTTTACCCCTGGCCATTTCATTGCTATGCAGCCGCCCTCATCGAAATAAACAGGCCATCCAGCCGATGTTGCCTATCTTCATCTGAAGAATTGCAACACTCGCTCTTTCCCTTGCTGCTTGCATCGCTGGCCGCCATCTGGCAACTTGCTTCTGCAGTGCGGTCGCATAAATTGCCGACCCCTCCCCGCCTTCTTCCTGTTTTCGTCCTGCCATTTATCCTGCTGGGCGCTCACTTTCTCCTGACCGTTACCCCACCTGCTCTTTCCGCCAGAACCAGTTTCTGGTTCTCTTTGTCGCTGTTGCCCAGGCCTCCATCTTTCTGAAACAAGGTCACAATCTTGCCATAAAAAGTACCAAACCTTGCACGCCCTCAAAAGACGCACAGGACGTCCAATTCTCCGCTCGCCATCTCTTTTTTTTCGTTTTCTTCTCCTTTTTCTTCTGCCGTCGTCTCCCGCTCGTTTATTCTCTGTATAGCTGGATCGCCGTTTTGCGCGTTCGCTCGTTCAGACTCCACACTTCACAGAAGATCACTCGCTCACCTGTTCAGGGGATCCTGGCAACTCGCGTCTTGCCTCGAACAACCCCTTTAGGAATCGGGCTGTCTCGCCATCTCTACCGAGTCCAACATCGCCGTTTGACGATCCGCCACCAAGACCCCTCTCGCGCAACCCCTTCCTGGACCCAGGAAACGGCCAACCGGTAAAGAAAGACACCGACCTGCTGATCGACGTCAACGACATGTCCTCCACCACAGCTCCAGCCTCGGGCAACCAGTCATCTCTGGCCGACATCTTTGTAAGCTCTCACATGCCCCCCTCCTCCCCGCATTGCACCCTGCCCGGTGCTAACCCACAGAACTCGTTCAACGTCGAGGACAAGACACTCGTCAATCCCAACGATCCCAAGCCCAGCACCTCTTCAGATCCACACCGCTCCCGGTCTCCGCGGGTCCCGGGCGCCGGATCCAAGGATCGGGGTCGCCCTGGGGGAGGGCCGCCGCCCCGTGTTAAGAACATTCCACCGCGGCCGTCGCCCTCCTCCGGCCACCGCCCGTCTCCTTCCCAGGAGGAGGCTATGAAAAAGCGCCAGCAGGCCGGTGGCCGCATCGCCAAAGGAGAGCCTGCTGGTGGTCCCTCTGACGGCTCGTCTGGCCGCCGCCCATCTCATCCCAGCCGGCCTCGCCGCAACTCGGATTCCTCTGTTGCCGGGAACGACAAGGGATCCAGGGGTGACAAGGCCATTCGCGACATCCGTCGCCGCGAGGCAAGCCACCGTGAACGAGGCAGCTCTCGCCCTAACCGGCGCAACGATATCATCGATCAGATGGATGCCACGAGCATCTTTGGAACTGGTATGCTCCGCCCCTCCCCATCATTTTGCTCCTGCTATGCGCCTTAGCTGACTCTTTCAGTCTTTCATCACGATGGCCCCTTTGATGCTCTGAATCCCCACCGCAACAGAAAGAACAGCCGTCGCCCTCCCATCCAGGCCTTTCCCAAAGACTCGCTCAACAATGTCCTTGGCGGATCCGGCCCTCTCAATGCTCGCCCGGACCACGCAACATTCATGGGTCATGCCGACGAAGAGGCCTTTACCGACTTTGCCACCGGTAAGCGCGTCGACAAGTCGGGTTCGTCTATCGTCACGCCGGTCTTTGATCCCATGGAGCGTGCCTCCATCCTCCATGGAGATCAGAGTCTTGGGCTGGGCACGTCTACTTTCCTCGAAGGCACGCCGGCGGCTCGTGCCGCCATCCAGCGCCGCGAGGCGGAGCGAGCACAGGATTCCAGCGAGGGTGGCCTGCAGCGAAAGAAGTCGATTGCCCAGCGGTTCCGCAGCATCAACCGTGGCCCCCGCGAGCCTCCGGCTGCCCGTGCTTTCAGCACCGACAGCACCCCCGTCCCCCCCATCGCCTCCCCGTCTGCCCGTGCCGGATACGGCTCGGATCGCAACCCATATGACGAGTTTGACTCTAAGAAGGGCGATGATGTCATCACTGTCCGCAAAAAGGGCTCCAACGCGCCTACGTCGCCATCTAGCCCGCCGCGGCTGACTCTTGAGCGTCGGTCGACCACGGACGGTGCTAGCGCAACAAGCGACTTCCCTGAGCCACCTGCTCCGCCTGCAGATGAACCCCCGCAGCGGACTGGTGGCGGCGGCCTGCTGGCACGCGTCAAAAGTCTCAAGGGGGGCCGGCGGCCCGCTCCTCCTCCTCCCCTGAAAGACTCTTAGAAAGATCGCTTTACGACGAGGGTCAAGAAGAAGAGCAGCCGGTCGGAGTCGCTCAGCGGTGGGGAAAGCGGCCAAGATGGCCTGCATGCAGCCTGACCATTCCTTGTCGTCGTCATTGTTTTCCTTTCTTTCGTTTTGGTCTCTCATCTTTTTTTTGCTTGACCTTGTTTTGTTTTTGTTCTCTTCCGTCCACTATGCGTACACATACAGAATCTACCCACGCAAGAAACAGCCCCCCAAAACTTTACACAAAATAGCAGAAAAAAAAAAGGAAAAAAGGATAAACAAAAACAGGAAGAAAAAGGGTGATTTAAGACACTGGTCCAAGAAAAGTCCGGGTGGAATGAAGGTGGTGAGGAGGGAGAAGAAGAGGCATGCACACGCTGCTGCTGTTCTGGAGTGAACGGGAGAGAGAATACCCAAGGAAGATGCGCATAATGTAAGCAAAGCGGTGCCTTAGGACGGGCGCATATGGTATCCTCCCGTCTGTTTTATTGGGGCTTTCTTCAGGACGTTTATGGGTGCAAATTTGGGACAAGCTAGGGAACTGGGCATGTTTGCTGGTGCTGCTCCTTTTTTTGATATCAGGTCTTATACAATATCATTAAATATACATTCCAAAACGCCAACCTGTGAAGTCGTACGAGTAGAGTAGAAATACAGTCCACGTGATGATCAGGTGCAGGCAGAAGACGCGATCGTTCTTTCTGTTGAATATCAGACTGCGAGGCAGGTGCGACCGTGGCAATTGAGCCAATATTTCGTGGTTTTCATGTGGACGAGACGATCTTCTTTTTTTTCAACAATCTGCGCGCATTGTTCCAATGGTAATGTCACCAAATTGGCCGCTCGGCAGCAACCAGGACAAGATGGCCGAGTGGTTAAGGCGCAGGCCTGCTATGGGTCTTTCCAAGACACATGGTTGTTAGGTTAGCCTGTTCGTTCGCGATCCAGGGTTCGAATCCCTGTCTTGTCGGTTGATTTTCTATTTTTTTGCTGGTTTTTTACCCTTTTTTTTATGTCTCGAATTGAGGGAACGACACGACTTTACACAATCACTTGCTCATGCCGCGACTCTGGATATTGTGCCAAACGGGGGGGTGTACACAAACTCGAACCGATTCACTGGCTTTCACGCGAACCACCGCTCTACTTTAGGCCTGGAAATACTGGGGAGCGCTGGGAAGGAACACTGCCATATGCTTGCCATTGAGTCATGTCGGCTTGAGCCACAACACTTTGGGCTCTCTGGATCCTCGCCCTCCTCATAACCAACAAAGTGTCCCTTTTGTTGTTCTTTCAGCCGACTCGAAAGACAGCTCAGTTCTTCCACCTTCCCCGCCATCATTGACCGCCCCGCTATTTTGACCTAACGGGTTGGAAACGGAGGATACTTCTACCATGATGGCTGCGTACACCAGCGGGTGTCCCGATCTCGACAAACGCATCTTGGAGGATTCATCTGGCGGGCTGTCAGGTGGTGTCATTGGCATCAGTGCCGATGGGGATGTTGGTCTTGTGGTAAGCTCTGGCTTGAAGTCCAACTGCTTATTACCAGACTGACGTATATGTTGATAGTTGTCTCTGCAAGTCGCCGTACAACATCTGCAGACGAGTGGCAGTCCTGATATTGCCCCTGCTACCGCTCACGTTGTGACGACACACCCAGTGACCCACGTCCTGAGCCTGCTGAAAGCAGTGCTTCACAGCGCCCGTGTGGACCGCCTGCAGCGTGCAGCTCTGCTGAAGCACGTCCTCATCTCGCGCGTGTACGGCCCGGATGAGCTCTGGGCGGTAATCGCCGAGATGATGGATGATGCTGTGCCGTTCCAGCGGTTGCAGTCGGGCACGCTGGGCGGCCCACCGGGTCCGAAGACCATGGATGAGCTGTCAGGCGAAGGACGGAGCGGACAGGACCAGACAAGCAAAAAATCACCACCACGAGTCGTCATCATCACGGAGATGGACCACCACTTCAAGTGGATGCGTCTCCAAGGCTACGGCCTGCGCCTTCAGGAGATGTATGGCCAGCTGATGCGGCGGCTGCGGGCCCTGGCAGCGCCCAAGTTTCCACTGAGCCTCGATTCATCCGCTGCAGACGACAGGCCCCTTGTTTTGGTGCTCAATGGCACCATGGTCCGATGGACGGCTGACGGGTCAGCAGCTGACGAACCGGAAGATAATAGCAGCGAGAAACAGGCAGCGCAGAGCGAGGGTGGGAGCTGGGAGCGTGCTCTTGCGCTCTTGTGCCAACAGCAGGACCGGCCAGCCCGTGAACGGCAGCGCCTGGTTCGTTTGGCATGCATGGAGACGATCAAGGCGCAGGGCATTGAGCCCTGCTACAAGGGCCTCATGGACTATCTGTGCAGCCTGCACGTCTGCTTTACGAGCATACCTCCCGACGCAGCAGCGACGTTGCTGGGTGCCTGTGTTGCTTTGCCCGAGGATGTCTCATACGACGCCTCGCTCTGGGTGGCCACTGTCGAGGCTGACGAGAGAGACATGTGTGATGCTCGCGACGAGCGCACAGGCCTGGTTCTGTTCTCTCACGGGGTTGTTCGCGATGCATTGAAAGCAGACAAGACCTAACGACATACGGCCCCGCGCGAGTCTAATCCAAACAGCTCTATCCATACACTGCCCTCTCTTTCTTCTATCTTCTCTCTCACAGTCTCGAGCTTGCCTGGCGCGTCTTTGCCTTTTCTTGGTCGCGCAACAACCGCCGCAGAATCTTGCCGCTTGGGCTCTTGGGGATGACATCGACAAACTCGATGCCGCCCTTGAGCCACTTGTAGGATGCCTTGTGCTCCTCAACGTGGCGGGCGATCTCGCGGGCGACCTCGGCGTCGGGGCGGGCCGCATAGGCGTCTGACTTGACGACAAACGCCTTGGGTACCTCACCTGCGTTGTCGTCGGCCTTCTGGATGACGGCGGTGTCGGCCACAGCCGGGTGCGTGAGCAGGTGGGCTTCCAGCTCGGCAGGGGCCACCTGGTGACCCTTGACCTTGATGAGCTCCTTGATGCGGTCGACAATGACCAGGTGCTCGTTCCCCGACGGCGCCTTGGTGACAATGACCTCATCGCCGGTGCAGATCCAGCGCCCGTCGTGGTGGTGGACAAACGTCTCGCTGGTGGCCTTTTGGTTGTTGAGGTAGCCGAGCGTGACAGACGGCGACTGCACGAGCAGCTCGCCGGGGGTGTCGTACGTGGTCACCTCCTTGCCGTCGAAGCCGATGATCTTGGCCTTGGTGCTCGGCATCAGGGAGCCCGAGGAGCGGGGGAGAATGTCATGCTCGCTCGTGGAGCAGACCACCGTGGCCGTCTCGGTCATTCCTGGTTTGTCAGCTGGGCGTGAGGGCAGACGAAGGAAATGGAGCCGCACCGTATCCCTGACCGATTTTCCACTTGGGGTGGGCCTTTTTCAGATCAGCAATGGTCTCCTCGCCGGTTGGTGCGGCACCGGTGAAGACGAAGCGGACGCTGCTCAGGTCGTATTTCGCAGCGACGTCTTGCATCTGCAGCAAGCGGATGAGGATGGGCGGCACGATGCGGAGCTGCTCGATGCGGAAGCGCTGGATGCTGGCCAGGAAAGTGGCAAAGTCAAACTTGGGCAGCACGATGACCTCGTCACCGCGCCAGGTGCCGGAATGGCAGATGACGACGAGCCCATAAATGTGGCTGAAGGGCAGCAGGCCGATCTCGGTCTGCGTCACCACGCCGGCCGGCTTGCGGGCGACCGACTCAAAGGTGACCTGCATCATGGTGTTGGCGATGACGTTGCGGTGGGAAATCATGACAGCTTTCTGGCTGTGGTCAGTCACTAGGAAGACCCCGGGAGAGCGAGGGGAATCAGGCAAAAGCGCACCGGCATTCCCGACGTGCCACTCGAGTAGCAGAGAAAGGCAGGCTGTCGAGCACCTTGGCCGCTGTTCCACTGGAGCGGCTCCAGCGGCGGCAAGCCGGCCCCCTCGGCGATGAGCTGGTCGACGGTGGCATGGGTCGCCGATGCTGAGGCGAGGGCCTGCCGGTCTGCGTCGGTCAGGGCGGGAAAATCGAGGAGGAAGACCTTGTCGTCGGGGATGCCGACGGCGCGGGTGGCAGAGAGCGTGGTCTCTAGGAGCGGCAGGCAGGTGAAGACGCCCTGGGCGCCAGACGAGATGAGCTGATGCTGGAACTCGAGGGCGGAATAGGCGGCATTGGCGGGCGTGGCGATGCCGGAGGAGCGATGGATGGCATACAGCGCGGTCACATAGTCGATCTGCGAGCGTTAGCCACGACCGACTTTCCACTTCCTGCTGGCCTCCTCACGGTGTTGAACGAGAAGACGGCCAGGACTTTGTCCCACGGCGTGCCGGCATTGGGTTCCCAGGCGAAGCGCTTGGCGATGGCGCGGGCGAGGAAATCGGTTCGGCGTGCCTGCTCGGCCCAGCTGTGCGTCTTGCCGGTGAGACCGCAGGTGAAGGGGTTGCGGCGCTGGGCCAAGGGAAACCCGGTCTGGCCACTGGTCATGAACTGCTCGATGGTGACCGAGTCAGGGGGGTCTGCTCTGTCAGTCTGCAGCACCGCCTCGAAGCCACGAGCGAGAAGCGCCTACCAAAAGGGAGCTTTGGCACCCACGGCGGCGGATAAAACACCATCTTGGAGGTTGGGAGTCGACGAGGTGAGCGAGTGAGGCAGAGACCGAAAAGATGGTCAGATACTGTACGGAAAAAAAGACACGACGCCACGAGACAACACTACGACGGCAATTTACAAAGGAAGACCAGTTCCAGATAAGCTCAAAGTGGAGATGAACACAAAATACCGACTCGGCAGACAGCGCGGCAGAGGCAGTTCTTACTCTCCCTCTCCCCATTCGAGGACCGGCCAAGAAGACATATACCCGCAGCCGCGGCTCTCCATAACGAGGCAAGCGCCGTTCTCGGCCGGGGTTGGCCATAGGCACGGCACGAACTAATATTATTGCCTGCTCCCACAGCGGAGAGGTCACAGGAGACATGGGGGTTGTTGGTTCTGTTGTGTTGCTCTCTCATCCTGCCCCCCACATCAGGACCCGGGGAGGGGAATCCCCACAGGCCAAGGACCGAAAGTATGGAGAAGCGGTGACGCTAGCCAATTTGGCGCTTTTGGGGGAGATTGATTCACTGCTGCGGTTCCGCTGGCGGCAGTCAGCCTGGCAGCAGTCAGCCTGGCAGCAGTCAGCCTGGCAATGCTGTCTGGCAATGCTGTCTATGCCCGTCGATCAGGCCACAATCTCACGTCTTACTCTGCTACCAGCAGCACGACGCTGCCAAAGTGCCGCCGCATGTCCTCCCGGTCGACGTCGTGCGTGTCTTCGACCTCGCCCCACTGCGCCGTCTGGAATCCCGTCTCCAGATTGGCTGCCGCCACCGCCTCGTCCACGCTCAGCACATCCGCCGCCGCCGCCGTCGTTGCCGCCTGCTGCCATCCGCCCGTCAGTCGCGCCGCCAGCACCAGGCTCTTGCCCGCCAGCGTCGCCCGCTCTGCGGCCGCCAGCGTGAATCCGTCGAGACCGCCCAGCCACGCCGCCACCGCTGCCCGCGTCTCGGGGGGGTGCGGTCGGGGCAGCAGAGACGAGCTGTCGCTGTCGCTGTCGCTGTCGCCCAGCACGGGACGCACCTCGACGCCGGGCCACGCATGCACGGCCAGCCACGCCAGAATCGGCGCCACCGTCTCCTCCTGCAGCTGGCGCAGCGTCTTTTGCGCGCTGCCCGACGGCGCCGCGCCGAGGATCGCCCGGGCCGCCGTTTCTGCCCCGTGTGCCGGCTCCCAGCACAGCAAGCTGTCCGTGTCGAGGTACCGCAGCAGGTTGTTGATCAGGGGCTCTCGGAGCGCCTTGTTCTCCTCCAGATCCAGAGCCCGGCACACCAGCGACGTCAGCGGAATGCGGTGGCCCTGTCCGGCCTGCCGAATTGTCGCCAGCTGGTCCCACTCGACCGCGAGCGCGTGTGCGAGCACGCGCTTGCGCGAGGGGAGCCGCACCACCGCACGCGATGTCGGGTGCCGCAGCGTTCGCTTGTCCAGGGACACCTGCAGAAACTCTCCGCCATCCTCCTCGATCACGTCCACGTGCTTGTAGAACCGTCCCTGCGACGCCTCTGCCTGTGCCCGCCGGCGGGCGATCCGGACGGCACGCTCTTCGGCGACGCGTGCGGCAGCGGCCTCATCGGCGGCCACGGGCGGCGGCGGCGGCGGCGGCGGGCCGGTGCTGTGGAGGGGGTCCACGCTGGCCAGGCGGTTGGTGGCGGCGGCGTGAAGGCGGCAGATCGGCTGAGGCTGTTGCCGCCGCCGCAGACACCAGGATATCGGTGCTGTTGCTGCTGCTGCTGCTGTCGCGGTCTTTGGGGATGCCGCCGCAGTCATGGCCGCAGCCATGGGCGGCAACCGCGTGCGTGCAAAAGGTCGCATGTTGGGGCAATTGGGTGAGTGGTGGGTAGCAGAGAGAAGCAAGAAATTGGCCGCTGAGGCAAAAGAGCTCTTTTTTTTATTTGTATTTTCAAGGGCCCACTTTTACTAACTGGAAAGTCTCTATTACAGGCAGCCCATCCCGACTGTCTATCTCCCGGCGCTGATGCCTATCTTTTTAACGCTGAATTCACAAAATGCATTTTGCAATGGCATGCATAGTATACAGTATCATCTGACAAAACCTCCCGGGCAGATCAAAAATACAAAGCGATACATGACTGAAAATAAGAGAAGGCGAGAGGAAGCGAAAGCGAAAGAAAAGACAAGGAAGTGCAGATAAGAAAGAGAAATAAAAAGCAAACCCCCTTCCTCTCTCTCCCTTCATCAATAGGGCGGCCGCGAAAGGTTGCCGAGGCTGTGCTCGCCCGCCCGGCTGTCGATGCCTTTCAGCAGCGTTTGCAGGTCCATCGACGACGACGGCGCCTCGTTGCCGAACATGCCCGACAGCATGCTCTCGCCGCCTCGGCTCTTGAGGTGCCGCCGCGTCGACAGGCCCGGCGATTTGGGGGCCGGTGACCCTTGGCTCGTCTCGGACGACGCGATGCGCACGGGCGGAATTCCTCCTCCAGCCTGAGCCTGCTGAGCCTGCTGGGCCTGCTGTTCCCGGATCAGAGGCGACGGCAGCGGGGGGACCGGCGGAACAGTTTCGTCGGCCTCGTTGCCGCCGCCGCCGTTGGCTGTGTCGGACTCAAACTGCAGCGGATTCGACGTGAGCGGGCCGTGCAGATCACCAATGCTCCCTCCGATCGAACCCTTGCGCGTCGCATTCGAGGCGGAGCGCTTGACAGACGTCGGCGTGAACGGGTCGGGCTCGTGCAGCGGCTGCGACTGCGGACGTGCGGGCACACCGGCGGCAACGGCGGCCGGGTTGAACGAGAGCTCGGACGCCGTCATGTCGTAGCTCACCATGCTGTCGCTGCTGCCGTCGTCGTTGGGCTGGTGGCTGCTGCCCAGGTTCGCCGGCGCCGTGCCGGAGAGGGCGAGCTTCAGCTGGTCCAGGGATGTGACAAAGGCCCCGTCGCCCCGGTTGTCGCCTCGGCTCGACAAGCTGCCGCCGGCTGAGGGCGTGTAGCCGCTGCGGCTGCTGGTCTTGCGGAGCTTCGTCACCATCGGCGCCAGGTTGTCATTCTTGGACCGCGACGCCGGCCGCAGGTTCTGGTGGCTGGCCGACGGCGACAGGCCACCGCCATTAAGATAGTGCTGTCCGCCGGCTTGGCCGACCGAGGTCTCGACGGTCAGGCGGTGTCTGACCGAATTGCTGTTGTTGTTGTTATTGTTGTTCGTGCCCAGGGTGCCGCTGCGCGATCCGCTGAGCGACACCGACTTGCTGCCGGACGGCTGGCTCGCGAGCAGGACGCCGTCGTGCGACCAGTCGGCGATCATCTGCTCCCGGAAGGAGAAGGGGATCTCCTCGCGCGCATCCGTCGTGGCCGTCCCAACTGCCGCGGCAGAAAGGCCCAGAGCACCCGCATGGAAGCCGGTGCCGATGCCGGGACTCTGCGGCGGCGAGACCGACAGCAACTCATTGTAGCCGGTGCAGATGCACTCGACCAGCGAGATGCGGTCGTCAAAGGGCAGCAGCGCCTCAGACTCGATCTCGTGCAGCGGCATCTTGGGCAGCGGGCGCGGCATGCCCGGGGTGCCCACCAGCTCGACCATGGGCGGCGGCACATGCACGCCGTCGATCCAGAAGTGCTTGGACCGCCGGCGCGTGATCTCGTTGCGGATGGCGCGGCCGACTATCGAGTCCTCAAAGTCGAACTTGTCCGTGAGCGTCCAGAAGTAGCCGTGCACCAGGCTGCCGACGCGCACTTTGGCCTGCGGCGTCTCCACGTCCTGGATGGACTCCTGCAGCTGGAAGATCATCGGCAGGCCGAAGCGCACCGCGTTGACGCCCAGCTTGTCCACCAGCCCGTTGAGCAGCACGTGCAGCAGCACAATGTCCGCCTCGTAGTCGACAAACTGCAGCGCGTTGTCGTAGATGGCCAGGTGCAGCAGCGGCAAAAAGTAGGCGCGTCGCCGCTTGCCGCTGCCGCTGCCGTTTCCGCTGCCGCTGCTGCCGTCGAGGCCGTTTTCGCGGTTCGACGAGTTGGATACGGCGCGCCGCGCCATCATACCGGTCGAGCCGCCGGCCGAGCCGCCGGCCAGGGGCGTCTGCCCGCTGCGCGTGGCCGGCCGGTAGCTGGTGGAGGGGCGGCCGCTGCTGTTCAGGGGCGCGGCATTCTCGTCGAGCGCGAGCTGGTCGGCCCGTGTCGTCTCGCGGTCGAGCCAGGTCAGCACCGCGTCGATGTAGGCCTTGCGCACCTGGCCGTCCTGGTCGCGCAGCAGCCACTGCGTGCCGTCCCACACCTGCGCGGACACGCGGTTCCGCGAGAGCCGCTGGCCGCTGGTCTCGGCCGTGCGCGGGTTGGCCACGAGCAGCACCAGCTTGATCGACTTGAGCGCCGCCGTCCGGGCGACCGGCAGCGAGAAGAGCGAGTCGGCGGAGTGGGGGTGGTGGTGGGACGTCGGCGGCGGCTCTGCTTCGTCTGGCTTCTCGGCCGGCGGCAAGGAGCTCATCGTGTTGGACCGGGCCGGCCGCAGGCGAAACAGGATGGCCGAGACCATGTCGGCGATCTGGTCGGCATAGTAAATGTGGGTGGCCAGGTCGCCGATGCACTGCTGCAGGCGCCCCAGCAGCTCCTTGCGCTTCAGGGCCGTCTGCATGACCGTCTCGGCCGCCAGCAGCGTCGTCGGCGACCGCAGGTCGGGCTGGCCGGGCAGCGGTCCTTCGGCGACGGCCACGGTGGCGGCCGGGTCGCCGGGCATCTGCACCAGCTTCTTGATGTGCTGCAAAAAGCCCAGCAGCACGTCCATGACGCTGAGGCCGATCAGGCTCGCGTCGGACCGCAGCATGGAGGCGATCATGGCGGCCAGGGCGTTGTGGTGGTCGAGGCTGGCGTCGGACAGCGGTGTGCGCGCCAGGGTGTCCATGGCGGTGACGAGGATGATGTAGCGCTCCTGGACGGGGGACCAGCGCAGGAGCAGGCCGCAGATCTTGACGGCCCAGCCGCTGTCCTTGGCGTTGCCGCTGCCGGTGCGCACGACGGTCTCGCCCTGCTCGATGCGCTCCTTGACAAAGTCCAGCAGGGCGGTGGTGGCGTGGTGGATCAGGGACCGGTTCGGGGTGATGAAGACCTGCTTCAGGCACAGCATGGCCAGCACGCCAATGTCCTCCTCGGCCAGCTTGTCCACGTCCATGGCCGTGCCCGACAGCGCCAGCGGGTTGGTGTCGCCGGCCGTGTCGGCGGTGTGGACCGTGGCCACGCTGGTCCGCCGCTTCAGCATCCGCTCCGTGTCCACCTTCTCCTCCAGCTCGGCGCGGTGCACCAGCACGTCCAGGAAGTTCTCGTTGTCGGTCCACAGGTTCTCGAGGATCATGGGGACCATCATGTCGTACTGGCGGCCGGAGATGGACGAGAGGGCGTCGGAGGAGGCCACCGCGCGGATGGCCTCGAGGCCCGAGTTGCGCCAGCGCATGGCCACGGGCAGGCTGGGCTGGGTCTTGACGGGCGAGAGGCGCGTCGACGCCAGGGAGGCATAGTGGCGGACGATGGCCTCGAACTGGGCCAGGAAGAACTGATCGCCCAGCAGGGTGGAGGCGTCGTGGTGCGTGCAGAAGGCTTCAAAGGTGGGGATGGAGGATTCGACCATTGTGATGTCGTTGGACCGGAGGATGAGGTCGAGGATCTTGACCACGTTGGGTGCGAACAGCGGCAGGTCCTTGGGGTTCTTCTCGATCAGAGCCTCGAGGATCTGCAGCGTGATCTGGACGTTTCTGAAGGGGAAGTTAGCAGCGGAGACGGACGGCGGAACAAGAGGAGAGAAGAAGAGGGAAGAGGGGGAGTACCCAATGCGTTGGCGCCAGACGTCGCTGGCCGTCTTCTTTTCGAGGAAGCTGCCGACCTTGTGAATCTTAGTCCGTCGGGAGGTGGCATAGTAGAGCAGGTAGCTGAGCTCGCTCGAGTTGGGCTTGACGTCGACGGTGCCCTTGTTCATGCGCGGATAGCACTTGAGCACCAGCACCTGGTGCTTGGGCCGGCACCGCTGTTGGATGGAGTTCATGGTGGCGGCAGCAGACTACCAGCGTGTCGTACGCAGGGCGCGGGAGAGAAGCAGGCGGCCGGGAGCCGACGACGAGCCGACGGCACCGCTCAGATGCGGAAAGGGCGGAAAGGGCGACGAGGAAGGAGATTGCATCAAGGTTGGACGACGACGAGGGAAGAGGGAGAGTTTTGTAGCCGTAGCAGCGATGCTGACGCGCAGACCTGGACCGCTGGTCTGGCTTGTCAATTGCCGGTAAAAAAGGGTCCGAAAGCGTCCGAAAGCGTCGCGATGTTGCTGCCTTTTTTGCCGCCGTCTTTCGTTTGCGTGAGATTAGGGGAAGGGGGGCTTGGCGATGACGAGTCGGGTGGCCGCAGCTGGGGACCGTTTGAGACAGACAGAGAACAAACGCGATGGACAAGAGAGGCGAATGCAGCACAGGACAGGGGCGGGCACGCAGTCGTCGGTGGCGGTTCGCGTCGAGGAGCACAAAACGGTCGCGTTGAGAAGGAGAGGGAAAAGAAGGGGTCAGGCCAGAAAGCCACGAGGCAACAAAAATTATTAGCAATGACGGGGGACCTCCAAAAAAAAATTAAGGGTGGATCTCCCTAGCCGTCAGCCGCTTTGAGCTGTTGCAGGGTATCCAGTCTCTGTAATTTAGCTGTGCTGCAGATCGCACAGCAATGTCGGGGGGGATTGTTTGCAAGAGCAACGGCGGGCAACGGCGATCAACAGCAAGCAACGACAAGCATGAAAAAAAAAGAGGCGATGCAAACCTGCAGCGTCTGCTCACCGAAATCGTAACAGCGAATCTTATCGAAGCAGGAACATTCGACCGCTGCTTCTCCGTTTCCTCATTTCTCCGGCTGCTCCGGCACGCTCTTGGCTTCCCCCTCCTTGCTCTACATAAGTACGAAGTACGTCAATGGGGCTAGCTCCCCTCTAGCTTCTCTCCTTCCCCTAACGCGCCCGCAAACAATACGAATGCGACCCTGATTGGCATCCAAGAAGGCAGGCACGGCCGATGATCAAGCACAAACAGCTCGCTACCCCTCTCGCACGGCAGCCGCGACTCCTCACAGGCGTCGGCTTGTTGGGGAAGGAGCTGGACCATGGCCAGCCAGTCTCCGTTACAGACCCGAAAAAACGGACGTGTTTGTCAGCCAGCAGTGGAGCTATCCGTAATTGTCCAATCTGACCGATACGACCGCTTTTGGTAATATCGCCATGGCTTGCGCGACGCAGGGTGTCGTGGCCGTCGGTGACGGGCGCTCAGCCATCATATTTTTTTGGTTGGGAATCCTCGCCAGACAGACGCTTGGTGGCCACCGCCTCTCTGTTTCCATCGTGCGCCGACTTGTGCGCTGGACGTATCATCAGCTCTGGTTAGATGCGACCCGCTTCGGCCACGTTCAAGTTGATTGGCTCTGGCCATCGATTGAGATGCTGTGTTTGCGGAAGGAGCGCTCGCCTGTTTGACGGAGTGTTCAGCCAAACCACCTGTCAGAACGGATGTATATAAATACGCCACGTATGTATCTTTTTCTGGGTGACACTGGCCATCGCCCGGGGAAAGAGTCAAGTCCGAACGGGTCTTGCAACATCTCCGCGTCGACATCGGGACACCAAAACGGCCGCTCCAGTCCCTTCTCGCACCCCGGCCAGTCAAGCAGGCTGCATGGAAAGACAGCCGGGATCTAGATCGGATCTGAGTCGGGCGTGGCTGTGGTCCGTGGTGGACCATCCAGACAATCAAGTGTAGCCTTGTCTCTCAGACGATGGGAAATGTGGGGCTAGATTGAATGATTGGCCTCTGTGTATCCAAGGCAAATCCACCCAAATCGATTCGCCAGGGACGTGATATTTTTAAAGCTTCCCACATTCGACTTGACGATCCCGACCGCGCGCCCGACCTGCATTTCGTCGAAACACATACGCGGAGCTGTTGAGGCGTGTGTCCTCACCCCCCTCCTGCAATCATGGTAGGTCTTGTCCCATTGTCAGTCGCAAGAACCTGCACCCGCTGACTCTTTCTCTCTCTCTCCCTCTCTCGCAGGCGCGCAACTCTGAAAAGGCGCAGTCGATGCTCTACCGCTTCCGCGAGTCCCAGGCGGCCGACCTCGGCATCCTCGACATCAGCCGCACCCGGCGCCCAAAGGTCATCTCCGAGCAGACGGCCGTGCCGGCCTGCGAGCGCTGGCGCGGCCAGGTCCTCAAGGAGATCTCCCGCAAGGTCTCCAAGATCCAGGAGCCCACCCTCTCCGACTTCCAGATCCGCGACCTCAACGACGAGATCAACAAGCTCCTCCGCGAGAAGCACATGTGGGAGGTCCAGATCCGCAACCTCGGCGGTCCCAACTACGCCCGCGGCGGCTCCAAGGTCTACGACGACGACGGCCGCGAGATCCCCGGCGGCGGCCGCGGCTACCGCTACTTTGGCCGCGCCCGCGAGCTGCCCGGCGTGCGCGAGCTCTTTGAGGCCGCCCGCCAGAAGAACGCCCCCGACGCCCAGAAGCGCGGTGCCGACGGCGCCGCCTCCCTCGCCGACCGCGACGACTTGCGCCGCGACGTCGATGCCGCCTACTACGGCTACGGCCCCGACGAGGAGGACGCCGCCCTGCTGGCCCTCGAGGCCACGCGCGAGGCCGACGCCCAGGCGCGGCTCGCCGACAGCAGCGGCGGCGGCGGTGGTGGCAACTCCAAGCCAGACCCCGGCGCACGGCTTCCGCCCGACTGGGAACCGCTGCCCGGCGACACGGGCGATGGCAAAGTGTGGCGGCTGCCGACCGTGGAAGAGGTGCAGCAGGAGCTGTTGGCGCGGCGGAAACAGCGGATCCTGGATCAGTTATAATGCCTTTCTCTCTTTCTCTCTGTGTTCATGGTCGCTTGGGTTGGGATATGGTGTTTATGGCGAACAAAGAAAAACCCCGGTTTAATTTATGTGCAATTTCGAATGTCAACCCGAGAAAGAAGCATGCTGTTCTACCTAAATATACGCAAAATAAAATAGAAGGAAAAAAAATAAGAAAAACAATCCTTATATGCCAACGTCGCCATGAAAATGTCACAAAAAACGCCCATATGCCTTTCCCCCCTCAGCAGTCCCCCCAGTTGTGCTTGACCCAGTCGGCAAAATAGTCGGTAAACTTGCCGTCAATGTACGTCTCAATGTCGGCCGCCGTGTACGTCTTGCCATCCGGATGGCTGCCTGCCACCTTCAAGGCCTGCAGCACAAACTTGTCGATAAAGTCAAAGAACACAAGGTCGACCGTCTCGGGCTCGCGGCTGCTCCCGTGCCCATCCTCGGGGAAGCTAGCCTCTGCCTGGATGCAGTTGGGCAGCAGGTGGAAGGGCAGCGGTGCGTGAATGGCGTCATCGCCATCGGCACCCAGATCATCCCGCGTCGTGTATCCAGCCACAAGCGGCAGCAGGCCGTCCTCGCTGTCGCCTCCCTCGCTGCCCAGCGCCTTCTGAGAGGCGCCGTCCTCCCCTGCAAAAATGGGCGAATCCGCGCGGGGCCCCCTCATGGCGTACTGCTCCGGCACGTTCAGCTCGCGCCAGTCCAGGCCCGCGTCGTCTTCGCCTGCCGTCTCGGCCAGGATGCGGTCGTATCGGTTGAGAATGGGCAGCACCTGCCGCGCCTGGGCATACGGTACATTGGGGATGTAGTGGATGAGGCTGACAAAGGGCGACACAATAAAGGTGGTGTCCCGCGTAAAGGGGCCCTGGAAGATGTCGAAGCGCAACGCGCCCGTGTTGGTCAGCACCAGCCGGGGGACGTGCTTGCGGTCCGGTCGCACGATAGCTTCCGGCAGCACCCGGTGCTGCAGCAGCGAGAACACGCTGTCCGGGTTGTTGTGGGGCCGTCGCTGCAGCCAGTAGTTCTGCGGTGCGCAGCCGTAGCGCGTCTCGAGGCCGAGATTTTCGCGGGCGTCCGCGATGAAAGCGCTCACGTTGAGCCCATGCTCTGTCGGGAACGTGCTGGCGTCGAGGCCTGCGTGGTACTGCAGGCCCAGCAGGTTGTTGTCGATGTAGCGGCGCTGGAACGTCGTCGGGGCCGCGCTGTCCTGCACGCCGCTGACGGACATCCAGCCGATGGTCTCAAAGTAGCGCCCGCTGGCCATGGCCACGGCCTTGTCGTCGAACCGCACCGCATCGCGCACGTGGGCGTGGCCAGCAAACAGCGCAATCGGCGTGTCCGCGTTCTGCGCCCGGATGGCCTCGTAGATCACGCGCAGCTCCTCCATGCGCGCGCCAATGTGGCCGATGACCACAAACAGGTCGGCCGGCTCGTCGCGGATGGCCCGCTGGAACCACGGCTCGCGCACCGTCTGCTGCACCGGCTGCACCACTGTGTTGTTGGCGTTGCCCGCAAAGTTGAACAAAAAGCCAAAGGCAACCACGCGGATGCCGCGATTCTTGGTCCGGAACGTCCGGTACCGCTGTGCCGCCAGGGGCACCTGCTCGCCCGTCTTTGGGTCGATGTAGTCGAGGTTCGACGCCAGATAGGTCTTGTGGAAGTTTGGCACCGTCTCGGCAAACTCGCGGTCTGCCGTCGACGCCACATACAGCTCGTGGTTGCCCGTGCAGATGATGTCCATGTCCTGCTCCTTAAAGATGTCGTACGTGTACTCGCCCTTGGGCGTCGAGGCATCGTAGAGGCCGTTGCCCTCCACACGGTCGCCGGTATCCACCACCAGCAGGTCGACGCCTTCGTCATCCGCCCGCTGTCGCATGTGTTTGGCAAAGGAGACATAATCGCCCCAGTCGGCCGAATATTGCGATCTATCAAAGAGGCTGGTCAGCATAGAACACGCACACATACGCAGACAACGAAAGGCCATACTCTTGAAGATGGCCAGCATGCCAGCCATGGGTGTCCTAGACGTCAGAAAGAAAACGACGGAGCTCGTCAGGCAAGCAGCACGCACTGTTGTATGCAAAAAGTTGACCTCGCCCCATTGCAGCGGCCGCATCGGCGCTGGGAACGCCGGGACAGCCCCAGGCTGCTTAGCTTGCGCCAGAGACGCCAAAGCCGCCAAGGCAGCCGTCACGGCAGCTGTTCTCGTCGCTGCACGCGCCATGTCGACTTTTGCAGCCAGAGAATGCGGCGGGATATTCTTCTCCGCGTGTTTTCACCGGTGTATGGGCCTGGATGCACTGCACCAACAAATGGGGGCAAGCAGGCAGAGTGTGGTTGCTGATAGAAGCTTGGAATGGACGAGTGAAGGCAAGGGGTCAGATAAGAGGTGCCTTTTATACCTGTTAAGAGCATATCTGGTCACAATCTCGACGCTGTGATAGGCGGGTTGGGTACCTGGATGGCACTAGGCAAGCTCTACTCGTATGACTCGCACTCCAAAGAACACGATCAACACGCAGCGAAAATGCATTTTAAATTGACATGCTCGGCTGGCAAAAAAGCTAGGAGATACAATGACGTTATCTACCCATACAAGAAAATAGACAAAAAAAAATAGTTGCCCAGACACGGGATTGAACCGTGGACCTCGTCATTACTAGTGACGCGCTCTACCACTGAGCTACCCGGGCCTCGTTGTATGCATATCGCCTTATTTTATACTATGGAGGTATCCTCATGATTAGGTAAGCGACATGTTCCTCTTCGAGCAAAACAAATCTTTTGAAATACCAGACGGTGGTTGATAGACTTCATTTGGCCCGTGTCTGAGTGCCATTTTGACAAAAGATTGTTGTTGGTTGCCTTTGGGCGCTGGTGCTGCCTTGAAAAATCATTGTGGTAAGGCTGACGAGAATGAACAAATAAAGTTTTCAAAAATATACAAGCACGTTCAAAAAAAGCCAGTTTTCCGATATCTGGCCAGAAAATGACATTTTCTCAGAATGGTTTCGAGGAGTTTGGTCAGTCTCCCAACCCGTTTATACTGAGCCTGATTGCGTCTCCATCGACTTGCGAGGGTTGAAGATGTGTCTTGCCATCTCAACTATACGTTTTTCACGACTTTGTACAATACTTGTGGCATTTTACATCAACCGTGGCCTCTGGCTTGTGTGATATGAGCCGTTTTGTATGTGATTGGGAAATTGACAACAACATCCAAGTTTCCTGCAATGTTTCCTAGGTCGAAAAACGTGCGGAATCGAAATCTGGATATTTCACGAAATAATCGTAAGTGGGACCCCCAAGTGTAGCTCGACTTATAGCCTTTCAGCCCTGGGTGGTTTCTCTAGAGGTTCGTACCATCAATACGTCTGGTTTGAAGCAAGACCACTGCATCTGATGTACAGCCAGCGGGATTAATTCAAAAGTCACAATCAGCGGAAGCAACAGCAACAGCAGCGAAAGAGAGGTTTGTGTTCGAAGAAGCTACACTGGAAGAGAATGTCAAGCTACAAGAATTGGTTGCAGAGATATATCCCTACTTGGCCTCTTCTCTGCATGCTTTGAGCGTGCGTTTCTGGCGCCCGTCTGCGTCGAAATTGCCCGCGTCGAGCCATGCGTCCAGTCCCTTTTGGACAGCAGGCCACTCGTCGTCGGTGATGCTGAACCAAGCCGTATCCCGCCGCCGGCCCTTGACGACCAGGTGCTTGCTTTGCAGAGAGAATGGTCAGCTGGCGTTCTTCTTTGATTATCGCATTCAGCGTGCACATCACCCACCGGAACACGCCCTCGGCCCGGAAGCCCAGCCGCTCGGCCGCCGACCGGCTGGCCGCGTTGTGCGTGTTCGTCTTCCACTCAACGCGCTGGTATCCCAGCTCGCCAAACGCGCGCGCCAGCAGCAGCCGGGACGCCTCCGTGGCCATGCGCGTGCGCTGCAGCGCGCGGCCAAAGAGGACCCATCCAATCTCGATGCGGCGGTGGGCGGGCACAATGTTGAGGAAGGCGATGACGCCGAGCGCCGAGCGCGCGGTTGGGTCGACGACGGCAAAGTACTGCGGGTCGCGGGCGGCCGCCCACTCGGCGACGAGGGCGTCGCAGGCGGCCTGATCGGCCAGGGGCCCGCAGCTGAGGTAGGTCCAGAGGGCGCCGTTGGCCGGCCCGCCGAGGTGCTTGAAGAGGTCGGCCGAGTGGGAGACGGCCAGCGGGATGAGCGACACGTGGGCGCCGTGCATGGGCGCGACGGGCGGGAAGGGCACGATGCGGTCGTCGACGAGGTCGCCGAGCGGCTGCGCTGATGCGGCGGTGGCGGCGGCCATGGTGATGCTGTGAAGCCAGTGGTGTCGGAGACGCAAGAGACTGCCAGCGGCCGCACCAGCTGCCGACTTGTCGGCGCCATAGCATCAAAGTCCGCTGTGAGTCACCCGCCCGACATCGCATTGGCAAATCTGCGAATTGCGTGCTATATCCATTGCATGCCCGACGCCCATGATTTGTGCCAGACGCAACCCTTTGGCCTTTATCCCTCCAGTCGCCCTTCTCCGTGTCCGATCTGACGCAGCGACGGCGTGTGAGCGTGCGAGAAGCGGCTAGCCATATAGACTAGCACTTTCTAGTCACAAGAAATTCTTAAGCAGCCAAGATATTGCTTTGGTGGGCCGGTTCGCCCAGGAAGCGAAGCCAACCGGATGCCTGGTCGAATGCAAGAACGGCTATATAATAATGTGGGCATTTTTTCTGCGCCCAATTCCCTGCGACAATCTGGTATCCCTGAAAAAATATCGTTTCCCATGCAACCCCTAAAAACTATTCCTAGCGGCGTCGGCATGGTCGCGACCCCTACTGCGTCTCTGCCAAGTGCCAGGCAAAGATCTTCTCAAAGACCGCCTTGCCGTCGCCCTGCAGCACCTCGCCGTGGCAGGGGATGACCGTGTCAAAGTCCCAGCTTGCCACCCGTCGGATGCCCGCGTTGAAGCGAGGACGGTCGTTTCTGCTGATCACGTACCACTGAAAGCGTCGCGCCGCCATGGCCGGCCCCTCGGTCGACATGAGACCCTGGAAGAGGCGGTTGTACAGGTCTGGGTGCTCGGTGCCGCCGAGCCGAGTCGCCTGGTCCACGCGCGAGTACTGCTCGATGGCCGGCAGGTTGAAGAGCAGATCAGCCTGGATGAGCACGCGGTCCGGGCGGTATAGCAGCACGATCTCCTTGTTGGGGTGCGAGTCAAAGTACGCCACCTCAAAATCGGCATCGAAATCGGCCGCAATCGGCGGCTCCGGCGCTACGCTGGGATCCGTCCCGTCGCGCAGCACGGCAAAGAATTTGTCGTCGACCCGAATCTTGGGGTCCGTGCCGCCCGTCGCCGTGCGCTTCTCCGGCAGGCCCGCGGGCGCGATGATGCGCGCCTGCGGGTAGGCGGCGGCCCACTCGGACAGAAAGATGTGGTGCTCAATGTCGGGAGCCACGAGATACTTGACGCTGTGGTCGCCGCCAAGGCGCTTGACCACGGCCGTGGCCTCGGGCGTCAGCGCGACCGGCGAGAAGACCAGCACGCCGCCGGCAGACAGACGGACTGGAGGTGCGGGGATTCTCGTCAGCTGAGGGGAGAAAGGAGGAGAAGGGAAGGGGAGGGGGAGAGGGAATTCCGATGCCAAGAATGCCGGACACGACTCACCGATGGTGCATCGCCCGCCGATCTCAAATTTGCCCTTGCGCAGGAACGGTAACGATAGCGTCACGATGTTTGGCGTGAGGTCCCGGATGACCAAGACGTCAACCGGGTTGCTGGGGATGAGCTCAGACGACATGCTGCGATACGGCGGGATGGACCTTTTGCGGATCGTCTCCCTTGGCACGCTTGACAAACTACTCGTATGTGAGCTGCGGGGCGTCGGAATAACTGTCGAGGAGCAGGTCGCAGCTATGCCAACATTCAACGAAACGGCCTTTATACGGCGGAGGTGGCGATGGTGATGAAGCAGCTCGGGGCACAGTCGTTCCGCAGTCCGACTCCAAATTGCCATTTTTGAGACACGCAACTCGACCAAGCCCCGGAGCAATCCGTATTCATATGCAAAAAACGCATATCGGCTGACTAATGTCCGGTAGCACAGCAAAGCCGAGCGTCGGAGCTGCGAAGAAAGGGAGGGAAACACAACGCTTGTGCGATGCGCGTCGGGATGCGTATTTGAGAGCCAATATGGACGATGTCTATTATTATTATCCCCAACCTGGATGCAGCTGTCACGTGCTTCTTTCGGCGCAATTTGTAAGACCTGTGAGAATCCCTTCCATCCTTCTTGCCTACCACACACTTACCGCACCTACATAGTATTAATAGAGCTCTGCAGGATAGGACCAAATGGTCCGATTCTGAGATTGCCGCCCCACTTGCCGCCCCACTTGGCCAACGACATGCAGATAGCTCTTGCCTATTCTCACCAACAGCGAATGCTGTAGCTTCTGGTCGTTACTGCGTCTTGCCGAAGCATTGTCCAAGCGTATCCGACCTTTAAGGGAGGAACGCATGTAAGACGTCTCCATCGCACTTGCCAACGCAGACATATCCATACATGACTCGGTCTTACCCCTCGTAAGTTCATAAGATTGGCAGATGCGTTTACCATGTTTCTTTCCCCAGTTTGCCTCTTCGCAATGCTACCCAAATTTTTGAAGCTGTTCATGATCCTACAAGACCCACGATAGCTTCACGCCGGCCCACTGCTGCGGCATTCCGATAATCGTTGCTACTAACCTGCCTGGTCCTTGACTGGACGTTGTTGGCTGTTGGCAGCTTCCTTCCGCCAACTAGCTGTTGCTTGCTGGGTGACGGGCGATAGGCGAAGCGAGCTTGGACTAGGGCGAGCGCGTTCGCTTTGCCGAAAGTGTTCAACCTTTACCGAAAACGGACCACCAATCTTCCCGTACGCAGCTGCATAGCCACGCGTGGCCGCCAGCAGCTTCCAGCATCAGCAGGGGATACCACCAGGCCACGCGCGATGAAATGAACAGAGCATGGAGATGGGATCGGGCCAAGGCAAACGTGTAGCGCGGGAGGTCCTGTTGGTAACTGCGAGATCGATCCGATTCTCCAGCAGTGTCAATACTACCATCCCACCTCCATCGTCTCGCCGGCATGCCTTCCCGGAGACCCTGCATCGTACGAAGCAGGACCCGGATGAGGAGCCCCCCTTTGTCTCTAGCTTCCACAATGGTCAACACCGAACGGCCGATGAAAACTGGTAAGGGAGCATGCAGCACGAGGCAAATTGCGCGACCAGATTGCTCATCTCCTCGCCATCGTCACATTCTTTCCATCATCTGAACCGTATGCCCATGAAGGAACTCCACCACCCTGAGCAGTCTCACGGACACTGCAGGAAAACCGGATCCACGTTTCCTGATCATATGTTCAGCCACGTCAATGCGCTGGCTGATATCTAGCGGCCGATCGACGGTTAAGCGATGTGGGGGACGCCTGTATAGTATTCTCATTTGCTTGCAGGGAACGCCTTCTGCAAGCTGGGAATCCGGATAGAAATGGAGCTCCCATATACCGGGGGGGCAGCTCCGAACAATAAGAAGACAGCGCCGTGTCCGCCAAAGCCAGCACGATCTGCCCGCCGCCCATGCACTGGTTATCTACCGTACATGCCGACAATACGAAACAGTCGAGCTTGGATTGCCATTGATGGCAATTCCCAGGTTCAGCCTCGAGGGTTAGCCATATCAATGACCAATGCACAAGGTCGCACTCGCTTATAATCATGCATTTGCTTTCTTTCCCTCCCCCCCCCATACCGCCACCACGGATTTCTCCGCCTCTCCCCTTTTCTATAAAGATGCTGGGCCAAGATGGGACTTCCCACAGCGACGGCCAATTGGCAGAATGCAAAACACGATATGCCCAGAGAGGGGGGACGGCGGGGACCATTGACTTCCTATGTATGGACGCACTCGTACGAGGATGAGGGCACTGTCACTATGAGGCTGATCGGCCCAAATTTTTTTTTGTCTGGTTCATTGCAAGGGATGGAATGTCTTTTTTAGGGTTGCTGCATGGCCACTACGACCAAGTGCAGAACTAAGGGAACTGTTCAGGACAAGCCCGGCGCCACGGCGAACTCGGGCTCTGCTGAAACGATGGCGACAGGACGCAATTTGGTGGCCAAACCACGACGGCGCCAATTTCCAGAACCGCATCTGCAAAGTGTGCGAGGGCCCGTCTGCTACTGGTGGTGCTCCTGCTTTGGGGGCGCATGCATACAGAATCCGCCATACACTACCCGTACTCAGCCACCTACAAGACGCTAGCGAACCAAGGAAACAAGCGAGAAGCGAAGGAAACTTGCCCATACGCTGGCGTCGCCGTCGTCGCCGTCGTTGTCATCATCATCCAAAACACATTGAGATTGCCCTGATCCGGATCCTAGCCCGCGCTGCGTCCAAGCCAGACAAGACACGAGGCTAAAAACAAATTTCGTGCTTCCTGTCCAGCACCAGGCGGGTAAGGCTGGCTAAATCGGCACTAGCTAAGAGCCTCTTCCACGCCTCGATGAACACGCGTGGGAGATATAGCCGGCAACCGGCGAGAGCACGGCGACCCGGACGCTCTCTGCGAGTGGCATCACGCTACGATGGCTGCTTGTGTCTGTGATACGATGTGGGCAGGGGGCGGGTCGGGGTTCTGACATGCATTATATTACCGCTACACCTCACCGGTTGGCGTTTACAGAGTTGCCTCACTCCACTCCCACCCGCCTATCGTCTTCTCGCCCTCTTTTAATGAAGCAGAGTCCACTCCTCTTATGGGCCACCCCGCCCCGTGGCCACTGCTTGAAGGTGTCCAGATTGTGTCGTGTCATTGCCTAGCACAGGGCGTTCGTTAGCGAGAGTGAAGAGGCGCTGGCGGGACGTCAGCGCCAATGGGCAGTCGTTCCGCTGGCAGCACGGACGTACAGCGGATCAAGGGCAGGGAGCGGAAGACTGTATCTATACGCCTTTGCAAAGAGATAGATGCCTCGGGTAGCTCATGCTGCTGCCCATGCTCTGAGACCCTGGAGCGAAGCATTTTCCGAGGGCAAGTGGCTTTTTGCGGCTCGATACATCAGTACGTCATAGCAGCGCCCGTGCCACTGGACCTCCATTGCTAATCTGGCTCTTCGGCAACCGGTTAACTACTCTGAAAATAATTGGGGTGTTAGGGTCTGGGGTGGGCAGCCCATTCCGCACAAGGGTTCCCAGCCAAAAAATCCGGGTTGAAGCGTGCAGCTCTGCACCCTGGCCAGCTTCCGATTCGCTAGCTCTCTTTGGCCAATGACAAGGGAGAGCTGTCCACTTTGTGGAGATGCTGACTTGGTAGACAGGCATCAGCTAGCTGGCATCCCTAACAGATGGAGCTACGAGCATGTACGCTCTTTTTTTTTCTCTGCTACAGGCGTGCGCCATCCAGGGCGGCGAGTGACGAGGACCGCCAGAGAGGCAGCGTTGCATTGCGGTTGCGACAAAGCCCCGCATACGACCAGGTCCTGGCAACTGCCGTTGTGGTGGTGGTGGTGGTGCCGCAACATGAGGAGGGGTGCTGGGGGGTGCTGGTGGTGCCGATGCCACTGCGTGCCCACATCCAACCGCAAGCTGTCGCAGACGGACCTTGCCGAATGCCACGGATGTGTGATTTGCCCTGCTGTTCTCTCGCGTATTGCTCCGTATGAGTGAGTATGCCCGGCGCGGGCGACCAGTCACATCTCGCTTGGCGGGACCGAAGACCCTTTTACCCTGTTGCCATTTTTTTTTCCACTTGGCGCCAGAGATCCTAAAGTTGCAAAAGTCGATGCTTTTGTGCCTGTCGCCAGTGAATTTTCAACATGGCACATCTGTTGGTGTCACGACGTCGTTTCAGTCTCGGCCTCCACATCTGCTGGAGGCCGGAGAAAAGGACTGACTTTGGATAGCACGCTGTGGCATTGCTTGTGCTTGGCTCGGCTGTTTCGTAGCTGTGCATCTGCATCTGTTGGTCTCATCTCTGTCATCGCCAGGGTGGTCAGCGACTGACAACCTTCTCCACATGCAGCAGGGTTTCTTCGCCATTGACTTGGCCCCCTCGATCGCAAGAAAAAGCAGCTGCTGCTGAGATCGAGATTGGCAGCGGCTGTTCTTGGCGCGTTCGTATGGACAACTCGTCATCGTACTCGTCCACGTACATATGTGGACAAGTACATGCCAAGCGTGTCTCGTCCCCCCTTCTTCGGCTTGTTCCCCCCTTGCTGCTGGGACCAACTTAGTGGATCAGAGGTGTGGGAAGTTGATAATCCGAAAAAGAAGCTCGGGCTGATCACAAATGACTAATAATGTTTAGAAACGGTCAGAAACGGTCAACCCGAGTGGAAACAACGGCCGTACCTTTACTAAGTACGAACGGCATGGCCACGATGTGGGCGGTCGCGCCTGCTGGACAAGCACGGGAGGGCGTAAACGGCTGCCCGCGGGGAAGCAGGAATGGCGCACACGGCAGGAGCGACAGGCATGTCTGCTGACCTGGCCTGCATCTTTGTCTGCATCTTTGCCTGCATCTTCTGCTTTCGCATTCGTACACTCTGTTGCAAAATCCACTCTCATCCTTGAATTATTCCTGCACCTCGTTCTCATCCCCCCCCCCCTCTTCATCATTCTAGCGTCGCCTACGCCGATGGACAACAGCTCCAGTATACGGAAACAGAAAGCGAAATAAATTGCGAGGCAGGGGAGGCTAAAAAAAAAGAAAGAAAAGAAGAAAAAAGAAACGAAATTAGACTAGACGATACACTGACTGGCCGTGGCTGTCAGATCCGGGGACCCTCTAATGCCCGGCCGTTGCCCAGGGACGACACAACCGGATTCTTTAGAATCAACTATCGAATAACCAATTGCCCATCCCTTGCCGACCTCCCTGTCAACCTTCTTGGATCCCTATTCGCCTTCTCCGTCATGGGTCCTCCGGCCCTTCTACCTTGTTTAGGGGGAATACCACCCTCTTCTTCAGATGTTCTCGTCTGCTTCCCTGTCCCGACCACTCCCGCCCCCTGGCTTCGAATATCTCCGTGCTGCCGTGTCTCGAGAGGCTATCTTTGGTATCCTGGTCCTCTTGTCTCCGTTCTCCACATCTCCATGGCACTCCGCTTTTCGCTGTCTACTTAGTACCTCGACAAGTGCAAACGACACGGTGCACCGGATTAATCCGTACAGTGACCTATGAGCATGCAGAACACCCATTGCTGTTGTGTCCGATGCTGTAATATGGAGCAACAAGGGAACTTGGTATCGACCTTGTCGTGACGTGCTAGCCTGCTTGCGCAAAACTAGGGTGGAGAGATGCCAGATGGCCACGCTTCTATTATTATTATTATCACACACCCCCCTCCCTCCTCCCTCTTCCCGGGACTCGCCTCGCCTCGTGCCTCCTCCACATCCCTCCAACTCTCGCCCACGCCCCCTCCCTTCATGCGCTGATTAAGTGACCACGCCCGTCGACCTCCTGCAGAACTTCAGAAACGTCTTGCTACTGTGCCGTCGGCTGCTAGTCTCGTCCGTTTGGGAGGGTCGGTTGCATGTCAAGTGTGTGGAGTGCAAGCTGCAGACAACTTGCAGCAGCGGGTCTGCATGTACCGCACAGCCGTGGTGTGCGTCAACATGGTGCCACAGAGCGATCTTTGCAACGTGGGGCCGGACTCGAGAAAACAAGCCGTATCAACAGCACACGGGATGACCCTACGAATGATGGCCGATCAAACGGTGCCAGCTCCTCCCTGGGAAGCTATTGGCCCTCTCACGTGGGAGCTGACCGTTATTGTGGGCTGGGAGATGAGATGCTCCAACGACAGCCGCTACAGTCTCAAAACGTTCAGCAGGACCTAGTCCCGTCAGAGGGAGGGTGGCCAAACGAGAAGTGACCGTGCCAGTGACATGGCCGGTGACTAAACACTCAGACCCCATTCAGCCCACAACAAGCATATATCTGCCCTCTCCTCTCCTCCCTTCCTACCTGTCTCTGGCCTCGCTTTTGTCGACTGACCTCTGCTATCCACATACAGTCGTTTCCGCTTCCTACTGAGAGTACTCCTTCTACCCAGGCTGTCTCATCTCGTTTAATTCCAAGTCACGTCACACCCTCTTGTCTTATACACCTAGCCAAGCCCGTCTTCCACAGTCCATGGCAAGATGGGTCTCCACGTAACCCCCTTCGGCACATTCTATGTCCAGAGGAGCCTGCGGACAGGCGAGGTCATGCAGGTTCTGCCGGTCCGGCGTCCCGAAACACCCAGTCACCTGCCATCTGTCGACTCCCTGGGCATCACCGAGAATTTCATCGAGCGGCGTCGTGCTTCCATCGCTGCTGACCAGGCCCGTGCCTCGCACTCTCAGGACCATCTCCAGCGAGAGCTGGCCGGTGTTGGTGGCGAGCGTCTTCTTGAGACGGGCATGGCAGTGCTAGCACAGCAGGGTGACGGTGACGGTGAGATGCAGGACGGCGGCGGCAGCAGCAGCAGCAGCAGCAGCAGCAGACACGGCAAACATAAGCATAATAAAGGAACCGGAGACAGCCGGCACGCCGGCACCAGTTCTGCCGCCGTCCCCATGGCTCCGCCGCCTGTCCCTCCAGCGTCTTTTCATCCAGCATCTCGGCATGGCAGCACCAGCGGCGGCAGCAGCAGCCACCGTGGCCACTACAGCAACAGTCTAAATGACCAATCTTACCATCCGGAGATGGTCATGTCACCGTCGCCTTCGGCGACAGTACCACAGGTGCTTCCAGCCCATCCTTGGTCTGACGCGGAGTAGGTTAGGCGTCCAGGGGGGGGGGGGCTTTACTCGGGATTGTTTTGTGCTGACTGCGTGTGCCGTTTGTGCTACCTCGGGGGGACACAGGAAACAAAAAGACACCGTTAATCTTCCACCTTTCCGTGAGATAGACACGGCGCGGGTGCTGAGCCAGGACGACCGACATAGCCTACGAGCCACCAGCAATACCAGCCGCAGTGCCAGCACCAGCAGCAGAGGAAGCAGGGGCAGCCGAGAGAGCGGCAGTAGCTTCAGCAGTGTGGGTAGCCTCAGCAGTACCAGCAGCACCAGCACAGCTATTTTTTCACCCTTGCCGGATGGCTGCAGGAGTCTTGGCAGTAATAGCAGCAGAAGCTCTGGTGGCGGTAATGAAGTGCTGGCCCCGTTGGCGCCTTCCAGCACACCTCTCCACTACCAGCACCACCACAATCAAAACCACCACCGCCACCAGGGCACACCCAGACTGTACGAGTAGGACGAGAATGAAGCTCTGCTGCGGAGTGCAAATCACTCGCTGACTCGAGACACGCAGACCTGACCATGTGGGCAGGCAGCGGGCATCACAATGGCCAATCTCGTCATCCATACCTTGTTCCTTCTCCTCCCCCAATCTCTCATCAACGACCACCTCAACACACAACCCTCAGAAAAACAACAAAACGGTCTGGATCATCCGGACCTTGCAGCCACGCAGGCTTATTCCAAAGAAAGCAGCCGCTAGGGCAGGAAGCGGTGGGGAAGAAGACTACGACGAATATGACGACCACGACTACGAAACGCAACAAGTCGAAACGCATGTGGAGACACATATACATGGAGACACCAACTATGGCTACTAGGCATTTTTATCATATCTCCCTTACTCTTTTTTTGCTTTCCTTTCTTGATCCCCTGTTTTCTTTCATTTCCACGAGAAAATAGCGCAACTGAAGCCATGATCGTAACACTTACCGCTTTCCCTTGTCTTATTCCATTTCTTTTCACTTATGATTTTTTTTCCTCGTATTATCCCCTACTTGTCTTTTTTTTTTCAACTTTCTCTTTACTTTTCGCTACATTCCCTTTTTAAAGAATTTTCTTAATGTGCCTCATTTTTTTTTTCAAATGTTTCTCCGCGTCTGTCTGTTTTAGCAAAGCGTAATTCCCACACCCTTGTGTCCTTTCCTTACTTCTTTGGCGCCCTGGTTTTGGTATAGCACTGTGGGCAAGGACGGCAGCGGGATAAATCAGCGCTTAGTCCACTCTGCTGATGATGTGTTTACTTTGGGTTAAATGTCCTCACTACAAGGCCTGAAACAGATGTGATTTCGTACTTCAGTCTGTGCTCTCTCCGCGATTCCCTGTGTATCGCAGTCTTCTAGCATCTCACATGCATGTGTTCTGTGATGTGCAATTAAAACCTTTAGGTTTTTTTTGGGCGGGAGGCTCCCTCAACCAAGGTTACTACTGCGTGTTTTGATGCCGCCGCCTCCCCCTTGGAGGAGTTAACGTCAGGCGCTGCCTCCTCTGAATGGCCAGAACGGTGTAAATGAAAAGATGTGGTGCGTCCAACTAGACATCTGACACCGCATTGGGGAGAGAGCGAAGAAGCGCATGAAGAAAGCGATAGTCTGTCGACGACCAAAGGGGGGCCCTTCTTTTGTTGATACCTGCTCGCATCAACTCGCACTCATACAGGTATCCGACACTACGATGAGAGACGTGAACTACATTTCGGCCAGTGGTGCACGTGCGCGCGCAGGCGAGCTTGTGACAATGGAAGCAACAAGATTGAGAGATCCGAGGCTACACTTTTTCCATCTTCCTCGTCCCGAATCTGACGACTCTGATCCCGCCTGGAACTCTGATCCGGTCATCTGAAAAGCCGAGGGCTGAAGAGGGCCTGTTCAGCTGAACCGGTCGGTCGCCTGGGGGAGCAATGATCAATCATTTTCGCCCCTGCACGGACGTCTGCTGCGGTCAATCAGACGACATGTGAGCATTTCCAGTGTTATACGGGAGAACAGTGACAGCATAGGATGGAGCACAATGGAACAATGCGCAGGACGAGTCGTTTTTTTCGGTGGTTTTCCGTCGTGACCTAGGACATCGAGGAGGTAAGGGGGAGCTCGGCGAGTAGCCCAAACGGGACCGAAACGCTGTCAATCGTGCCATTATTACCGTTGTGGTTTAGAGGGGGAGGGGAAGTAGAGCAAGCCTTCCTTCGAGTCCGCCTCCTCCGCCTCCTCTGCCCTTCCATTCCCCAGTTCTTTCCTGTTCTTTCCTGTTCTTTCCTTGTCCAATGCTGTATGGTGTATGGTTTTCCGTTGCAGCCAGGGTCACTCTTAGCCGCAGGATGTGGCGCTGTGTGCAGAGCTCGCCCGTGTCAATCCAGTCCCAAGGCGCCAAGCAAAGTCGGAGAATATAAAGTTTGAGACGGGTCGGGGTTTAAGAGAAGGAGAAAAAGACCGGACTGAGACACAAAGAGAGTTTGACCGCAGCGCGACCTCTTCCCTCGAATACCAGAAACCGCCCGTCCTCCCGGCAAACAACATACAGAGTAAACATACAGGGTACAAATCAGCACAGCACGAACGCGGTTCTAGGCGGCCCGCTAACTGGTTAGTGCTCGGTAGATTGGAAAGTCGGAGACGGCGAGCAGTGCGAGCCATGCGGGTAAGAAGAGGAGTGCAGGAGGGGAGAGGAAGAAACCCAAGACTAGCAACGGGGAAGAGAACGGAGGACCCGTTCAGGAAACGATGCAACATGGGTGGGAGCGAATAGAAAGGCGGTTGAAAGCAAAAAAACTAAGAGGAAGCAAAAAATAAAACAAATAAATAAATGAAAATAAATCGAAACGAAAGAGAGAAGCAGGAATCAGAAACCCACAGAAAAAAAAAAAGGCCTTCCTTCAAAGCAGCCAACGGTACGCCACCAGCTAGCCGCGACCACGGAAGCCGGCAGCGGGACCCCTTTGCATTGGAGGGGGAAATGGGATGCGGCGGACCACGTATCTTACGAGATGCAGCATGCGGTATTATACGGCATACCTGCGCGGCATGTGCAAGCGAGACGTGTGAGACAGAGACAGAGCTGCAAGTGGCTTCTGTTGAGAACATGTGGCCCGTGTTCCTGCGAATGATGACAATATGCTTAGCTATTCGTACGACAGTGCTCTTTCTATCTATCAGCAGTGTGTCGTCCACCTAAATGCTTTGTCATCCCAAGTGACTCGGAATGTTCCATTAGAGTAAATAGTCAGAAGCCACAGAGAGGCACCAAGAGAGAGGGGGGTGGGTATATGAGTACGACTACCTTGTACATGAGGAGGATTTCGTGCAATATGGAGACCGTACGAGTACTTCGTATGGGAACAAGGGGAAAGGGAAAGGGAGGGGGGGTGTGTCTTGTGATGCTATCCAGGGACGGGAATCTGAACGGAGGGACATGCAGGCGAGATGCTGCAATGCTGCTGCGGGTGCTGTTGTTATTTGCCCTATATCCCTGTATTAGGGTCAAGAGGACTCGATAAAGTACATGCAAGCTCACACACCCACTACCAACTCTCCCCCCTCTCCCCCCCCTCGTCTGTCTCCGTGGAGGGTGGGTGCGACCTCGTGTGCATCCTGCATCGTTGGTGGACGGTGTCCCCGGAATATCGCGGACGCGGAAGCCACAGACAACAGGGGGGGAGGGGGGGGAGGAAAAAGAAAGAAAAGAAAAGAAAAAAAACAAAGAAAAAAAACAAAGAAAAAGAAGAAAGCATCCCCCCCCCACGAGTTGCCAAGATAGTCCTCGCCTAGCTGCATGACCGCCGTTTCTGCCGAGCTTGTGTGCGTGCAACCAGTATGAACGGGAGGAGAGAGTGGGGGGGGAGGAAGGGATAGGCGAACGTCGAGAGTGGCAGTTGCCGCGTGATATCAAACGCCTTTGCTGGTCATAATGGGGGAGGGAAGGATCGGCTCTCTTCAAGGCGGTGCAGGCAAGCTGTCGCTCACGCCGCTCACGCCGACGGGCAATGGTAAAGTCTTTCTCTCTCTCTCTCTCTCTCTCTCTCTCTCTCTGTCTTTTTCTCTCTCAATGCCTCTCTCTCTCTTTCGGCCTCACTCTCGCTCGCTCTCTCTCTCGGGGCGGCTTGGGGGAAAGGATTAAACGGACCGGCAGCCATTTTTGGCCAGAGCGGCTTCTTGTTCTCTCATTCTTTTCTCAATCTGTTTTAATTCGGGCTGCTAAAGATTCGGTTCTCGTCTCAACCGGCAGCTCATTTTGCCTCCCCCTCCCCCGTTTTGACCTGCTTCGGCCACCGTTTTTTCTTCTTTTTCCCACTTGCTTGCTTTTTTTTTTCTTCTCTCTCTCTCTCTCTCTCTCTCCCTGCATCCTCCTGCGTTGACTCGTTCTACACCGAATCGTCCAGTGGCCCACACACATTGAACAAAAAAAAAGAAGGGGGGGTGGATGCCCTGTATTTCTTTTCTTTTTTTTTTTTTTTTTTTTTTTTTTTTTCTCTTGTTTTAGTTCTTGGTTGTCCCAGACCGCCGGGCCGAGGTTCTAGTAATTGGCACCAGACCGGTCTTCGGGCTGATTAAGGCATTTCCCACGTGGCAAGCGGCGACCCCGAAAACTTTGTCCGAGGTGCACAGCAATGCGACGCCATGTTTCGGAGCCCCCCCTCTCAAAAAAGGAGTGCCTCGGGTCGCAGCCACAGATCTTGGAGGTGTACCTTGTAAGCGATGCGCCCAGAAAGGAAAAAAGGGGAAAGGAAGGGGGGAAGGGGGAGGGGAAGGGGAGAATCATGATTAGCACCACAGCTGAAACGGCAATTCGAATCATTCATCCAGCCACTGGTTCCTCCCCCCCCCCCCCCCCCTACATAGTACAGCTCCAACGGTGAATCCTACTGCCATGGCTGTGGCAATAGTACGGAGAAGACCCTGCAGGACCCTTTGTGGAGGTGTCTGTGCTAAATAGCCGGTGAGAAGCTACCGGTCCCCCTGTGACCAGCGGCCGTTGTTGATCGTCTGCTGCGCCGTATTACGGCGTACTTTTTATTTTACTTTAATTATGTGACTAGTTTATATGTTTTTACCTACCACTCGGGATCGTCGTCTTATGCCTAGCTGGGGATCGCCGCCTTGCCCTCGGATTAATCTGGCCTGATCACGCTCTCTCCACGGATCTGCGAGGCGGAGGAGGGGGAGGAGGAGAGGAGAAAGACGAAGGCGAAGACGAGGACAAAGACGAGGCAGATCAAAAAAATGAAGCAAAAAAAAAAGGACACGCGGCTCTCTGTCAATCACCAGTTATCCACCTTGTTTCCGGCTTTCCTTGTTTTCTTTGGTCACCTCCCCTCCCATCCCCCCCCTCCCCCCCCCCCCCCTTACTTCCTCCATCACTCAACTTGCTTCGCCATGTTGTTTTTCCATTTGATCTTCCTTCCGCTCCTTTCCTGAAGTTCTCTGGTGGCGTCTGCTGCTGCTGCTGCCGATGCTACCATGAACAGGATGCCGCTGATGCTCAGACGTTGCTCTCTCTCACACTCTTTTCCGTACCAGCTGAGCTCGCTCACGACACCTTCCCATCTTGGGCTCCGACGCTAGCGTGCACATGCGCTCGGACAAGCAGGCTATCCTCATTTTGTCGCGTCCGTGCCTGCACGGGGGGAGTTCTCGCGAGGCGATGATCTGGTGGTGTACAAAGCTTTGTTCGCATAGACAAGGTGGGCATTTCTTCCACCTCGCGTCGCCTTGCTGGCCCGATCAGGAATCGTTTTTGCGGAAGCGAAGGGCGATGGACGAGGGTTGCATGGATAAGCGAGGAGCATCCTTCCCCCTTTCCCCTTTCCCTCTTCTTGCCATGGTGATCACAAGACCGCGAGCTGCTTGGGGACTGGCCGAGAATCCAAGCAGCCAAGATCCTTCCTCTGGCGACCCGTCACATCCTGCGCTCCGTCGACCTTCCCTCATTTTAGTAGCGGGCATTTCGTTCACCCCCCTCCATCGAGCAGACCACCTCCCCTCTGCCCCCCCCTACCGCAACAGCCGCGCAACTCTAGAAGCACAACCGTAGAAACAACCGTAGAAACAACTGTAGAAACTGCAGCTGTATATTTGTGCTATACTAATATCCTAGGCGCCGTGATACAAAACAAGATCTATGCTATACAGCCTCCCCTCCCCTCCATCCGAGACTCCATGGGACACCCGCTGGTTTTCCTGTCTCTATCGCCCTGGCCCGCTGCTTGCTGCCAGCCGCCATGCCTTGAGCGGCAGCGCCTGCAACCGCAGCACCTGCGGCCGGATAAACGCCACAAACGTAACCGTGCCCACCAGCACGCAGAGGATGTTGACTGCGTAGTAGCCGTCCCGCACCGTCTCGCACGTCCCGCCGCCGGCCAGACAGCGCTCCTTCTCTGCCTGCACCGCGCACGAGAAGGCCTCGGTGATGCGCGGGCCTTTGAGCGTGGCCGCGGCGGCCTCGGCCGCGGCGGGATGGCACGTGGCGGACGTGAAGGCGTCGACAAGGCGCAGCACAAAGAACCGCGGGAACGTGCCGCCGAGGTTGCAAACACTGATAGTTAGCAAGGACAGAGAGAGAGAGAGAGAGAGAGAAAGAGAGACGTACGTAGCTAGAAGCGTCATGTAGGTGCCGCCGATGACCGGGTCGGCAATGCGGGCGTGAAAGGCGGCGACGGCGACAAACATGACCGTGTTCATAAAGGTGGACAGGACGTGCTCGACAATGACGATGAGCAGGTACCAGGCGGTGACGCCGTTGGCCGGGAAGATGACGACGGTGATCTGGGCAAAGACAGCCGCCAGCAGCCGCCCGACAAAGCCCCAGCACCAGATGCGCATGGGCGTGTACTCCTGGGACCACTTGCCGACGTAGTAGCCCAGGCCGATCTCAAAGGGAAAGTCGACGAGGACGGTCAGCGCCAGGTTGTCGGTGCCGAAGCCCTTCTCGAGCAGCTTGAGGTTGGTGACGCCGTCGTTGGCCTGGAAGCCGATCTTGGCCAGCAGGTGCACCACGATGATGGTCTGCACGTTCCTGAGCTTCAGCACCCCCCACATGATACGGTAGACGTCCCACACGCCGTCCTCGTTGTGCGCCCGGTCCTCGTGCTTGAAGACGGCCAGGCCGGCCGTCACGGCGATGAAGGCCCAGCCCCAAAAGGTCAGGTAGCCGCCCAAGCTCAGCAGCCCCGTGTCGAGCGGCTCGGTGCGGAAGTAGCGGTTGGCAAAGTCCTTGGAGTTGAAGGCCAAGAAGACGGTGTAGGACAAGAAATTGCCGGCGGTCAGGCCCACCGTCTGCGCCGTCGACGCGTACGAGATGTTGCCCGGCGTCAGCAGGGTCAGCGCCCAGCCGTCGACGGCAATGTCCTGGGTGGCGCACATGAGCACCAGGAAGAACCACCAGCCCGTGAACCCCCACACCGTCGGCCCGCCGGGCTTGCCCGTCGTCTCCATCAGGTCCTCGGCCCGCCGGCCCAGGTACAGCATGCCGATGCCCGACAGCAGCTGGATCGGCAGGATCCAGCTCTTGCGACGGCCGACCCGCGGGCTCCACAGGGCGTCAACCACGGGGCTCCACAGCAGCTTCAGCGAGTAGGGGTACGACGCCAGCGTGAAGACGCCGATCTCGCCGTACGACATGTGGTTCTTGAGCAGGAACGGCACCGACCCCGTCGCCAGCCCCAGCGGAATGCCCTGCAGGAAGTACAGCAGCACCAGCAGGCCAAAGTTGCGCTGGTCCTGCACCGGCAGCTCCCGGAACCCGTGGTTGTTCAGCCGAGGTGTCGCCACCACGTGGTCGTCCAGCGAGAACGACTCCCGCGCCATCAGATTCGCCGTCACCGCGTCCGACTCCTGCGCCGCGCCCTTGCGCCGGTACTCCACGCTGCTGTTCATCCTATCGTCAAACGTCACGTCCAGCACCAGCTTGCTCCGACCGCTGCGTCCGTTTGCAGTCTTTCCACTGCTCGTTCCGCTCGAGGTTCCGCTCGAGGTTCCGCTCGAGGTTCCGTTGGAGGTTCCACTCTTGCCGTTGGCTTGGCCGTTGCTTTCGCTCGTCTGGTCCTCCGGGGTGTCATCCGGTGGCCCGTCGAACTTGCGGGTTTTCGTTTGGCGTGGCCTGGCACCCATAGAGTCCTCCGTCTCGTTTCTTCGCCTGGAGCCGGTGGAAGAAGCTCAATGTCTTCTCCGTCTGATGCGTCGTCGTTCTGATCGATCTTCCCCACTGTGCACGGCTGCTACTTCGAATGCGTTGGGGCCGTTGCGACTCGTCGACCGAGATAAGTGAGGGATTTCTTTTCGTTTGGCAGTGTCAGAAGAAAAAAAAAGATTATCCAGCAGTGGACAAGGGCAAAAAAAGGAAGAAAAAAAACGCTGCCAAGGCGTTCTGCTGGCTTTTATGATAAAGGCCCGTGGGATGGCGAACCAGGTGTCCAGAACTATAGCTTCCCACACACACTGCCTGGGGTCTGAGTGTCGGGCTGGAGAAAATCGGTTTCGGTATCGGGAATTGGGTAATTCGCCTCTTTGGCTGCCTTCGCTTCTTATCCAAAAGCAACCGTGGCTTCTTTTTAGTGACAAATGGAATCAAACGAGAGTAAGAAGCGAAGGGTATCGACAAGAAGGAAAAGGCTAGAGAAAAAAGAACGGTCGTGACCCCACGATGCGGCCCCTTGACGAGACGTGCTTCCTACGGTTCTGCAGGATTTCCGTCGACATCGAGGCTGACAAAAAAAAAAAAAAAGGAGAAGCAAAGAAGGGAGCAGAACCAACAACTGGCCGAATTGGGCAACTGTGTGGGGGAAGAGATTCCACGTGATCCTGCCTGCCTAAGACGGGGCGCGTCATGATTGGATCCAGATGTGGGGTCGCGTTTGCTCCTACAAAGTACGTGAGAGCTGTCCCACGCAGGAAATGCGTTTCTTCCTCGTCCCAACTCTCTTTCGTCTCATCCAACTTCGGATTTGGTCAGATTACAAGGTATGCACTTTTTACTTTCTATTTTGTGCACTTTCTCTTGCCTTTGACTTTCACCTCCCGGACCTGCAGTGAGGAATGCATACGCCGGACCAGGAAGACGGATTTCGGTCCTCTCTTCCGACGCCGTGTTGAGTCGCATGCTTGGCCTCTGCCGAGCGACTGTGAGACGCAGGAGGAGACAGGACTATTTTAGCCCTGCTGTCCTCCTGCTCAGTATGAAGAACAGAAATCTGAGCAGGTCAGCTGAAGGGGAGGTGATGTTGAGAAGAAGGACGAGGCAAGATAAGCGAGTGCGACCTTGTTTCTTCCCTTTCCCTTTTCTTTTTTTTATCCTTATTTCTTTTTCGACGATGTCTTCTGCTTGTTTTTGCTTTGCAAACCCGGGAGTCTGGGAAACCGGACGGAACAGGGAGGTCACCAGATGGATTACAGAGGCTGTTACAGGGAAGGAAGTGTTGTCTTGATATCTCGAGCATGTTTCCTTCCCTGCTTGTCCTTTCGAGACAAGCCAGCCGATGACGTTTTTCCAAGTGTTAAGTTTTCAATCTGAGTTCCGGGGGAATCGCAGACAGGTGCATGCGCGCCTGGCTCTTCTCCTTCCCGGGAGCCATGGCCAAGACTTATTGACGGAGGAAAGAGAGAGGACGTGAGGGCAGAGAGAGAGAGAGGAGAGTTGCGGGAAGCCTTGTGCATCTTGCCTCTTCTGGATCTCGTCTTTTTCTTTTGCTGTCATTTTTCCTAGCCCGGTGATGCGAATATCCAAAAGGATCCAAAAGCCAAATTTGACTGGCCGCATGGAAGGGCATACACACATGCTTGACCGGATGCTGACCGGCGTCGAGGCGGCTCCGCGATTCTGGGGCGAGGAGCAACGAGAGAAGAAATTCTCCTTGTTGTTCTTTGAACCTCGCTGTGCTGCCTCGCGCTGTGTCCGCCGGTCGTGCCCTTCCTGGTCAATGAGAACCACAAGAGAGCTAATCTGAGGGCACCTTTTCCCATTTCTCCGCGCTGTTCAACACCTGTTATCTTTTACGGACTGCTAACCATATCTACCAGGTCTTCTTACGTTTCTTTCTGTAACAACCACCGTGCACACGTTTCTGTACATAAATGCTGATTTGCACTTCTATGGCCTTGCCTTTCCTTTTTGGTAACAACATACACACACATTGTATATACTACAGAACCCCCCATGACAGATGAAAGAACCCATAGCCTTCGTATTTTTCCTTTGCTTTTCGCTCCGTGCTCATTGCGTCTTCTTGGCCGACACCGGCTGCGAGTACATCCACAGAGCGCAAAAAGCAAGCCAGCCGGTGACGGTGGCGCCGATGCCGGTGATCCAGGGCCAGGCGCCCGAGATGACGTAGGAGCGCGGCCACTCGTCGTGGGCCATGTGGCGGACGGATACGGTGATCTTGTCCTCGATGGCGGTGAGGAAGGGGCGCTTGTAGTTGACGAGGAAGTTGAAGATGCCGTGCTGATCAGGCAGGGTAAAGGACGCGCTGTAGGCGGTGGCGTCGGCAGTGGACTGGGCGGGGACGGCGTGCAGAGGCAACCGGTGGAAGGGCGACAGCATGGAGAACTCGAGCTGGACCTCGTCGCCGGCGGGTGGGACAAACGGCGTCCACTTGTCCCAGACGTACTCGGACAAGGAGATGGTGTAGGTCTAGAGGTTAGATGAATGAATAAAAAAAAAGAAATAGAAAAAACCCACCACATCGTTCTTGATCCGGTAGATGGACGGGTTGGTCTCGTTGGCGGCGCCCTCCTCGTTGAGGTGGTGCTCGACCCAGTTGACCCGCAGCACGCCCGTCTCCTGGAAGACCCAGCCGGTGAGGCGGCGGGCGAACTCGCGGTTGTAGGGGGCGACGTCCTTGCTGCCGGCCGTAGTGGCGCGGACGCGGGCGCCGTCGTCGAGCCAGGGGTTGGCCAGCATCTCGGCGGCGCCGACGACGACGAGGCGGGCCGAGTTGCGGGCCTGGACGGCGGAGACGAGCTTGAGCTGAGCGCCGGCGGCGAAGAGGTCGGCGGCGTCGCTGTCGCTGGCGACGACGGTGTCGGCCTGGTCCTTGGGGTTGTAGCTGTAGGCGGTGCGGGGGGCAGACAGGACGGGGGCGATCAGGGGGCTGGCGTTGCCGAGGACGTGGCCGACGCCGCGGGGGAAGGCGATGAGCTGGTCGGCAGACGCGTCAGAGAACAGAGACTTGACGCCGGGGCGGGCGGCCGGCACGGGCAGCAGGAGCACGTCGTGCAGGTCGGCGGCGGCGCGGGCGTCGTAGGCAAAGTGGTCGACGACGAGGCCGGTGCGCTCGGCGGGCAGGACAATGTCGAGCTCGCTGAGCAGGGAGACGATGGAGGTGGAGGCGTGCTGGCTGCTGGAGAGGGCGACGAGGATGTTGCCCTGGGCGTTGAGGAACTGGACGAGGATCTGGGGGGTCAAGTTGGGACCGAGACCTGAGGGTCAGCGGGAGAGGGAGAGGGACAGAAAGACAGAGAGAGAGAGAGGTTACCCTTGGCCTTGGTGGGAAAAAAGACGACGTGGTCGTAGAGGCGCTCGCCGTAGCGGAAGAGGGCGACATTGCTCTTGGGGTTCTCGTAGGTGATGGAGAAGCCGCGGCCTGCAAGTCAGCATTTTTGCTTGCGCTGCAGAGAGCGAGCTCACCCGTCAGGTCGCCGAGGAAGGTCGAGTACGTCTCCTTGTCAGCGTCGTCGCCCAGGATGGCCAGCAGCCGCGAGCCCGTGACGCTGAGCGCCTGCACGGCCGAGACGGCCGCGAGGAGGAGCAGAGTGAGAAGGGTGGTGAGTGAGGGCATTGTGAATGCGTGAGAAAAAAAGAAGGGAAAAAAAAAAAAAAAAAAAAGGAGAGAAAAAAGATCAATGCCAGCAGGTGGCCGACAGCAATTTGGGTCGTGGCAGAAGAGAACGACTTGGCATGGGGGGTCGTCGTCGTCAACGGGGCGAGAAGGCTTGGAGAAGATGCGACAAGCAGGAATTAGGGAAACGGTGTCAAACAGGCACAGAGCTGTCTGGATCGGGGCTGGCCTACGTATGCTAGCGCGGCGGGTGGGGTGCGTGCTTCTGTTGCTTGCTAAACGTGGAGACGTGCATTCTCGGTCCCATGTTTCTCCGGGCCGAGCGAATCAGCGTGTTGCCATTGCTGCTTTCCGAGATTCCCACGGGATTCCCACGACGTTCTTTCTTTTTGCTTCGTTCACCATTCTGCTACAACCACCGCCATGGCCACCCTCACTCCTCGCTTCTGGGCATCGCCGCTCCGCTACTGCCGCTGGGCCTCCCGCGAGCGGCCGGCCTACTTTTGGTCGTGCGTCATCGCCGCTGGCTCGCCGCTGGCCTTTGTCGTGGGCCCGCCGTTCCGGCGGCTGATTGGCGACGAGAGCCCGGCGCCGGTGCCAATGACCTATCCCGGTGCGTGCTCTGTGCGCTGTGCGCTGTGTTCTGTGTCTGTTCTAACTCTGGCAGTCCCCACGGGCCCGCGGAAACCGCTGACCGGGTACGACGACGACACGGAATGAGCAAACGACGGAGGGAAGGGCTCCTGTACATAAGAAAGGCGTCTACAATGTGCGCACAATACACGACTTGACCGTGAACCATATTTCGCTTCTATATCCAAACTGCCATGAGAAAATGCGTCTATCTATCCCCGCTGGACGAGGTTCCATTCGTACTGTTGGTTAGCGGGAGAAGATGAAAAAGAAGAGAAGAACGCACCACTCGCCCGTCGTCGTCGCCCGTGTAGACGAGCTGGGGCATCGGTGTAATGCAGGTGATGGCGGCGTCGACGTTGGCGCCGGTCTCGGACTTGGGGTCGACGTGGTCGAGACGGCGGACGAGCTCGAGCATCCAGCGACCTGTGCCGGTGGTGGACCCAGCAGGCTTGGGGATCTTGCGCCAGATGTGGACGCGGCCGCGGCGGTGGCCGGTGAGGACGAGGTCGTTCTGCAGCCACTCGTGGCCGGCGCCCTCGTAAAAGGCGCAGGCGTGGACGCAGTCGGTGGCGTCGTCGTCAGTGTCGCCGCCGCAGACGTTCTGGTCCAGCAGCAGGTCGCCGTTGAGCGAGTAGAGCAGGACGTTGGGCCCGCTGCAGAGCATAATGTCGCCGGTGACGTCGTGGATGCGGGCGCAGTCGACGGGCCGGGGCGGGCCCGGCAGCTTGCGGACAAACTCGAGCCGGTTGAGGTCCCACAGCATGGCGACGCCGTCCTGGCTGACGGTCAGCAGCGTGCTGAAGGCGCTCGACGTGGCCAGCGTGGTCACGGGCGTCTTGTGGCCGAAGAGGGCGCTGCGGGTGACGAGGTCGACGGGCTGGGGCGTCGTGGTGTCGCCCTGGACGACGGTGTACACGGTGACGGCGCAGTCTTGGCCGGCGGTGACGAGGGTGCGCGAGTCGGCAAAGGCGACGCAGGAGATCTGGCCAATGTGCAGGTTCTCAAAGAGGCCGGCGGGCTTGCGGCTGTCGCTGTAGAAGAAGCGGATGCTGTTGTCGGCGTAGCCCCACTCGAGGTACTTGTCGTAGTGCGGCGGCAGGTTGAGGCGGAAGGGCGAGGCGCAGAGCAGGCGGTCGAGCTTGGGCGCGTAGATGAGCGAGGCCACCCGCTCGCGGCTCTCGAGGATCGGGTGCGGGCGGCGGGCGAGGGCGTCGGCGGCGACGTCGAGGCGGAGGGGCACATTGCCCGGGACAGAGTCGCGCGCCGGGTGCGGGCGCGAAAAGACCTGATGGGGCGTCTGGCCAAAGTTGTGGATGATGCCGGTGACGATGGCGCGCTCCTGGGGGTCCTTGATGTTGTCGAGGTCGGTGGCGCCGTGGTAGGAGAGGTGGTGGAAGACGTTGAGGGCGTCGACGGCGGCGTCGCCGCGCTGCTTGTGGCCAAAGACGAGGTCGATCCACTGGTGCAGGTGGCGGGACACGTGGGGGCTCTCGAGGGCGGCGCGGTGCTGGGCGATGAAGAGGTGGGGGTCGCCGCGGGCCCAGGGCGGCAGGACGACGCTGTCGATGGGGCTGCCGTCCTGGCGGCGGCCAAAGTCGTAGCCGTTGACGTTGACGAGGAACTCGGGCAGGCAGAAGAACTCGGGGATGAGCTCGCGCACGTCGGCGCCGCTGTCACGTGACGCGGAGCGCCAGGCGCCCTCGACCGAGTAAAAGAGGCGGTCCGGGTGGTCAAAGTGGCCGCCCTGCAGCAGCAAGAACGACTGCACAAAGGGCGGCAGGCGGATGAGGTAGGACGACACCACCATGGCCGACGAGTAGTGGGTGCCGTAGTGGAAGGGCGGCTGGCCGATCTCGGCCAGGGCGCGGTAGCGCTGGGCAAACTCGGCCTCGCGCTGGGCCGTCTGGGCGCCCATGGGCTTGCCCAGGTCGCGGAAGCTGGCCGGGTCGCTGAGGTCGAGCGTCTCGCTGGTGTAGTCGGCCAGCACCCAGGGGAAGACGGGGTACTGCGTCAGGTCGTTGAAGGTGCGGCCGGCCATGGTGTTGACCAGCATCAGGTAGTGAAAGTTGGAGATCTCGCCGCGCTGCCACCGCCGCATGGCCGGGTGCCACGGCGACGACGCCGCGCTGAAGATGCTGCCAAACTTGGACCCCAGCGTCTGCGCCGGCGCCTCGTCCACCGCCCGCAGCGCCGCCAGCCGCCACGCGTCCTCGGGTGCCGCGCCTCTCTTGTCTTCCTTCTCGCTTCCGCCTCCGCCTCCCTGCGCCAGCTTGCCCGTCAGCCGGCCAAAGACCTCGTCGCGCTTGCCGTTGTCGATCGTCGTCAGCAGATAGCTGCGGCCGTCCCGGAAGAAGACTTCCATGGCCACGTCCCGGAAGAGGAAGCGCCGCTTGGACACGCTGATGACGTCCTGCCACCGCCAGCTGCGCGACTCCTGCTCGCCGTGCTTTGCTGGCTGTTGTTGTTGTTGTTGTTGTTGGTCCGGCACGGCCGTGATGATCTGCGAAAAGGGGTCGCGCTCGTCGGTGGGTGCCTGCCAGGCGTTGACAATCTCGCCGTCGCGGCACTGGAACACATTGTCCACCAGGTACAGGGCGTCTTTGCCGACGATGAGGATGCCTTCGCAGGCGTCCAGCCCGATGATGCGCGACACGTTGTACACGTTCTGCACCACGTCGCCCTGCTCCAGCCGCCGCATCACCTTGCGGTTCTTGTCTTCGAATCCGTCGTCGGCGTCGGGCTCGTTGGGGTCGTCGATCAGCTCAAAGTCGTCCTCGGGCGCCACGCCGGCGGGCCCGGCTTCCTCCATGCTGTCGGTCTTTGTTCCCAGCGGCTCGCTCGCCGCATGGGGGCGCGTCGACGGCGCACTCGGCGCACTCGGTGCACTCGGCGCTTTCGGCATATTTGCCGCCGCCGCCGCCGCGTCAATCGCCTTCTTGCGCGACTGGTACTGGTCCGACGCCCGCGCCGACGCGTCCGGCAGCAAGCGCAGCCGCATGCGGTTGCGGCCTTCGGTGCGGTCCAGCTTCCACTTGATGGGGGTCGCCGCGGCGGCGTCGGCAAAGACGGCGCCCGGGCGGCGCAGGTCGCGCTCCATCTTGACAAAGGTGGTGGCCAGGTAGGCCAGGTCGTCCTGCTGGTCCTGCAGCAGGCGCTGCAGCTTAAAGTACTCGGTGGCGTAGACGCTCTTCATCCAGGCGCTGTTGGCCATGCCGTGGCGCAGCAGCACGTTGCCGCGCTCCAGCGCCTCGGCCTGCCACTGCTTGAGCCGCTCGCGCCGCCGCGCCAGCCGCTGCTTGCCCGCCTCGGCCGCCCGCTGGTTCTCGGCCGCCACAAAGGCCTCCCAGAAGCGGGACATGCCGCCGAGGAAGAAGGCGTCCAGCCCCGGCCGGTGCTTGTCCACCCACTCGAGAAAGGCCCCGTCGTCCACGTCGGTGAGCTGCCGCAGCGCCCGCGCCAGGTGCTGCTGCTCCGCCGTCGCGCACTGCCGCAGCACCGCCGCCGACTCGTCCGGCCGCTGCACCAGCACCACCCGCCAGATGCTGGCCGCCGCCAGCCGCACCGCCTCGTCCCGGTCCAGCAGCCGCGCGTACAGCTGGTACAGCACCAGCTTCATGAAGCTCGCCTCCGTCGCCGCCTCCGCCGACAGGCAGTCCACAAACACCGACTGCCAGTAAAAGATGCGCTCCAGCACCGGCATGCCGGGCTCCGCCGCCGCTTCGCTCTCGGGCACATCCCCCTCCACGTCCGACAGCCGGAACAGCACCAGCTTGAGAAAGCAGGTGCGCATCGTGGCCACCGCCTGGCTGCAGAGCCGCACGCTCTTGAGCGCGGCCACGTCCGGCCGGTGCAGGTGCTCCAGCACCTGGCCGGTGAAATCCATGAGCACGTCGACGCCGTTGACAAAGCGGCCCTCGAACGTGGCCTCCACCATGTGCACGGCGAACCGGGCCGCGTTCGTCAGCACCCTGGGCTCGCACAGCAGCCCCAGGTCGCGCCGCAGCGCCGCCAGCAGGCGCAGCGTCGTCGCCCGCAGCACCCACGACTCGAAAAAGGTCTGGTGCTCCTGGTACGACGGCGGCATCTTGACGGCCAGCCCGAACCCGGGGAACTCGCGGCGCGCCAGCACCTGGTCCACAAACACGTCCACGACCAGGCCGAGGATGCCCTCCTGCAGCTTGTTGTTTTCGCGGTCCGGCACCACGAGCTGCCGCCGCGGGGTGGCGTGCACGGCCAGCCGCGCCGCGTGCCAGGACGGCGGCGCCGCCTGGGTCGTCAGCAAGATAAACGACGAAGACCGGCGGTGGCGCGTCGCCACTTCGGGGGCAGCGAGCCCAGCAGCAGGAGCCGGTGGCGTCCGGGAGGCGAGCGAGTGCAGCGAGTCGGTCGACGCGTAGACGGTGGCGTCGCTGGACATGTCGGTGGAGCTGGACTGGGTGAGGGCGGCCGACGAGGTCGAGCGCGGCCGCACGACCAGCTGGCCGCCGTCGAAGCGCAGCGGCGCGTCCTTGGCGTGGAGCTCCGTCTCGGCGGCCAGGGCGGCCATGTTGACGACGGACGGAAACAGCGCGCCGAGCAGCAGCCGCACGTACGGCGACGACAGGGCAAAGTCGCGGAACGCGACCGAGCGCGCGTGCAAGCCGGCAAAGAAGCGCACGACGGCCTCGAGGGCGGCCGCGTTGGCTGCTGCGCCTGCGCCTGCGCCTGCGCTTGCGCCGTCGAGCCCCTGCTGCAGCATGGCCACGACGCAGCCGAGCGCGTCCGGGTAGACGACGGCCGGGCTCGTGCCAAAGGCGGCGGCCAGGGTGTCGTCGTCGAGCGGGCGGCCCTGGACGTCGACGCTGCAGACGTCCTTGCCGAAGAGCAGCGACAGCACGCAGATCCAGACGGCCGGGACGTCCCACCAGGGCCGCAGGCGGTGGGCCATGATCCAGAAGCCGCCGGTCTTGCTGGTGAACTTGGCCGCGTAGGCGGTGCCTTGGGTGACGAGCAGCCGCGCCAGGATGCGGCTGCCGCTGATGACAATGTCGGCCTCGTCCGACGACAGCAGGTACAGCAGCCACTTGTTGGTCACGGTGCGGGCAAACTTGCGGATGTTGGCCACCGACCCGGGCTCGCACAGCAGCTGCTCGTACAGCTTGAGGATCTGGATGCCCAGCCGCCGCTTCGTCAGCTTGGCCGCTTCCGACGGTATAGGTGGTGGTGCGTCGGCGCTCGAGACGGTCAGACGCCGCGGCGCCAAGCCCGTGGACGTGGTCACGGGCCGGCCGACGACCGGGCCGGCTGGCCGGGGCGTGCGCGGCAAGGCGGTGGTCGGCGTGTGCAGGGCGTAGGTGATGAACAGCGCGAGAGCCCGGTGGACTTCGGCGTTGTAGATGCAGCGCACGAGGCTCTCAAAGGACTTGAGGAAGTAGGGCAGCATTTCTTCGGAGACGGCCTCGACCTTCATGGCGTCGAGGAGGCGTTTTGTGATGCCTGGTTGTGAGAAGGAGAAGAGAGAGAGAGAGAGGGAAAACACAAAAAAAAAAGAGACTCACGCATCCGCAGCAGCCGTCGGCTGTTGAACTGGTGAAACTTGCTCATCACGGCAAAGGTGCTAAACTGCTCGTAGTAGAGACGCTGCGTGTCCGCAGGCGCCTTGCGCCAGGTGTCAAAGTCGATGAGCAGGATGCGGTAGGCCAGCGGGTTGACGATGAGCGACTCGAGCGGGTCTGCGTGGTCGTAGCCGACAAAGGCGAGCACGAGCTCGAGCAGACGGCGCGTGGCTGCGCGGCGGTCGCCCGTGACAGGCGTAGCGTTTGAAGCACTCGAGGCCAGGCCCAGCTTGGCCCGCAGCAGCATGCCGAGGATGGCGTAGCCGTTGTCGCGCTCCATGGCGTCGCTGTTGCGCCAGCTGCTGTTGATGCAGAGAAAGACCATCTCGGCGGCCCGCAGCAGCGCCTCGGTCGTGGTCGCCCGCTCGATCAGCTTCAGAGCCAGCGGCGTGAACCCGGCCAGCCGCCAGAGGTTGTCGTCGAAGAAGCACGGCGTCGCCAGCACCGGGTCGCCCGTCAGCACGGCCACGCCGTGCGCCCGCGTCAGCGCCTCGTTGATGCACGGCAGCGCGCCGTTGACGGCCACGGCCGTGCCGCTCTTGGCCGTCAGCGACAGCAGGTTAGCCGCCGCTGCCCGCGACAGCGACCGGAACAGCAGCGACTCCAGCAGGGTCCCGTCCCCGTCCGCCCGGAACGTCGACCGCGGCAGCGTGCTCATCAGGATCTTGCTCTCCGGCACAATCGACGACGCCTTGTCGCGGATGGCCCGCAGAATGTCCGAGTTCTCGTCCTTGCCCGCGTTGAAGTCGTTGCGCAGCGCCAGCCGCGCCGACGCCGCGTACGTCTGGAACCCGCCGAGGCTGTCCTGGTAGTTGGCCTGGTACCGCGGGCCCAGCCGAAAGTGCACCGCCAGAAAGTCGTCGCTCAGCGCCTCCTCGAACAGGTGCGCCGACGCCAGCGACCACCGCGACAGCACCAGCCCGGCTCCCACCTGCACCGACAGGTCCTTGGGCGTGCCCAGAAACGCCTGCACCGGGCTGAGCTTGCTGTTGTTGTTGTTGTTGTTGTTGTTGACGCTGCCGCTGCCGTTGGACACCGTCGGCGGCGCCATCGGGTACGCCGCCTTGACCTGCTCCACAAACTCCCCGTTGACGTACAGGCTGGCCCGCGCCTTGGCTCGCCGGTGCACCACGGCCACGTGGTACCACGCGCCCGCCTCGAACCGCACCGACCGGAAGCGCACGCTGGGCCGCGTCGACGTCACCGACGTCTGCAGGATCAGCTGGTGCGTGTCGCGCTCCAGGTAGAGCAGCAGAAAGCACGTCTGCGTCGCGTCGAACACGCCAAACAGCGTCGTGTGCGCTCGCGCGTCAAAAGCATCCACCCGCAGCCAGCACGTGAACGTGTACCCGGCCGCGCTTATGGGCGGGAAGAGCCGTCCCAGGCTGGGCAGCTCGATGGACGCGTGGCCGCAGAGGGAGAGGTCGAACTGCACAAACGGCGGCCCGCTGTACCGCGCCGCCATCTCCAGGCAGAACGAGGAGGCCGCGGCATCGTCCGTCCGCGCCAGCAGGAACTGCGCGTCCGCCAGCTGGTTGACCCCCAGACACATCATCGCCCGGCAGATGGCCAGCAGGCGCGGCCGCTCGTCGTCGCCCAGCGGCGAGTCCACCCCAAAGCAGAGCCGCAGGAACCGCGAGAGCACGCCGGTCCCGTGCAGCGCCGACAGGTTGGCAAACGACGCCGCCACCACCGCCGCCACCGTGTCCAGCACCAGCAGCGACACCGGGCTCGCCACCACCGCTGCCGCTCCGTCCTCGCCGCCGCTGCGCGGCAGGCTCTCCCAGAAGCCCACCACCGCTCGCATCACCTCGGCGTTCAGCAGCACCGTCTGCGGCGTGACAATGGCCGCCAGCTGCGCCGCCGTGTCCTTCGCGTCTTTCTCGTCCTTCTCGTCCGTCTCTGCCAGCCCCTGGCACAGCGCGTCCAGCCGCTGGTCGTCCAGCGCAAACGACAGCAGCTTGCCAAACAGCTGGCAGCTGCTCCACAGGTCCGCGTCGCTGACCCCCAGCCCCATGCTCGCCACCGCCTGCTCCAGCGCCTCCCACCCCCCGCCCTCCACCCGCTGTCGGAAGTACCGCCGGTTGCCGTGGTGGCCCCGGAACGCCGCCGACAGCACCGCCAGCGTCACGTGCAGCAGCTCAAACAGCTGCCGCCGCTCCCCCCAGCTGCGCACCTGCGGGTTGTAGAACCCCGCAAACGACCGCAGCACTCCGAGCACCTGCTGGAACCCCTGCAGCTGCCGGAAGTCGTCCTGCGCGCTGTTCGGCGGCGCCAGCGCCGTCAGGTGCTGGTGGATCTGCCGGCTGACCGTCACCAGCGAGCGCACCTCTGGGTACCCCGTCTCCCTCTCCCCCGCCGAGCCCACCGCCGAGCCCGCGCTCTGCAGCAGCCGCTGCAGCACCTCTGCCGCCTTGGACGTCGCTGCTGCCTTGGACGCCGACGTCGACGACCGGTACCGGCTCGGACGCGTCGCCATCCTCGAGATCCTTCACCGTCCTCGGTCTTCTCCCTTGTCTCTTTTGTCCTTGTCTCTTTGTCCTCCTAGCTGCTTTCCCGACAACCGTCTGTTGATTTGCTTCGTCTTCGCCGTCGTCGTCGTCTTCTCATCATTTGGTCATTGCTGTCCGGAAAGCCACCAACTGCTGCGTCCAGCTAAATCGTCATATCCTCTCTGTCTCTCTTTCTCTCTCTTCAGGCAAGATCTCAAATCGAACTGCAAACGGTCAGTGGCCAGCTCGGCACCAGCGGATCGGCGGCAGGCACCGCCAGAGCTCCTACCTCGTCAATCGCCCTGGCAAAAGAAGAAAAAAAATTGGCACACAAAGTTGCCCGCGGAGGACCGGCACACGAGCAGGGTGGCTGAGCTAGGAGGACAACTTGGGAAGCTGCTCGCACGCATGCCAATGAGCGCCAGAATTTCACTGCCGCAACTCGTGTGGGGGCGTGGAGGGGCTGCTGTAACTCGTCTGCTCGTACCCAAGCCCTGTTCCCTCCAGGGGGTTTTCCACTATGGTAATAGTGGCAGCCTGGCCCGGTCCCCAGCACATGACCAGAGCTACGGTGTAAGATAGCAGGCGCTTGCATTAAAGCGATATGGGCGCGATTAGGCACGCGTTTCCTTGTTTCATGCGTTGCCGCCTGCGAAACAATGCGGACGTCCACAAGATAAAGCAAAGAGCAAGCATGTGAGCTTCATCACCACCGCCTCTCTCGTCCGCTCCCCAACAAGGCGAGCTATCAGGACCCCTGGCTCGGCCCAGACCCGTGCACCAACGCAATGCCACATCCAATCAGCCCCCGACACGATCTTCGCCAGCAGCCAGAGGTTCCTCCACAAGCCCGACTGGCCTCTGCCTGAAGCCCTCCCTCAACAATTCCACTTCCCGTGACTCCAGGCACCACTGGTGCTGCGTCGCTGCTCCACAACCTGCTCACATGCGAGCCGCCGCCCTGTTATCTGGTGCTGGCCACTGGCCCCGGCCACTGGCCCCACAGCTCGTCTGAGGGCGGGGAAGCTATGGGCTTTATTGCCAGGTACCGAGTACGAGCTCTCGCAAGACAAGTGCTTGTTGACTCATTGGCCCGATGCCCTGCGTTTGCCACGCTGGTCCTGCTTTCTCCGCCGGCAAAGGGAGGCTTGAGCAGGTAAAAGACGCAGATGAAAAGGCCCCGACCGCCACGACCCCGTGTCTCCCACTGACTTAGCCTTGGCCTGCAGCGTACCTGAGCAGGGCTGCAGTGGATGATAGGTAGGCGTCTAGCGAAGCGCTGTACCCAGGCGGTAAACCGCTGCCGCAAATAAATTTAATGAAATGGAATATGACAAAATAGAATAAAACAAAATAAAGATGACGTCTCTCTCCTATCTTTCGACGAGCTCATCTCACCCCGGACGCTCTGCACGCCAGTTCCAGGCACTGTGCGAATCTCTTATCGCATTGCCGAGGAAACCTCTCGTCCGCTTCCAGCAAGCTCATTGGCCTCCTCCACTGCGCTAGTCCATTTTCGGTATGTATCAGCCACCTTCTGACTTGGGTCTCGTCTGCGTCACGCAGATGAGGCAACAGCGCCCGCCGAATGCGCAACCGTCCACTAATTAATTCCTCAGGCGCACCCTTCTGACCTGGCCCACCAATTGCTCTTACTCACCATTGTGCCTTCCCTTTATCTACCACACCTTCGTCTCGCTCTCCTCTTTTCTCTTTCTTTCCCCTTCTCTCTTCCTCATTCCCATCCATCCCCCCCCGATCCTGCTCTCCATCCATCATCACATTTATTCGGGGCCGGTCTTCCATCATCTCGTGTGCTGCCCGTTCTTGGTTTTTTTTCCTTTTTTTTTTTTATTTCTCCCTCGTCTGTTTTATTGGTTCTTTCGCGAGAGTCGCAGGTCTTCCGACATCGCTTGCTTTCCATCGTGTTTCATCTCCCCCCTCGCCCTTCCCTCTCTCCGAGTTGCTCTCCATCATGAAGAGCTTCTTCACCCTCAGTCTCGCGGCTGTCGCCTGCGCGGCACCCGCCTTCGACACCCAGACCATCCACGGCAATGCCGCCCCGGTTCTGTCGTCGGCCAACGCCGAGGAGATCCCTGGCGCCTACATCATCAAGTTCAAGGACCACGTTGACGAGAAGGCCGCCTCTGACCATCACTCCTGGGTCAAGACCATCCACAACGACTGGGTCAAGACCTTCCCGGAGAACGAGGATGAGCGCACCTTGGAGCTGCGCAAGCGCGGCTTCAACTTGGCCGGCGATGTCTTCCGCGGCCTGAAGCACACCTACAAGATCGGCAACGGCTTCCTCGGCTACGCCGGCCATTTCGATGACTCCGTCATCGAGCAGGTCCGCCAGCACCCCGACGTAAGTTACTCCCATTGCCATCCGCCCGCATCGCCCCGTTCCTTGTCTTGGTCCTCAGCACACGTCATCCAGAGCTCTGCCTTATCTCCCTCGGCGATAAGCTACTCCTCAATCACGCGACTCTCCAGCTCCATTCCGACACACTAGCTGACCCACTATGATGCAGGTCGAGTACATCCACCGCGACACCGTCGTCTACACGATGAAGTACGTGGAGGAGGAATCCGTCGAGTCCTGCAAGTCGGAGACCGAGAAGGGCGCCCCCTGGGGTCTGGCCCGTGTCTCTCACCGCAAGTCGCTGAACTTTGGCACCTTCAACAAGTACCTGTACGCCGACGAGGGCGGTGAGGGTGTCGATGCCTACGTAATTGACACCGGCACCAACACCGACCACGTCGACTTTGGCGGCCGTGCCCACTGGGGCAAGACCGTCCCTGCTGGCGATGAGGATGCCGACGGCAACGGCCACGGCACCCACTGCTCTGGTACCATTGCTGGCAAGAAGTACGGTGTGGCCAAGCGCGCCAATGTCTACGCCGTCAAGGTGCTCCGCTCTAACGGCTCCGGCACCATGTCCGATGTCATTGCTGGCGTTGAGTTTGCTGCCAACCGCCACGTCGAGCAGGTTGCCCTGGCCAAGAAGGGCAAGCGCAAGGGCTTCAAGGGCTCCGTCGCCAACATGTCCCTCGGTGGTGGCAAGACGACGCCGCTGGACGCCGCCGTCAACGCCGCCGTGTCGGCTGGTCTGCACTTTGCCGTCGCTGCTGGCAACGATAACGCTGATGCCTGCAACTACTCCCCTGCTGCTGCTGAAAAGGCCCTGACCGTCGGCGCTTCGGCCATTGATGACAGCCGTGCCTACTTCTCCAACTGGGGCAAGTGCACCGACATCTTCGCCCCTGGCCTGAACATCCAGTCCACCTGGATCGGCAGCAAGACCGCCATCAATACCATCTCGGGTACCTCCATGGCCTCGCCCCACATCTGCGGTCTGCTGGCCTACTACCTGTCTCTGCAGCCGGCCACCGACTCGGAGTACTCCGTTGCCCCCATCACCCCAGAGAAGCTCAAGTCGAACCTGCTGGCCGTTGCCACCAACAACGTCCTCACCGACCTGCCCGCTGACACCCCCAACCTGCTGGCCTGGAACGGCGGCGGTTGCAGCAACTACTCGTCCATCGTCGAGCACGGCAGCTATGATGCCAGCCGCGAGACCAAGGACAAGACCGAGTCCAATGTCCTCACCACCGTCTCGGAGCTCGAGAAGGCCATTGAGCTCGACTTGGACATCGTCTCGGGCAAGGTCATCGGCAGCGCCTCTGCTTTCGGCCGCAAGGCTGAGAAGCTGTCAAAGAAGATCCACGAGATGGTCGACGAGGAGCTGAAGGAGTTCTTCGATGACATCGCTGCGTAAGTGATGCCGTCCTTTCTCGCAGTCGAGTAGCGCCGACTGCGCGACCCTGTATCGCTCTGGTATTGGCGTCATCTTCTTTTTTGTGTGTGTTTCTTTTCGTCATTTCTGGTTTTGCAGTTCTTCCCATAGTTGTTTACCCTGGCTTGATGTTACGACGCGCATATAAGGCAAGTTCCGCTTCTTGTTAGGGTTTGTTTTGTACTGTAGGGATCGAGGTTTAGTTTACCGGTATAACATGCATATTTCCAGAACCTCGTTGTCGTCGCGGTGTCTGCCTTGCGCCGTCTCATGAGAGCTGTACGCAGGAACAAGGTCGGACGCACCTTCCTGCCTGTGTCTGTCCTGTCGTGATGCAATTTTGTGCAGTTCGCTCCTTCCTTGTGTGCACCCTTTGTATCTCTCGGCATATACACTTTGTCTTGTGGCTGCCGAGTCTTTGTGATGTTGTCATGTTCACATCTGCATCATTGCTTCGCATCGTCTATCTATAAGCCAACGTCCAAAGACATTACCCTTCTTTTGTTAGGCCCTTTTGTTTACAGTCACATTCTCATCACTTCTGCCATCATATTTGACCCAGCAGAAGAAGGCATTATAGAAACAGCAGCGAGAAAAAGAAGCAAAGAACGAGCGACGCTCGCCATGTTGAACCGCTGGCATTCAAAGTCTCGCCCCGATTTCAACAGCCGCGGTGTTCATCTCCGATACATCGACCCAGCGGCGGCCCGCCGCGACGCCTATGTGGCCGCCAGCATGGCCTTTATGCTGAGTCAAGAGCGCGCCAGCTCAGACATGTCGCCCGTGTTCCCCGATCCGTTGCCAACTCCAGCTGCCAAAAACGCAACGCAGTTTCTCTATCTGGACAGTGTCTGTCAGCCCAACGGCATCCCAAGATCACGATCGGCGGCAGACCTGCGGCATCGGCACAGCATCCGGTTCGTCCACCCGGCTCCGTCCAATGGCATTGCGCATACAGCAGCCGAGAACGTGTGTTCGCCACCCACGCCCACGTCCACGAAGCCGACGCACACGGAACGGGCAATATCAGAATGCCATCCAGCCTTCCAGCGTGGTGTGCTCTGCCCGACCAGAGCCCAATCTATCCGGTCTCTGCAGAGAAGCCCCAGCTACAACAACAAGACGAGATCTGGCGCTATGTTACGGAACAAGGAGAATGTTCCGGGCGGCACTGGGACGGACGCTGCCACATTTGGCTTGCCAGGCAACAAGGCCGGAGGCATGAACGAGCAAGCAGCAGGTGCTGCTAGACGTGTCCCAGTCCGGCGTCAGTCATTTCTACACAACCGATGCTCTGTTCAAACCCCAAATGTCGCTCCTGTTGCTGAGCCATCGGAGCAAGAAGCATCGGCACCAACATCCGAAAGTTTCCCCCAACCGCGACGCAGGCTCAGCTTTTCGTTCTCGAGTACCGATGACGAGCAAGCTCTGTCAGGTCCTCCACAAATTAGGCCATCGCCAAGCCTCAACCTACACCGACGCCACTCCGAAGCTCCGATGCGAAAATCGCTGCGGAAGTCCAAGTCCGTGACAGCTCAGTCTCGTCCTGATCCTGTAACACCAAGCCCATATACAACCCAGCCCCCGGCCCAAGGTAAAGATGCCAGCTCTAGCAGTGGCAGCCTGCGACGAACGGCGAGCAAGATGGGCAAGGCTGTCCGATCAAGGCTCAGGGGCCTATGGGGCCACGGCAAAAGCGAAGCTACCCTAGATCAGATGCCAGCACAACACATCGAGGCCCGCAAGTCCCACGGGTCGCTTCTCGCTGGACACAAAACGGCATTAGACAACCATGAATGGATGTCGGGGACAAACTTTGTCAGGACCGATTCCGACCGTGATGACGGCGACACTGTAATTCATGGTGGCTGCTCAAGTCGCGTCGACGCCGATGAAGACCGACGACAGAGCGAAATCGACGGCAGCACATCGCGGTTTACAAGTTGGTCGAGTTTGCTTCCTCGGTCGTCGTCTGGGACGAGCTCTCATCGGCCCATGAGTGACTTTGAGCGTCCGAAGTTGCCCGTGATTTCTGAGGACAGCGACCGACAGCTCCCTGCAATTGAACATCCGGTTCCCATGGCCTCGCCTTGTTCGTCGTCTGTTTCTTCGCCGTCTCTTGCCGGGAGCGGCCGCGGTGACACGCCGAGGCAGACAATCACCCCTAGTGCGCTGCAGCGGCTACAAAATTTGACCCGAGACTTGCAGGATGCGTGTCTTGGCGGCGAGGAAGCACAACCAGCGGCTAGAGGAGACGATCCTTTCTACGACCGAAAGGGCAAGACGGCATTGTACGCCTTTTCATCGGACCCGGCCACTCCAATGCAACGCGGCCCGGCGGTGGCGACTTTAGAAAACAACAATACTCAACAGATGCCATCTTGTACGGCGAGCGAAAACAAGCAGGACCCCATGTCGCCGTATTTGTTCTTTCGCGGCACAAGTCCCTATCGACGAGCGCTTCAAGAGAACATGAAATCGTTCGAAGACACAGCGTGTGTGACTGCCGATGGTAATGGACTGAGCACCGACAGCGATGGGAATGCCCAGCGAAGCCATGTGAAATCCAGCCAAACCGGAGACGATGACGACGACGATGCTCCTCTTCTTCGCCCACATGGACTGCGGCAGTGGTCCCGGGTGCAGGCATAGCAGGCCAGTCTCGCACACGTCGACTCTAGCTCAGACAGCGATTATTCTCAACACAGCCGAGCAGAAGCGCAACCTGAACCGGATGAGAGATCGGACGGCCTAAGAACAATGGTTGGCAAAGGACTTCGAGCCACGATACTGGGCCCAGATGAAGATGGGACTCCGGCACCCAGTCGCAGATGGTTACAGGAGCTCCATGGTGATACGGTTGTCTCGCCGGAGCAGCTACGACTTTGGACAAACCACGGGACCAACGCACAAGCAGACAACAACCCTCCAACACAAGCGTCATGGGCCCAGGGCCACATCCGCGAGCAGGCGGAGTTGGGAGAGGACAGCGTTGTGTGGGGATGAGAAGAAGAAAGCTATTTCTACAACATGATGATATGGTCGTTGTTTTTGGCTTGACTGCTGGTTATCACATTTCTACACGCGAGTACATAGAACTAGTTTAGTGCAACCGAATCTCGAATGTAGATTCTGTATTGTGAATGCGCTGCAGTTGTGGAACGGGATTTCCTTCCAGAATATCTGCCACAGCAATCATGCGACACACAACACGGGCGATGCTTCTGCCTTGGCTGTCTCGAACATCACAGCCTTGCGTCAATAACATTAACAGCCAATGAGAATTTGCGGGTGTTTTGCAGGCGTGTCTGACACCTGTGTGACAAACTGTCTTGGATTTGGGTATGACGTATGCTGACATAATACAAAGTTGATACTACGCCGGCAAACATTGCGACGCGTCTTGTATTTGACCTCACCCCAACTCCGACGGCACCCCCTCGCCAGCAGCGCAACCATGGCGTCTGAGCTTGACAGCGAGATTGAGCAGCTTCGCGATCGAGGTGTGTACAATGCTGCTCTTTGCACGATATTGCCCACATCCCATCTAACAATGCATGATCACAGCTGCGCTCCTCAAAAAGCAGCTGCAATTGCAGACATCTACACTGCTCGCGGCCCCGTCGACGCGCCACCTGCTGCGGGAGGCGCACAACCACCGGGAGGGCCACCGGCGCGACCGCGACGCAGCTGCGCGCACCAAGCTGCTCGACCTCTGCGACGCCCACGCCGCCCACAAGCAGCAGTGCCTCTACCGCGCCGGGGCCGCGGCCACGGCCTTTCGCGTGCGCGACCCGGACCCCAACGCCGTCGACGGCGGCCGCGTCTTGGGCGTGCGCATCGACGTCATGATGGGCGCGCAGTTTCTGCGGCCGTACTATGTGCTGCTGAACCGGGACGGTCAAGGCCGGGGCCAGGGCCAGGGCCAGAGCCAGAGCCAGGGTCGGGGTCATCGCCGGGCCCTCCGCGTGCACCGCCACACGGTGCCGCCCTGCATCCCGCTGGCCGGGCTGGCAGCGCGCTTTTTGGAGACGACGACTGACAAACAGCAGCAGCAGCCCAATCTCTATGGATTTGTGCGCGCCCTGCGGCGCGCCCTCGTGCGGTACCACAACCGGCTGGCCGTCGTCGGCGACCTGCGGCGGGCCGTAGCCGCCCGACCGGCCAGCGAGACCACCACCGGCCAAGACCACAACGACCACAACGACAGCGCCCGGCTCGTCGATGTCAGCGGCGCCGACGCCGACGCCAAGCAGATCCGGCTGGACTGGGCCGACCAGCGCACGGGCCGGCTGGTGCTCGACGACGACGGCGGCATCGAGCAGCTCGTGGTGGTGGGCGTCGCCGGCGGGCGCGACCGGGCGGCGGCGCGGGCGCTGCTGGCCGGTGCGACCACGGCGCAGGATCTCGTGCGGCGGCTCAGCGGGGCGTGAAGAGGAAACCCTTGTCCCCAACGAACAACAGCACAAGTCTTTGACTACTTCATATACGAGTAATGCACAATGCCGTCGGTGTGGGTTGCACGCTGGCCCCGATCTGGCCAAAAGAAAAAAAGAAAAAAAAAAAAAAGAGGTGGCACAGGCATGTCGGGTCCGGTCACCCGGGGAGACACCAATCAGACAGGGCCGAATCACGGACCCGGGGTAGACAGGAAGCATAGCGAGATTTCATGGCAGACAAAGGCCACCTGCTCATATCGGCATGGCTACTCCCTGTGCGAGTATAAAAACAAGGCGTACATAGTATACATAGTACCGCTTGGCCCATTGGTTCCAGCAACAAATATAGAAAAACAGCACAAGTACTCATGGCTCTGGAGAATTAAGCTGGCCCTCTTTCTAGTTTTGCAGGTTTGAAACCACAAAGTATAATTACTGTGCCATTGTATCACGCCAGCTTACTTTGCTTGAACGATTTGATTTGCTGCTATTATGTTCCATTGCCGACTCTATTTAAAATCCAACGGCATTTGCCTTGGGGGTGTGTATAAAGTTATAAGAGTGTGAATAGAAAAAGAAAAAGTCGGAGACGGGCGGGGACGCATTAAAACCGCCAGCATACAATACACCAAAAACCAGCCAGCCTAAAGCCTAAAGCATGGCAGCAACAGCGGCAGCGGCAGCCAAAGCACCGACTGCGCCAATAGCATTGTTGTGGGCAGAGGCACCGGCGGTCACCACGGTCTGGCCTGAGGTGGTCGTCGGCTTGAGCCCACCGGTGCCGGTGCCGATAGTGGCCACTCCAGTGGACGTGGTCAGCCGCGACGAGACGGGTGCTGTCGTAGCAGTCGACTTGGTGGGGACAGAGGTGGAAGCCACCGGAACCGACTGCGATACAGGCGTCGCAGTCTCAGGAGGCTGGGTGGACTGAACCGGCTTCGATTCGATGGTCGTGGCACCCGAGGAGACAGGGCAGACGGTGGTGCTCACGGCCACGGTGACCGTGGCCAGAACGGTGCTCTTGGCCGGGCACGAGACAACGTCGGCACCGCAGCTGATGATGGTGCTGACAGCAGTGGAGTAGATGGTGCTGGTGATGTACTGATCGACCGGGGTGGTCTCGTGCGCGCTGGTCTGGGAAAGACGAGTCTTGGTCTTGGTGAAGCCGATGCTGGTGCTGGCAAAAGTCTTGGTAAAGTGCTTGGTGTTTGAGTAAGACTCCCAGTCGTCATCATCGCATTGCTCGGTCTCCCCGTCTTTGTCCCCATCCGACGTGCCAAAGGTCGGCTCGGCCACAACGTAGGCGGCGTAGGCCAGGAGAGAGATGAGAGAAGCCTTCATTGTGGATGTGTATGATTGTGTATATGCAAAAAGCAAAAAGGTCTTGGACACAAGCGAGTGACGGTAAAAGAGCGGTGGTGGCAAAGGGGGTGTGGATGAAGTCTGGAATAGAAGAAACACAAAAGACGGAAGAGAAGGGAAGAGGCCCTCCTTATGTATTCTTCTACTCTGTAGGCCGTCCACAAACAAGAACGAGGACCGACCTCTCGACAAAAGAAAGAGGACGCTATCTTGCAGGGGTGGGGGGGGAAGGGGGCCGCTCGGACCAGCAGGCTGTATAAAGTGGGCGACGTTTGGATCTGACAACAAAGCCACTAGGCACACGATGGCAACAGGCTGGCTCCCTCAAGCAATCTCAGAGGTGGGCCGGCTGGCGAGAGGACGGCGCCAAATCGAAGCACACTGGCAGCCAGATTACGAAGTAGCAAGGGAGACACTGCCACCAGGTAAAAACAGGCTCTGCTGTCGAGGAAATCAAGGGGTGGGCTGAAGTGGCAGGCAATGCGTCCAGGTGTATTAAGCCACAGGCTCTCCATTGAGCACGAGCAATGCTCTGCTCATGTGGAGCTCATATTGAGGGGGGAGGGGGGAGGAGGAGGGGGGGGGGCGGGGGTTGTTCCTGCGTCTGATGTGACATTGCTTGTTTTTGGGCTCAGCGTCAAAGGAGTCGTAGCATCGTCGTCACTGGTCAGCACCTTGAGAACGTGATGGTGGAGCAGTTGGGACACTGCCCTCTCTCGTTTCATGCTTTATGCTGCTGGCATAATCCTGAAACGAAACGAAACGGTGTACAATCCTAGGGCTGGTCTGAGCGGGCGGCAAGGGAATGATGTACCCTGTGCGGAAATTGTGTTGAAGAGCTACTTGCCATCTTGGTTCATGCAGCACTCAGCAAGCAGAAAAATTCAGACGAAGGGCGCAAGCCAGCCCAGCCAGACCGCTGTCAGGGGCCAGAGCAGGCCCGAAAGCAAAACGAAAAAGTGGCTGTGCTGCGTTCCATCTCAAGGCGACAGACGAATGAAGGGTGGCAGGTGGTGTTGATGCCAAGCAGAAGAGAGATGAATCGGGATGCTGGTCACATGAGCAGATGGCCAGTTGCAAGCACAAATACGAGTACGCACGGCAGGAGCTGCAAAGTATCTTAATACGACAACTGCCGTCTGTGAATGCGGGCCAGAGGTGACGTAATTGCATAACGCCGTCATAAAAGCGCAGACGTTGCATAAACCATGCATGACGTCCACAGCGGCTTTCTAGAACACGAAGGTGAAAAAAGTGTGCCAAGGCAGGCTGGCGGCGACTGCGAGTACGAATAAGACGCACCCACCACTGCCATCATGTGTTGCTAGCTGGGAACGCTCGTCGAGTAAGATGCGAGCATGCCGCTGCAGCATGTCGCTGCTGGCCAATGCAGAAGCGAACCTGCTGACGGCTCGGGAAGGCGCTATCTTACCACACATCACCCAACGACAGCCACCAGCTCGCCAGACCTGCGTCATGGAATGCACCCTATCCCATCAGCCGTTCGGTGCATCGTATTGAAGCGTCCGTGGACGTTTGCAGGCGTCGCCTTATTGGGCTTTGCCGCAAGTGCCTTCTCCGGTGCATTGCACGCTCTTGTTGGTGAGCCTTCAGCAGCCCACTAACAAAGAGTCCCGGCCCGCTTCTAGCGTGTTCAGTTAGCGCCTGGGTTCTTGTTTTTAGGGGAACGGTGGCCAAAAATAGCCTAGAGCTGCCTCTTCTGCCTGCCTGCTCCCTCCCATTCGCTCCATCGGTGCAGAGCGGCATCGTCTGGAGCATTCAGCCCCTCCACTTCCACCCCTCATCCAGCCCAGGTCAGCCGCGCTGACTTTTTTTGAGGGGGGGGGGAGGCGGCTCACTTGATTTCTGACCTGCCTGCCCACCTCTTCCTGTCTCGTTATCCGTTTCATTTTGCGCCCTGCTTCTTCCTTCTGTGTGTCTCATTGTCTATCCGTCTCTTCGACACTCTGGTCGGTCTCTCTTCTCGGCCATTCCGGTTGTCGTCTCTCTGCCTCTCCCGGCTGCCTGCCTTGCCTGCCTTGTGCTTTGATCCGATACCCCTCCTCTTTTTTGCCTCTCTGTCAGCATGGCAAGCCGCTACAGCCGCGACTCCCTTTCCGACGAGCGCGATTATTTGCCTCCCCGCCGGCCTCGTTCGGAGGCTGGCTACTATGAGCGAGAAGAACGCCGCGAGGATGTGCGCGTGCGCGAGCGTTCCCGCGAGCGTGGCAACCCGCTGGACCGCTACTTCCGCGAGGAGCGCCGCCCCGAGGCTGGCCCGCTCGTGCTGCGCGAGCGCCAGGTCGAGTCCTTTGAGCGGCCTCGCCAGCGCTCCCCCAGCCCCGTCCGCATCCGCCAGGTCATTCACGAGCACAGCGTTTCCGAGTCGCCGCCCCATCGCCACCCGCAGGGCGACCGTCTCGAGGTCCGCGAGCGCGTCGTCGAGCGCTCCCACTCCCGCGAGCGCCGTCAGCCCGTCCGGTCTTCGGAGGACCGCCTCGTCGTTGTCGACCGTGGCCGCCAGCGCTCGCCCTCGTCGTCTCCCGACCGGGAGGAGATCCGCATCGTCTCGCACTCGCGGTCTCGCGCGCCCTCTCCCAGCCCCTCTCCGCCCCCAGCGCGGCCCGTCATTCAGGGCCCCGTCGTGGAGCGCGAAGTCATCGCCCACTACACCGACGTAGACCATGGTACGTTTTATCCCGAGTGCGTCAGAAAAAAAAAAAAACAAGACTGACTGTCCAGGCGTCGTCTACGCTCAGCCGCCCCCGCCGCCTCCGCCACCGGAGCCTGTGCGGACGCGGGACACCGAGATCGGCATCTACCGCACGGGCAACCGCACCGAGGTGGACATTTCCGACTCGCGGCCGCGCGAGCGCCGTCCGCAATCGCGTCCCCCGCCGCCGAGGCGGGCCGCCCAGGATGAGCTTGTTGTTCGGACTGACCGCAGCCTGCTGCAGGTCGACGTGGACGACCGGCGGCCGCGCCGTGCCCACTCGGCGACCCCGCCCATCATCGACCGCTACTCGAGCAGCGACGACGACGAGGCCAGCTACATTGAGTCGCGCATCGACGCCCGCGGCCGCGCCGGCGAGGCGTACCACGGCGCCACGCGCGACTGGACCATTGTCGATGTCCCGCCCGGCACGGAGCGCGTGCGCATGGACGGCGTCGGCGGCGGCGGAGCCGATGTCACCTGGCAGCGCTACAACGGCGTGCGCCGCACCAAGTTCATCCCCGAGCGCCAGGAGGAGCTCATGACCGTGGCCGTTCCCGAGCGCGACCGTCCCCGCATTCGGAAGCAGCGGGAGCGTGACCACGTCCACGAGGACCGCATCAACGTCCAGATTGTCGACAAGGGCCACGGCCGCAGCGGCCGCGAGGTCGACGTCGTCCGCGACGACGAGATGTGGACCGAGATCACCAAGGACCTCGTGTGCCGCGAGGCCATTGAGCGCGTCGGCTATGCCTACACCGAGGAGAAGTACTTTTACTACATTCTCCAGTATCTGTCCTACGTATGTCTCCTCTCTCTCTTCTGCAGTGCGCATGCTAACCACTCACCTCCAGGACGACGTCCAGGAGCTGGTCGAGCTGACGGACCGCATCCGCCGCCGCCGCGACCGGCACAAGCCGCGGTACGCCCACGACGAGATTGACATTGATGTGCGCCGGCGCCGCAGCCACAGCCACCATCGTGGGCACCGCGACGGCCGCGCCTACGAGAAGGAGGTCGTCGTCGACCGCCATCTGCATCCGGGCCGTGCCTATTACTAACAGAGCTGGAAAGGTACAAACGCTTTTTTTTTTTTCTTGGATAATGTGAACACATGCTTGGAATTGGCGGCATAACGATGTAACGAATTGTTTTGCAATGAATGTAGCGGCACGATGGTCGGTTTTCTTGACAGTGTTAGCGAGTTTGAACATGTAGGAAATGACACTTTAAACAGGTTGGTCGTTGTGACGATTGGATGGTGATCGTGATCAGCCACTCTCTTCACTGTCGAAGCGCACAAGTGTACTTTTTTTGAGGTCTCGTATTGTTGGTAGGGTGGGTAATAAAGAGAAATAGATGCACAGTTTTCCGTTTTCCGAGGAGAATACCAGCCTGCCACGCGCCCAACGAATCCACGCTCCCTTCTCTCTCTCTATGTCTCGCCCTCTTTCCTTCCTCCGCTTCCAGTGTCAGTTTTCCCCCACCCCAGACAGCGTGCCCGCTCTCCCTCTATAAATTCTATTGTGGCTTCCATCACAACCCTTCCGTTTCCTCGTCCCGCTCGGATTCACTCCTTTTCCCCAAAACTAGAAAAAAAAGAGTGGGCTGCCGGACAGTACTCCCAAGGCCGTGATGCAATACAATGTTGGAGGGGTACTAAGGTAGGTTTGAGAGGGGTGGCGAAGGAACAAATGTGTCGTTGCGGATCTTTCTTTCTTTTTTTTTTTTCCGTTGATTTTTTTTTGGTTTTGCATATTCGGTTCGATTAGGTTGAGTGACAAGGCGTGAAGAGAGAAAAAAAAAGAAGGGTTGCTTTGGGTCACCCGTCTTCTCCCTGCCTATGCGCTCGCCTTGACCTTGGCCAGAGCCTTGCGCTCCTCGAACCGCCGCTGCTTCTTCAACCGCATGACCTTGAAGCGGTCAAAGTCGGTCAACTGCTTCCGCCGCTCGTTCTGCACCCGCTTCTTGTACCAGTTGCTGGCCTGCCACTGGCTGTCGACGTCGGCCTTGGCCCACGCAGTCTTGACCGTGCCGGTCCGCGCGCCACGCGGCAGGTGGGCGATCACGATGCCCGTCAGCAGCACCTCCGAGAGGGAAATCTCTTGCCGCGACACGCCGCCGGGGTTGGCATCTGTTGCAGGGCCGTCCACGAGCGCCTGTTCACGCTGTTAGCCATCTGGTTCCTCGTATCCTTCATTCCGCCCGCTCTCTCTCTCCCTCTCTCTCTCTTTCGCCTGGTTTGGCACCCACCCGCTTGTGGTCGATGATCTCGACAATGGTCGCCAGGCGGCCTGCATTCGGACCGTTGCCCTGCACCAGGACAACACGGCCGACCTCGACCAGGCGCCACTTCGAACCGACAATGGTTGCGTCACCCATTTTGCTGTGGTTTCGGGAGGGGGAAGAATAGGCGACTGCAAACAATATTGTTAGCGGTTTAAGGAAAGAAGAGAAAAGAAAAGAAAAAAAAGTAAATGCTGCTCACGTTCTCGGTCGTTCGTTGGGTGGTGGTGGATTGAAGATGCAAATCCGAGTTCAGATACACAACCGTCGGTGGATGTCTTCTGGGCTGATTATTTGGTGCGCTTTGAAAAATTCCTCGCCTGCCCTAAGGTGTGCCGCACGGAATTTTTGCCCACTCGGATTTTCGTTTTTGCGACCTCCCGCCTATTTCATCCAACAAGTTGCCACTTACATTGCAGCACCAAGACTACAACAAATGCGAAAGCAATGTGGCTGTTTTTCAATATTTAGAGATGCTCTCAATTTTCATTTTATTTTTTTAGTTTTCATGAATTTGCTTCTCTGGCACAAGCGAGAGTAGGTCTTCTGAACATGTTCCTCAGTCGTAGTATTGCCACGTGATCGCAAAGATACATGCTGTACAGCCAGAACAGCATAAAAACTCATGTATCACTAACTAATCCCTTTATAGATTAGCGCATATCGCATCAAACCCTACCTCTCGCATTTTTTGACTACCAGTTTCTTCCCCAGTTGCTTAGAACGGCGGACTCGCATCGAATCTTGACGAAGAACGGCTCTCTGACGTTGCTGCTGCTGCTTACTTACTTCATCTTTGTTTATTTTACTTAATAAGGTAAGCATTTTGCGTATTTCTTGGGTGTGTCGTGACAGCGAGTTTTATCACCAAACGTGACTTTGGGTGATTTTGTCGGCTTCATAAAAGACTTTCATCCCCCCCTCTCCCCCCCTCCCCTCCCCCCCGCCTACTTCCAGCCCACCGATACTGAAATCTAACGCGGTGTCTTTCCATTCGACAGCTCCAAGCCAATACCACACAAAATGGCGAACCCGCGCATTGAGGAACTCCCAGACGACGAGACCAAGAACGTCAAGGTCGAGGAGCAGGAGGAGGATGATGACAGCTCCGCCGAGTCGGAGATCGAGGTTGCGGCCCCGGCCGGCTCGACGACGGTCATCCACTCGCGCAACGAGAAGAAGGCTCGGAAAGCACTAGAGAAGCTGCACCTGATCCGCGTGGAGGGCATCACCCGCGTGACCCTGCGCCGGCCGAAGAACGTGAGTGCCGGTTCCGAACGGCAGCAATGCGTTCCGTGCGCTAATCGGAGAAAACAGGTTCTCTTCGTCATCAACAACCCCGAGGTGTACAAGTCGCCCAACAGCGGCACCTACATGTAAGGACACCCGGACGTCTTGAGAGGGTGCGGGGGCGAAATTTGCATGACATGAGCCTAATCATGCGCAGCGTCTTTGGCGAGGCCAAGGTTGAGGACCTCAACGCCACGGCTCAGGCGGCGGCGGCCCAGCAGCTGGCCCACGACCACGACCACGCCGGCCACAGCCACGATCACGACCACGATCACGATCATGACCACGATCATGCTCACGACCACGGCGCCGAGGGCAGCGGGGCCAAGGAAGAGGAAGACGACGACGAGGAGGTCGATGCCACGGGCATCGAGGACAAGGACATTGAGCTGGTCCAGACACAGGCTGGCGTGTCGCGCAACAAGGCCATCAAGGCCCTGAAAGAAAACGACAATGACATTGTCAATTCCATCATGTCGTTGAGCGTCTAGTCCCGAGAGGGAGGGGGGACGCGGAACGGAGAGGGCAGGAAAATCGCAGGAAGCAATGAGATGTATAAGCTAGCTTCCCTCGACTGAGATATTTAAGACACTTCATGTCATGTCTTTTACTGTCTCTTTTGGTCCATACAACATCAAAATTTCAGTGCTTCTTGGAAGAGATCCATAGTATTTGACTGTTGGGACATAACTCTGTGACCACGCCCCTACTTTGCCATTGGCTAGGAGAGAATCAAGAACTGTTTCTAGTCGTATGAAGCTGTGCATATTTTTGAGGCAATACAGCGTGTTCACGGAAGCTGTAGCTTCCGCCTGGCCGAGGCACAACAAGAACAGTGCATCGTCTTTTTTGGCTTCTCTGCCACTCAACACAATGTCAATCGGCGTGTACCACATCCGCATCAACTGCTCATACTATAATAATATCCAAAAGGAATGATCTAAATGCTGCATTTGCTCTGCCGGCAGATTGCCGTGGTCCTGTAGCTATAAGTCACGTGATGTAGGTGGAGGCATGCGCGCGGATTGGCCGGGTTCTCGATTCGCCCTAGCTTTTCCGAACAACAGAAAACTGGTCCGGCTTCGTTTTGAACTTTCTCCGTTTCGCAAAACCCTCATCCATCCGAACGAACTACCCCCCTCTCCGCTCCATCTTCGAACCCGCCACCTCCCTCCCAGAACATCATCATGGCTGCTGTAAGTGGACGCTCTTTGATTGGATTTCAATGGCGAAGAGGCGAGGAAGAACCAAGAAAAGAGAGGAGAGTGAGCTAATTTCTGGGGAGCAGAGATCCGCCGCGCTCAAGCTCGACTGGGCCCAGGTGACGACGTCGCTGGGCCTGCGCGGCCAGACGGTGGCGTCGCTGCAGGCGTTCAAGAAGCGCAGCGACGACGTGCGCCGCAAGGTGCAGCACCTGTCGGAGCAGCCGACGACGGTGGACTTTGCGCACTACCGGTCGGTGCTCAAGAACACGGCGGTGGTGGACGAGATCGAGAAGCGGTTCGCGGCCTTCAAGCCGGCGACGTACGACGTCAGCCGGCAGCTCAAGGCCATTGAGGCATTCGAGGTGGAGGCGGTGCGCAACGCCGAGGCCACGCGCACGCAGGTCGACCTGGAGCTCAAGGACCTCGAGAAGACGCTCAAGAACATTGACGAGGCCCGCCCCTTTGAGGACCTCACCGTCGACGAGGTCGCCGCCGCCGAGCCGTCCATCGACGAGAAGACGGCACAGCTCGTCTCCAAGGGCCGCTGGGCCGTGCCGGGCTACAAGGTCCGTCTCTCTCTCTCTCTCTCTCTCTCTCTCTGTTTCTTCTTTATCGCTCGCCTGCTAATTCATACAGGAGAAATTCGGCGACCTGGCCATGCTATAAGCAGGAGGCACGCCGTCATGACTGCGCACACCTTTTCCCTCTTGTCTCATCCAACCCCCTTTATGTACTCCTAGCCGCCATGTAGATACGGAGAGAACTCGACAAGCATTGCAACGGGGTTGCGGCAGGGCGCCTTGTCTGCCTTGTCCTCGTCACGTTGTTCCTTTCCTTTTCTAAAAGAAGCAATAGCAAAAGACTCTTTCCATTTCATCTCGTCCGTCCGCCGCTGACTGATACATTGTTTTATTCTGTCTTTATTTAGAAGAAGCAAGAGGCACTGGACTGTGCCGGCAGAAGAGCCTCGTGCTGTTGGCTACTAGTAGCGCACAGGTCCGTCTATCTATGAGTTCTGACATGCAAGACCAAAGAAAAGAGGTTGAGAAGAACAATCCAAAACCACCAACAACCAACAAGGAAAAGAAAAAGATAAAAAAAAGATAAAAAATTGGGTAGTAAACAATCAACTGGAAAGGACATCCCAACCCGTTCCGACAACCAGCCAGACAAAAGAAAAGACAATAAGCAGCCAGAAAAGCGGGCGTGCTGCGCTCCGGTGGTGGCCCGACTCGCGAGGGGCCGCCTGGCGTCAGCTGGCCACCCAGGCCAGCCCGCGCAGCATGGCGCGGTTGGCCTCGAGGGCGCGGGCCATCCAAGGCGCGGGCAGCCAAAAGGTGTGGGGCCAGCCGCGGACGATGTCGATGCGGACGGGCACGCCGGCGTCGGCAAGGGCCTTGGCGTAGCAGATGCCGTCCGAGTACAGCATGTCGTTGGTGCAGACCTGGATCCAGTGGGGGGGCAGCGCGCGCAGCACAGCCGGTGGCGCCTCGATGGGCATGCGCGCGAGCCCGTCGCGCGGCACTTTGCGCCGCATGGGTCCCAGCTGGCTGGTCTGGAAGGCCAAGTTGGCCGCCGTCGTGTGCCACGGCCGCAGGTGCGCCGGCACATATTCGTCGCCTTGGAAGATGTCGCTCGTCACGGGACACCGCAGCACCACCCCTTGCACCACCTCCTGCACCGCCTCCGCGCCCTCCGATGCCAGCGCCTCCTCCGCCAGCTGCTGCGTGATGAGCGCCGCCAGCTCGCCGCCGCTCGAGCTGCCTACCAGCAACAGCCGCGCGCGCGGGTGCGCTGCCCGCACATGACGCACCGCATCCGCGCAGTCTGCCACGCATGTGCTCGCCGGGTGCAGCGGCATCAGGCGGTACCCGACTGAGTACAGCACCTGCAGACCGCCGCTTCCTCCGGGCAGCCGCGTCTCCTTGGCGATGAACCGGCACGACAGGTCCTCGCTGTCCGCCTCCCCCACGTGCAGACCGCCGCCGTGGATGTACACTGCGACTGTGCTGTCGTCGTCGTCGTTGTCACCGTCGTTGTCGCCGTCGCTGTCACCGCCGTTCGTGTTGTTTCGGCCTGCTCGGTATGCCAACAGCGGAATATCTGCGCCGTCCAGGGACGAGACCACGGTCAGCGGCCGGATGGTGATGTTGTGTGACAGGTATTCGTCTCGCATTCCCGGTGCCCGCATGCGCGCGCTCAGCTCGCGGCGCTCGGCGGCGTAGACGGGCTGGCGCTCCAGCGGCGGCTCCGGGCGTCGCGGGCAGGGCAAGTTGGCGTCCTTCTCGTACTGCACCCACTCGGCTTCCATCGGCGGCGGGCTGGTCAGCACCAGCTTGTCAAACGTGGCCGGTGCGATCGGCACTCCTGGCGACTCGGGCGACTCAGTCGGCAGAGCCATTATATAAGAGAGTCGTAATAGCAGCAATGGTGATGGCGGTGGCGATGTTAAACGTCACGTGCTTGTTCTGTAGAGATGCAGGATGGTGGTTGCGGTCATGCAAGTTGTAGAAATGGGAAGGTCTGCAGAGCCTCCTGGGGGGGGTGTATGATTATTTATACAGGCAGAGGCAACATCGTCCAGGCTGCCCCGTGTCGTCCCCTAGCCGTCTTGTTTCCTGCTCAGCGTTCGCGTGTGTCGAGCAACGCTCAGCAGCTCCTTCTGCGTGACAACAAGACAAAGGGCCGCAAAAAAAAGGAATGAATGCCAGGAGGCCTCGCCCAGCAAACGAAACAAAAAGGGAGGCAGGAGGAGGAAGAATAGGGAGGCGAGTTGACAAGGTAATAGTCGTGCAACCCGAGACACCGCAGCAGCTACCAAAGGAGGCGTGCAACAAGAGACAGAGACCCAGCATGTAAGCGCGTGTGCGTGGTAGGCAGTGTAGGTGTGTATGTAATGTGCGATGGGTGAGGGATACTTGGATGGTAGAGGAGAGAGAGAGAGGGGGGGGGGGCGTGTGAGAAACGCAGTGTGGTCTGCTTTCTCAGTTCCGTGTTGCGGTAAACTAGGGTTGCCCAAAGACAATCCAGCAAGCTATAACACCGTAGACGGAGCTGCTGAACAGAAAAAGAAAATGGACCGGGCCGAGAGAAAAGGAACGGAGATGTACAGATGGCATGTATCCTGCTCTTGTTAGCTGTGTATATGAAATGTACTCTGCTGGGATGCACAGACGGCGGCGCCGGTGGAAACAAGGACATACAGGGAGGACCATCCAGCTGGATTTGGCTGATCCCATCGGCACCCCTCCAAGCTCGACGCTGAAGGCGGCTTTTCTGGTTCAAACGGGGTCTTGGGTGGTTTAGTGCACGTTCGAAGAGGACAGTCCAGCGAGGGCCCAATTAGGTGGGCACGCGCTGCCAAGAGCACTTCCAAATGTCACGGAAGAGGAAGAAGCTAGCATGGGCAAGCGGCGAGTCCAAGGAGACTGGTGAATGCCGAAAGGCGAGATCATCGTAGGCATTGGTGGATTGGGAGAGGGGGGGGGGGAAGAAGAGAAGGGGCTATAATAGGGCCAGCCCCAGCAAGCGGTGGTGATATAGCGCATGGCGGCGGTGGAGAAGGCTAGGGGAGCGGCAATGGGCAGGTGGCAGAAGAGGCAGGAGCGATGCAGAGGGGGGAGCATGCGAACAGAGCGCGTAGGGGGAGCATGCGAAGAAGGTGCGATGGAGGCCGAGACGAACCAGCACGTGTCCTCGTGGCTCAAGCACTCGAGTCCAAGCGGCCCACTCTGCCAGCTTTGGCGATCGAAGCTGCTTCTGGGTTGCGGAAACAATGCAGGTACTTTTTTGCCTGCTGTCCGAGCAAGATACAAATGTGTGCTCGGTGGGAAGGGGGGGCTGTTTGGGAGTGTCGCATCGCCTCTCACCGGTGACTCCTCTCGTTTTTTTTTCGTCTTTCGTTTCTTTTTTTTTCTTTTTTTTTTCTTCCTTTTTTTCTTTTTTCCTCACTCAAATGGCTCGGGTGGACCAGAGGCCCAGCCGAACGGAGCAACAAATCGAAACCGGAAAATGGTCGCCTCCAGACAGCAGCGCCTGTGGCATGATGGCACCAGCGACCTGCCACCTGCCACCTCGCGGCGGCCGACCCCGTCCGCTTAGACAAGCACGCCGGGAGCGGTCCAATAGCGCACACACCGGTGCGGAAAATAAAGGAGAGACAGCGTTCCCCGTGTCGTGGGAATGGAAATGGTACCAGACGCCCCCCATGCGGATCGTCTGCTGGGCTGTGCGTCAATGCAACCTTGGCCGTCTGCTCTTCTGCTCTTCTGCTGCTGTCCTCTCTTCCCTCCTCCCTTTCCACCGAGCGACTTGGAAGCGATATCTACACCGCCTCGGCAGCCACACGCGCTAAGGGCTACACCGAGCAGCCTGCCAGCGGCCTCTCCGTTCGGCAGAGGCTGGCGCGAAGCACGGAACCACCATCCACCCAAGACGGGGGGGAGGGGAGGGGAGGAGAGGGGAGAGGGGGGGCAGGGCCAGGGCCAGTGACGCACGACAAGATACGAAGCAGATTACCGAACAAACGACGTTATCGGAGAAGCAAGAGCAAGTTACAGACGGACGAACGTTGCACGTTGCCCGCCTGCGTCGATCGCCTGTTCTTCTGTTGCCCCCTCCTTCGCTGTCACCGTAACCAGCGCTGTCACCTGGGCATCATTCCCCCTTGTCGGTTGGTCTCCTGCCAAAGTAAGACGCAACAGGAAAGGAGGGAGGGGCCATGAAGGAAGCAAAGAAAAGGGAGAGACGCTAACAGCCAGCGTCAGTCATTCTCGGGGTGACAAGCTTGGACTGTGATGGGGGGGGGGGGGGAGAGAGGTCACATAGCCCAGGTTGTGCGTCCTCAGCCCAGCCAGCCCAAACCAGCACATTCAACACGTCCAGCATATCCGCCCACTTTCAACCCCTCAGGAAAAAGAAAGTCCTGTCAAAACAAAAGCAACCACCCGGTCTCACTCGACTGGTATGTCTCGGCGAGAGTACATGGTTCAACTAAATCCTGGCTAAGCACGGCTGCCAGCCACGCTGGCCATCCTCACCGCCGCATTGACTGGAGGGATGGATGGATGCATGTCTGTTTGCTTCGGCTGCCGGGTGCATGTACGAATATGTACGGTCTGTACGATGCATATATTTGTACATGCTCGTACATAGTCGGACCGCCAAGTGGCCCCCACACGCTGCAGGCAAGCAAATCCAGCATAGGCTGGCAAACAGAAATCAGGCGGCGACAAGCGCGGGTCCTGTCCCAATGCCAGTGCCCTGGGTTCAGCAACAGTTGGGTCCCTGCCTTTCTTTTTTCCTCAGCAACCCCCCTGGGTGCAGCCACAGGGCATGGCCAGCGTACCAAAACGACGTGTAATATGCTGCGAATGCTGTGTCCCGGCCGTTGCGCCTGGGCGCCATCCCCACCGGCTCGGTGGCATTGCCACGCAACGAGACCAAAGCAGCAGCTTTTCCCAGCGCGCCTGACCGGTACCCCCTGTGCGACTCTGATATTCCACGCCACAAGATAAGCACGTCACTGCCATGTCGACAGTCGAATGCGAAAACGACGAGATATTATGTACAATCCTCATCCAACCTACCGTTCTCGCCCCCACAGCTCATTCCAGGCCTCTGTTTCAGACGATATAGCGCCCTGGGTCCCAAAGCGGCTAAGCTAGAAAATAGAAAAAAAAGAAGAAAAAAAGGAAAAAAAAAACCATATGTTCAGCTTGCAGTGGCATCCTTCAGCTCGCATAAGCCGAGACCCGCGACGGCCCCAGGAAGACAACACAAATGCAAAGGGCGGGAAGAAGAAAGGAAAACAAAAAAGAAAGCCAAAATGGGGGGGGCAACCCGCACACCTGCAGGATACGCGCATCGTCCACATATGGGTACTCGTACGAGTATCTTGCACCTCTATGTACATCTCTATGTACACGCAGCACAGTGTGTTCGAGAAGAAGAAAGGAAAAAAAGCCACCTTCGGTGATGATGCTGGCTTGTGCCCAACCAGGAAGAGAAAAGAGGTGACATTTGTCTGGCCTCTCGTTGTGTGCCGTTCTCGTATCTTACGATGCTTCCTTTTGTCCAGCTTCGTCGGTGCCGCTGCTTCGGCTTTCGCTGTTCTCGCCTTTATCGTCGCGTCTGACTTTCATCTCTTCGTCCTTGTCTCACCGTGGCACGGAGCCCGCAGACGGTTCTCATCATATGACACCAGCAGCCAGCCAACAGACCGTCTGTCAGAGACATGCCGATTCACTCCGGTTGCCTTTCTTTTCGGACTTTTTTTCATTTTTTTTTTCAGACGACATTTCGATGTACGTGGACGACAATGCGAATATCGAAAGATGATCCGCCACCGTGTTTCTCATCGCAGATCTTGCATGCTTGTTTGCTCGCTTACAAGGTAATAAGATATGTCCTTCATTGTTCCCTATGCCTCTCTTGCTACTTTTTCCGAGCTCGGCGCAATATTTCATCCGTCTGGATTTACAGTCAATACCCTCGTCTGGCACTGGCGGCCTTGTTGTCGCCTGACCACGTCACATCCCAGAACGCACAGAGTACGCATGTCGTACAGCGCCTGTATAGGTGTGCTCCCCCGTAGGAAGCAGACATGGATTTTTCGTACAGAGACAGAAAAGCCAGTGGACGACAAGTCATAAAAAAAAGGGGGGGGGGGGGAAGAAAAGAAAGAAAAAAAAAAAGGTGAAAACGTAGAAAATGACAGGGAGGAAAATGATACGCCTTTCTTTCGCTGTCACCCTGTGCCCTGCCCCATGGAACCGAGCCCTCTCCGCTCTGTGAGTGGTCGACTCCCAAGAGGGAGGGGGAGGGTTGGATCCCAACCCGCAGTACCAAAATAAATAAATAGGGGATATCAGTCAAGGGTCAAGAAGAAACAGATATGCAAAAGAGCGAGTCATAAATGCTCCGTGCCGGTTTGCCATCCTCCCCAATATCCAAAATTATCATCTCTGCCGTCCCCAGCCGGGCCAGCCAAGAGGAGGAGGAGGAGGAGGGAGGGGGGGAACTATTGATGAAAGGCCAACAAAAAAAAGGGAGGGCTCCATACCGTCGGCATCATGCACGACGCGCAGGGCATCATCCGTTGCAGTAGTCTGCCCAAGCACCAAAAAAAAAAGAAGGCCTGTCCCGCCGGGGCGGTGCGGTTGACCAGTCACAATATTGTTGCGCATGCATTTTTTTTCTCTTGTTTTTTTTCATCTTCTGCAAAAACTCTGCAGGGAATATAGATGGGCGTCCATTGGCCTTTCCTGCCCGACCGGCCCCCCTATCCGCGCGTTCCGTGTGCGTATTTGTGTGTTGCAATGTGTAATGTATGTAAATATATATATTGATCACTTTCATCTAGCATCCTTCCATCAATCATATTCGTCGTCCTGGTCCATGGCGCCCTCGCGGTCCTCAAACACCATGTACTCGCCCTCGTCGGCGCTGCCGGAAGTGCCATTGTTGTTCTCGCCACTCAGCCCGCCACCGTCACGGCGGCCACCGTCACGGCGGCTGCTGAGTGGCTGCTGCTGCTGCCCCATCACCTGCTGCCACGCCTCCCGTACCGCGTCTAATGAGGCGTCCTCCACCGTCAGGTCGACAGGCAGTGGAGCAAAGTGCATGACAGCGTGAGCGTGAGCAGCGGCAGCGGACAGCTCGGCCGAATCGTCGGGACGACTCGTGCGGAGCTTGGTGGCGGTGGCGCCTCGGGCCTGCTCGTAATACAGCTGATACAGGCAGGGCGGCGAGGCCGTGTGTGGCGGCGCAGGCGAGCTGGCATTGGTCTCGCTGCTGCTGCTGCTGTTGCCACTGCTGTCACTGCTGCTGCGCTTGTTGACAAAGGCGGCCAGCAGCGCAGCCAGTGCGCTCTGCAGGACGGCTTGCGCTTCGGTTGTGTGGATCGTAGTAAGATACAGGACGCCTGATGTCAGATTTTGTGGTCAGCCGCAGTGCTCTCTTTTTTTTGGAGGTTGAGTTGGCAACAATGCCAATGTAACAGTAAAAAAAGAAAAAGCAAGAGTCAGAATGTCAGAGGTATGTTGTCGTCAAAGCAAAAGCTCAGACAATGTAGATAAGTATTCGTGTTGAGATCATCATGTGCTTATGGGCCAATTGGCAAAAGAGTCAGGCAGCGAGAAACAAGGAAAAACTTACTCTGTCCAGCAGGACATTCTCCTGTATCGCTCGAGTGAGCCACAGCAAAGATGGGGTGTTGTGAGGCGGACCCGTCTGCCAACACTGGCCGGCCGGCAGGGATGGCAAGCACAGCACCGCCTGCGACAGGAGCGCCCTCAACAGGCGGCTCAAAGAGAGACGACAGCGGAGACGCGACGATGGCTACCAGCCGGCTGAGGCGCTGGCCGGGGGCAGCGGGTTCTTGAGAGAACTCGGCCGGCGCGTCTTCTGCGCCGCTGACGACCATCCTGGTCTTGACCGTTACGTCGGCCGTCAGCTCGACGGCCAGCAGTCGGTTGTCGGTCGTCGTCTGGGGAGGAGGTGCGTCTGCTGTCGTCGGGACCTCTTTGATCTTGCGGATGCCCGCGCCCAGCATGTAGGTGGCGCCGCCGACGGCACCGGCGCGACAGGCGACCTGGGCAATCTCGCTGCAGCCGCCCCATTTGGGGTAGACGGCCGCGAAGCCCTGGCCAAAGGTGCCCATGGAGGCGACGTGGCGGTGCAGGCGCGCCAAGCCATCGGCCACGGTGACGGCGGCTCCGTCGAGCGACAGGGTCAGGGCCAGCACGTCGTCGCGCAGGCGGTCGTCGAGGCCAAATGCCGTCTGCAGATACGGGCCGAGCGGCTCGTCGGCGTGGGCGCGCCACGCTGCCGACGGGCCTGCGTCCTCGCCGCCGTTCTCGTCGAAAGCAAACACAAACTTGAGAAACTTCATGAGCTGGCGCTTGGCGCGCGGCGGGATGGTCGTGGCCGCAAAGACGTCTTCGCGCGTGGCGGGAATGCGGACGAGGCCGGCCGACGCGTCCAGCACAAAAAAGGACGACACGGCCAGAAACTCGAGCTGGCGGTAGCACCGGGAGGAGACGAGCTGGCGGACGAGGGCGGACCGGGCGTGCAGCAGCTGCGGCGCCAGGGCGAGCGAGTACGCCTGAGAGGCCGCGAGCTTCGGCGCGCCGTTCGCTGCGGGCCGGGAGACGGAGGCAGACAAGAAGAGAGACGGCTCGTCGTCACGCGGGCCAGCCCCGTGTTCGACGGCCCATGCGTCGGCCTCGCGGAGGCTCAAGGCAGCCTCGGCCCCGCCGTAGTAGCTGTTGGGATCGACATGGAGGATCTTCTTGTCAGAGCGCGAAAGAGCACTGTTTGCATGAGTGGCAGATCACCTAAGTCAGTCAGAAAAAAACTTTCATTGGAAGCACAAAATGATGGAAGCAGAGGAAAGAAAGGAAAGAAAAAAAAAGGTGACAGAATACGTACAGTGCCAGCAGAGACTGCTGCAAGCCAGTGCCGCAGATGACCACGTCCCAGACCGTGTCAGAGATCGACTCCATGGTCAGCGGGAAGATGGTGATGAGAAAAAGAGAAAAGGGCAAAAAAAAGCATGGATGAGAAATAAGAAATACAAGCCCCGCAATTTTGGCGGTCTGGCTGACTAAAACGATTCTGCCAATTTTCAGACTATATTTTTTTGGCCTTCTTCGACTTGGCTTCTCTTCTCTTTTTCTTCTTCAACCACTCTGTGCTCAAGCAGCGAATGCCAAAACTGTAAAGGATCCATGGCATCCGTGCTGCTTGGAACGCGGACCTTCACTGGAACGCATTATTGAGCAGAGTGGGAGATTGAGAAGGACACAGTCTGGCTCCTCCTGTATCTACTGCCCTCGATTCTCCAACCTGAGATGGTGGTTCGAAAGGACGAGACATTGCATTCAATTGCATGGTATCTATGTGACGTAGTATATGGCTAGTGGGTTGCCTCGTTTGCTGGCGTCGCCATGCTGAGGCTGTTTAGAGGCCGTTCCTGGCAGGGCTGAAAATGAATGCTCATTCACTTCGGCCGGTGAACAACGCGATCAACGCCGTCGCTCTCGTCGAGGAATTCTGCTAGGTTGCCTGCTTTCATGAGGCGCTCCAGCCGGTGCCCTTCGGCCATGGCTGTGTTCGTCCTCCTGGTGGAGGATGGGGTTGGCTCATCATAATACATAGTGTGCCGCTTGCCTCTGTCATGACTGCTTTGTGAGGGCTGCCGACAGGCCATCCCAGCGCGTCTCGGCGGCGGCCACGAGCGCGCGCAGCTCCTGAGGGCCCACGAGGACGCCGCCTTCCTTGGAGAGGCCGCGCACGACGGTCTCGCCGCTGCTGCGGTCGACGACGACCGTGACGGTCTCGCGACACTGGCCTTCTTCGAGGCGGTCCGGGTCCTGCAAGATCCAATGTGCACCAGCACCACCAGCAGAATCACCGACTCCCCGGCGCTGACGCTGCTGCTGCTGCTGCTTTCTGCGGTTCTCGACGCAGACGACCGAGGTGGCGGCGGCGGGGAGGCCGCGGAGGGCAAGCGGCGTGCCGGCGGTGCGGTCGACGTGCTTGCACACCACGACGGCGCGGTCGGGGTCCCAGCGGGCGGGCGGCAGGCTGGTGTTGCGGAGGGCGGCGACGACAGCAGCCCAGGCGGCATCAAAGGGGTTGCCGTCGAGGGAGAGAAAGAGCAGGTCGATGTAGAGGGTCCAGTAGGCCATCAGCTGGGGTGTGTTGCCGTCGTCGTTGTCATTGTCGTCGTCGTCATTGTCGTCGTCATTGTCGTCGTCATTGTCGCCGTCCTCGTCCACGTCCATCGCGTCGGCTGCCGCCTTCTTCGGCCGCTGGCGCCAGATCTTGAGCGAGGCGGCATCGACGAGACCGCTGCTGTGCAGCAGAGCATAGAGGCGGGTGCTCAGAGACTGGGCGCGGACCGAGGGGGGCCCGCCCGGCAGACACTCGGGCGAGCAGCCGGTGGCCAGCTCGAGATTGGGAACGAGCAGGTCGTAGTCGCGCAGCTGGCGGCGGTTGTCGGCATCGACCGCCTCGGCATCGGAGGTGTCGACCGCCGAGGGTCGGTACTGCGGAATGTTGGCGACGGGCAGGATCTCGCCGCGCACGCCACAGATGACGCGGGTCTGGCCCAGCCGCACCGCTGCGCTTCCGTGGGCCTGCGACAGCGCGCCGGTGTGGACGTCAAACAAGCGCGTCTCGTCGGGGGTGCGGCCGTTGGGCCTCGTGCCCAGGGGGGTCTTGTTGCTGTCCGGGCGGACGAGGTTGGCCACGAGAAATTCGTGCGGCGCAATCTTGGCAAATATGGGCCGAGGGAGCTCGCCCTTGGGTCGAGACATGGCGGGCAGAGGGGGGCGGGAGTTGAGGACGCAGCCAGGCAAAGAGTTGAGGCGGTTCGGGAGGTCAAAAATTTTATCAGCAAAAAAAAAAAAAAAAAGAGAGCTACATTATCGCCGTAGTGGCTGCAGCTGATAAGATGCCGCTAATCCGGCAGATAGGAAGGCCATTGGCGGGGTAGCTTCAGCGGGTGTGAAGCTGCACGACAGCAGCCCGATAGCATGCGACGAGTATGAATGTCCATTCTAGCTCAGATGCATTCTAATAATGCCGAAGTGCAAACCGCGATCCTGCTGTTTCCAAAAATATGCATGCAATAACCCCCAAATAACACCAGTGTCAAAAAGTCTGCTTGCAGTCCTGTGTCTCCAGAGATGCGAGCAAAATCGTCAAAACGCCTCAAGCAGCCAGTGCTTTCATGCCGTTGGTAGCCCCGTCTCTTTTTTTTCTTTTTTTAAAAAAGGCACGGAGAGGAAAAGAGAGGAAGGGGGAGATCACCGCATGCGCTCTCCCAGTGCGGCCTCTTTCCAGCGCGCCATTTTCTGGCGGAGACCCGCTGCCGAGGCAGCCGACGTGCTCCGCCCGCGGCCTTTGGACTGCTGCTGCTGGTCGTCGTCATCGTCGCCATCGCCGATGCCCATGGCAAACGATGGCCGCGCCGACCCGCTGGGATCCTTGACGAGCTTCCGAGCGGGTGGGCGCTCGCCCGACCACGAAGGCCGGCGGGCTTCCGCGGCGGCCAGCCAGGCGCGCTGCAGGCCGTGCTGCGAGAGGCTGCGGCCGTGGTGGCGGACGTAGACGTCGCGGGGGGCTGGCGGCGCCGGTGGCGGCAGCGCGCTGTTTCCGTGGCTGTCCGTATCGCCGTCGCCGCCGGCCGTGGTGCTGCGACTGCTGCTGCTGTGCAGGAGGGCCTCGTAGGCAGAGGCGCCGGCCGAGAGGACGAGTCCGGCCTGCTCGGGTTCGATGCGGGCCGCCGTGGCGGTGGCGGCCAGGCCGGCACGCTGGGCCCGCGGCGCGGTCGACCGGCCAAAGAACCGCGGCATCCGAGAGAAGGGGTCGCCGCGCTGGACGGCCGCTGTAGGCGAGACCGCTCTCGGCTTCCTCAGGCGATTCCTGGTCTCAACAGCGGCCATCAGAGGAAGCTAAAAGAAAAAAACGAAAATAGAAGAAAAATTCTTCAACACAGCCAAAGATGGGCTGTCACGCAGCGACGTTCTATTCGACCAGATGCACACATGCAGGTATGCAGCGTTGGAATCGGAAGTGACAAGCTCTTTGCGAGAGCTGCAGCGTAGGACTAAACGGTCGAAACAATGCGAGGCAGCATGGCGCGGGACGAATCGCCTTTCCCCGCCTTACGTAGGCAGCCATGGCGCAGGGGACACCAGCTAGCTCCCGAGCCCGCCGCCAGCCTGCAGAGAAGGAACGCTGCAGGCTCTCATTCGCCCGCAGCCCAGCTGACGGCCAGCCGATCCTCATCACTCGCCTGACGAATGAGCACGGCGGCTTCCAAACTCCTAATGTAAGATGCCTGTGGGATCGATTCTGTAGGCAGTCCCATGGCAATCGAGAGAGGTGCGGAAACACGGCATATTCTGCAGCGCCAAGCAGCTTCTTTTATGCTCTATACACCCCCAAATTGCTGCACTGTGATTTGGCCGCACAAAAACGGGAGCCCTGCCTTGGCGAAGACACCTGACTGCACGAGTCAAGAGCCTTCTGCTGCTGATTCATGGAGCATTTCCCCTTCTCGTACGCCCCGAGTTTGACGCCCTATGCGCCACGGTGGCTTGCTGGATTAGGAAGGAGCACTCAGACCGACTGTCTCGTATGTTGTAGGGCAAATGTGCAAGGTGGGTCGCAGGTGCCTTCCCCACCGACCAACCGGTGGCTGTTGTAAGATACTAATTTTGTATGGCAAGCATGTGATGTGAGCTTGATATGCTCTGCGTCGGAGAAGACGGGGTTGTATCTTACACCACGCCCACTGCGACGGCACCCTGTAAGAAACGCCCAGGTTGGATGAGCAAAACAAGACGCGATCCAGCGGCCAACCAGCGAACACTTGCCCCGTTCAGCCCCTTTCGTTTCTTGTCAGACGTTGAACAAAAAGCGTTGACAAAATCGCGGTCGGACACAATAGTCGCAAAATGGATACAGCTGGCGCGTCCGTTCTGGACCGGAGAGTCCAGCACGCCACGTTCTCAGCCGAGTCAAATCCGGTGTCGCCTAGACCAGGCTCAGACGGTGCGGCGCTAAGCAAGCGAGTCGAAGCAGCCCTGTGGCTTCTTTTGACGGAAGAGCGCATCCACCTGGCAGTCAGAGAGGGCTGCTCCTCACGCTTATTGCTGCATAAATCGGAGCTGAGTGGTCCGTCCAGCACAGCCAATGAGCAGCAGCGATAAGGCAGAAAGCAATCCCATGCCAAGATGCAGCACGGCACAATTCTTACGAGGATTCACGAGCACGCCTTCCCGTTTCGCTTCGATGTGGGCGGCTCTTATCTGACTCACATCGAGCAGAGGCAGAAACGCTCATCCTGAGCTTGCGCCGATGGCTGGCCGACCGAGGGAGCTTACGTTATGTAAAACACAAACCGTCTGGGGTCTGACCGTGTGCCCCGGGATCCGCGCTGGGGAGATCGGACGATGCCGATAGCGAAGCAACAGGAGATCCCTCGCCAGTGATTGCCCGCATGATTCTGCTTGCGCACCCTCAGTCCATGCTCGTACATTCGTTGTCAGAAGCCCAATGATCGGCAGTCGTTTGCAAAGCCAAGAGCTGTTGTTTGTCCTGTGTCGATTGCTCACTAAGAAACAGAGAAAAGTCCTGCCTACAGTGGACTTTGCGGCTGCAGTCAATCAAGCTTTTTTTACACTCGCAGCTGCCATGACGCGACGCCACCCGTAGTCTGTCTAAGGCTTTCCCGATTAGGAAGGTGGTGAGCAAGGTGTGTGCTTCGAGAAGAGAAAAAGCATTTGACAGAGAGAAAAGGCTCCGACTGCGGCTTTCTGCACAGGGAGCGGTTAAATGGCACGTGCGACAAGACCGTAGAAGAATGCGACAGACAAGCCTTTTTCCCCATCTTGTCTTTCTGTAGTGCTCAGCCAAGGGAAGCCAAGTCTCTTGCCGAGCTGAGAACAACCGTCGTGATTTGAACTTGTCAGCACGACAGGCAGTGGGGGAAAGCGATAAAAGGCTTCTCCACTTGCACTCTACCGTCTTGTTCCCATCGATTAGGAAGGCCCTGTTCCCGCATTTAGCGTGGATCGGCAGAGGGGAAGGTACATACTATGTAGACAGCAGGAGCACATGCAAGTTCCCCCAGGCCATTGAATGCAACAGCGGCCGGCTTAGCGCCATATCAATCCGTTGGCAGTGACTCTGCCCTTGTATATAACGCCCGTCCCTGCAGTGTCACCCCTCCTCTTCTCTCTTCCCTCTTCTTCCCATCCTCTTTTGATCCGTGCTATGGTCCCCTTTTTCTTTTCCGGGCTGAATCCGAAAAGGTAAAAAGCGCAAAGCACTGTCACCATGGGTCTTTTCAACCTCCGCAAGCGGCACGCCGAGGAGATTGTGCCGGAGGTGCTCCCGGAGACGGGTGCCGGCCTGGGCCCCGGCACGGCCACGGGCGTGGAGGCGAGCATCGAGGCCGCGACAGGCGTGGAGGCGCTCAACTCGCTCAAGCAGTTTGAGCGCATGCACCACCTGGACCCCAACCTGCCCATCGAGGAGCTCAACGACATCGACTCGGCGCTGCAGACGGGCAATGCCGAGAAGGGCCTCGCCGTCGAGCAGGTCATCGTCGAGGACAACTCGCCCTACCCCGAGGTGCGCGCCGCCGTCCGCAACTACGACGTCGACGTGCCGGCCAACACGATCCGCGCCTGGACCATCGGCCTCCTCCTCTGCACCATCGGCTCCGGCGTCAACATGCTCTTCTCCCTGCGCAACCCCAGCGTCACCGTCACCACCTACGTCATCCAGCTGGTCGCCTACCCGCTCGGCCTGCTGTGGGACCTCGTCTTCCCGGACCGCGAGCTCCGCCTGCTCGGCCTGCGCTTCAACCTCAAGCCGGGCAAGTTCAACTTTAAAGAGCACGTGATCATTGTCGTCATGTCCAATGTACGTTCTCCCTCTTTTCCAGTCTCAGAGTCCGTCCTAACGTCCTAACCAGGCCGCCTACGGAGGCGGCGCCCTCTACGCCACCGACGTCATCATCGCCCAGGAGGTGTGGTACAACCAGCACTTTGGCTGGGGCTGGCAGATCCTCTTTGGCATCACCACCCTCTGCACCGGCTACGGCATCGCCGGCCTGTCCCGCCGCTTCCTCGTCTGGCCCGCCGCCATGATCTGGCCCAGCGACCTCGTCAACGCCGCCCTCTTCTACACCCTGCACGACCACTCGCCCTCGGATCCCGCCAAGACCAACGGCTGGCGCGTCGGCCGCTACCGCTGGTTCCTCTACGTCTTTGTCGGCGCCTTTGTCTGGTACTGGTTCCCCGGCTGGATCTTTCAGGGCCTCAGCTGGTTCTGCTGGCTCACCTGGATCTGGCCCCAGAGCAAGATTGTCAACCAGCTCTTTGGCGGCGTCAGCGGCTACGGCCTGCTGCCCATGACCTTTGACTGGACCATCATCTCGGGCTACCTCATGTCGCCCCTCATCCCCCCCTTCCACGCCATCGCCAACACTCTGTTTGGCATCGTCATCTTCTTCGTCGTCGTCTCCCTCGGCCTCCACTTCAACAATGTCTGGTTCAGCGGCCACCTGCCCGTCCAGAGCTCCCACTCGTTTGACAACACCGGCGCCGTCTACAACGTCTCGCGCATCCTCAACGAGCATCTGCAGTTCGACGAGGCCAAGTACTTTGCCTACTCGCCCCTCTACCTGTCCACCCAGTTCGCCCTCGCCTACGGCCTCTCCTTTGCCGCCGTCGCCGCCGTCATCGTCCACGTCGCCCTCTACCACGGCAAGACCATTGTCAGCCAGTTCCGCATGGCCCGCCACCAGGAGGACGACATCCACATGCGCCTCATGAAGAAGTACCGCGACGCCGAGGACTGGTGGTACGGCGCCCTCTTTGTCATCATGATCGGCATCTCCTTTGCCGTCGTCTGCGGCTGGCCCACCGGCTTCCCCTGGTGGGGCTACATTGTCTGCATGCTGCTGCCCCTCGTCTGGACCATCCCCATCGGCATCATCCAGGCCATCACCAACATCCAGCTCGGCCTCAACGTCCTGACCGAGTTCATCGTCGGCTACATGCTGCCCGGCCACCCCCTGGCCATGATGATGTTCAAGAACTACGGCTACCTGTGCATGTCCCAGGCCCTCTACTTTGCCCAGGACCTCAAGCTCGGCCACTACATGAAGGTCCCCCCGCGCGTCATGTTCTGGTCCCAGCTGGCCGCCTCCATCTGGTCCGCCATTGTCCAGATCGCCGTCATGAACTGGGCCCTCGCCAACATCCCTGACGTCTGCTCCGACGACCAGAAGAACAACTACACCTGCGCCAACGCCAAGGTCTTTTACACCGCCTCCATCATCTGGGGCGCCATCGGGCCCGCCCGCATGTTCAGCGGCAAGGCCGTCTACGCCAACCTGCAGTATTTCTGGCTCGTCGGCGCCGTCGCCCCCATCATCACCTGGTTCCTCGCCCGCCGCTACCCCAAGTCCTTTTGGCGCTACGTCAACCCCCCCATCATCTTTGGCGGCTCCGGCTGGCTGCCCCCGGCCACCGTCTTCATCTACTTTTGCTGGGCCTCCGTCGGCACCTTTTTCAACTGGTTCGTCAAGCGCCGCTGGAACGGCTGGTGGATGCAGTACAACTACATCACCTCGGCTGCCCTCGACAGCGGCCTCATCGTCTCCACCATTATCATCTTCTTCACTCTCTACCTCACCATGGCCAACGCCCCCAGCTGGTTCGGCAACGTCGGCGCCCTCGATACCATGGACTACACCGGCAAGGCCATCCAGATCCCGCTGGCCGACGGCGAGGTCTTTGGGCCCTCCACATGGCCGTGAGAGCCACAAGCAGCCCAAGCCTCGGCATTCTCAATATCCATTCCTACGAAACTCTCCAAGCCCACATCTCGGTGGCCATGAGATAGCTATTGCATGATGGGGGATATTCAGTAATAGTTGTCGCGTAGCCTTCAAGAGATGCAATGTAAACCAATATATATCGTCATATATCGTCACCATCTTGTCTTGCCTCGTTGAGCCACTGTGCATCTGAAGAAGAGCGTGTAAGCAAGAGATGAATGCCAACCTGCCTGACAAAGATCCAACTCCACGAGACTTTTCGCAAAAGGTCGCTTGAAAGTACAGGCTGTTGGAGGAAGAGAATTTCATCTCTAGAGACAAAGTCCCGCTACTGGACAAGGTCCTTCTGTTGGTTGACGATGACGAAAAGACACATTCTGCCATTGCCCTTGGTAAGAAACAAGGTAGCGGATAAAATTGCTTGTCGGCTTCAAACCTTCAACTTGGTTGCGCAGAGTATCACAAGTTGCTTCTACTTTTATCATTCATCTGATATGTACGATGAGTAAGCAACATACACGCCATTTAGCCATCCAGGCCCAGCCGCTCAAGCAGCTTGTCTATCTTGAGCAGCAGGATCTGGTAGTTTTGCGCGTCCGAGTCGAACTCGTCTTCGACCGTCGCGCCATCCAGCGTGCGGATGACGCCGGGCCGGGCTTCAGCTTCATTGTCCGTCTTGACGTCGACACTGGCCACATTGTCGGTCTCAGCCTTGTCGGCATCGCCCTTCTCTTCCTCTCCCCGCCCTTCCTTGTCTTGGCCGTCCTGGTCATCCATAATGTCGGACATGGCCACGTCCTCAAAGCGCAGCCGGAAGCGCTCGGACAGAAAGTAGCGGATGTCGTCGACGAGCTCGATCGTGTCCGTCTCCTGCCGGTCCGTCAGCCGGTGGGCGCTCTCCAGCACCAGATTGGCAAACGCCGGCGCGTCAATGTAGTGCTCCAGCCGCTCGGCCAGGAAACGCGCCGCAAAAGTCTCGAGCCGCTGCACGTTGAGATCCCAGGCGGCGCGCATGACGTCGTAGACGTTGATGTCGTCGGCGGTATCGGGATGGTCCGCGTCTGACACGCCGGCGTGCGTGGGATCCGTCAGCACGCTGCGGCCGCCGTGTCCCAGCGTGCTGATGGCGACGGCGGCCTTGTTCTTGAGCTTGTCGAGCAGCAGCATGTCGGCCGTGTACAGCACGTCGAGGGCCAGGGCCAGCGGAATGTCGGCCTTTTCCGTGTACAAAAAGGCCAGCACGATCTCCAGGACCTCGGGCGCGCAGTCCACCGAGACGATGCGCAGATGCTCCGACACCTGCGCCTCGATGAACGCGCTCGAGAACATGGCGGCAAAGTACGGCGAGCGCACGAGCAGCGCCTTGTGCACGGGGTACAATACGGCGCGAGGTCGATGTGGCGTGGATGATGAAGAGGAAGAGGATGCTGCAGGCGGCTCTGCCGCTGTGCCGATGGCCGGTCCGATGGGAATGCTCGACGTCCGCCTCCGTTCTGCCTCGCCTTCTTCTCCCCCCTCCCCCCCCTCCTCTTCCTCCTCCTCTTGCTCCTCCACCTCGTCTGCCCGCAGCAGACAGTCGGCAAAGATAAAGTTGTCATGCGGCCACTTGACATTGTCGACGACGGCCGCGTCGACGACCATCTTGTTCTGCAGCACGTGCTTCTGGAAGAAGGCGGACACCTGCAGATGCGCCCGCTCCACCTCGTCCTCGTATCGCTGGCGCGCGAGGCGGCGGTCGCTGCCCGTCGGCAGCGCCTCCCACAGCTGCTGCACCTCGAGGTGGCGGCTGATCTTATCAATGGCGCGGAACACCTGGTCGTCATCGCCATCGCCGTCGGTCAGCTCGGCGGCCTGCGTCATGAGGTCATCGAGGTACAGATAGCGCAGCACAAAGCGGAAGGCCGCCGGCGGCGTGCTGCTGGAGAGCCGCCAGGTGTCCATGCCGGGCGCCTCGGACAGCTTGCGGCGGAAGTAGGGCGTGCGGGCGGCGAGCAGAAACTTGTGCAGCTGGAAGACATGGTCGCCGCCATGGCTGCTGCTGCCGCCGCCGGCTGCCGTGAGGGTGATGTCGGACGTCTTGGGCACCTCGCGCGTCAGCAGCGATGTGATGTAGGACGCCCACGGCTGCAGCGGGTGAGTCGACTTGGCGTAGTCGTACTGGAGCAGCAGGTTGCGGATGCGGTCGTTGAGGGCGTTGTGCAGACAGCGCTCGCCCTGGAAGGTGTTGCGCTCGGCCAGGGCGCCTGCTGGTCAGCGTTGTGTAGGCCGAGGGACCTGCAGACCGGGGAGGGGCTTGTTCACCCACCCGATTCCAACAGCAGCTGAGCTACCTCGTAGTGGCCGCAGAGACTGGCCTGCATGGTCAGCTCTCTCTCTCTCTGTCTGTCTGTCTGTACCCGTCAACATACAATGATAAGCGGCGTGTAATCAAACGCATCCTTGCCGTTGATGTTAACACCGGCAGAGATGGCCTCCTGACACGTCCGGAGGTCACCACGTCGACAAGCCTCGAGGAATTGGTTAAAAGCCTGGGACTGGTCCAGAGGGTTCTCCTCGCGCAGAACGCCCCGGCTGATGAGGTCATGCTCGTCCTTGAGCATGACCTCTAGCTGGCCCTTGGCCATCGCCATGGTGCTGGCTTGTGTGTTGTCCGTCGAGCCTTTTTCTGTTTCCTCTTCCTTTCGTCCAATCTCGACGTCGTGATTGGCATATGACAAATAGCAATGAGACGGTGGGCTTCCCTACCCCGATCCATACGACGCTATGCAGTAGTCACAAAGGAGGGAAAAAAAAAAAAAAGAGACAAAACCAAGAAACCGACAACACCTCTAAAAGCCCCCAAAACGGCCAGAAATAGGGAACACAGAGCGAGGCAGATCGGTCTCGTCCATCGCCGTGGAAAGAAAGTCGCGAGGAAGTGGCGGCCCCGCTATCGCCGGGTTGCGTCTTGGCTAAGTCCGATAAGACGATACAGTCACGTGATAGCTGGTGACAGCCACACCGCCGGTGTTGCTGTGGCGACATGGTTCACCTTAGTAAACACGGGGTTGCTTCGTGCGGCTGTCTCGTTTGGCAGCACGGGACGACGGATGGAGCCAAAGCGGCCGCTAATAATATTTTCCTATTGCCATTGCGAACGTTTCTTCCTTTTTCTTTTTGCCTCCAACCCGTCTTATCCAAGCTGGCGGATTTCTTCTTGACAGCAACATCGACACGGGATCGACTAACCAACAGGCAAGCCATACCCACGACTACACCTTCAGTGGGCCGTCTCTTCATTGCTGCCTGCATTCCTTTTGTTTTGTCGTGCTTTCTGCTGCGTTTGCGTCCGCATCGGACAGTGTCGCCATGGCGGAGAGCGACAAGTACGAGGTGCTGGAGAAGATCGGTAAGCCTCTCTCTCTCTCTCTCTCTCTATCCTTTCCCCTTCTTTCCTCCCCCTCGGCCCTCGGCCATCGCCCCATCATCGTGCTAATGACAGGCCATGGATCGTTTGGTGTGATCCGCAAGGTGCGGCGGAAGACGGACGGGATGGTGCTCTGCCGCAAGGAGATCAGCTACCTCAAGATGTCACAAAAGGAGCGGGAGCAGCTGCACGCAGAGTTCCAGATCCTGTCGACGCTGCGACACGCCAACATTGTCGGGTACTACCACCGGGAACACCTCAAGGCGACACAGGACCTGCATCTGTACATGGAGTACTGCGGCAACGGCGACCTGGGGCGGGTGATCCGCGAGCTGAGCCAGAAGAACCAGTACGCGGAGGAGTCGTTTGTGTGGAGCATCTTTGCGCAGCTGGTGACGGCGCTGTACCGGTGTCACTACGGGGTGGACCCGCCAGAGGTGGGCAAGAACGTGCTGGGGCTGGGGGCGGCGGCCAAGCCCAAGATCCCGACGGGGGGGGTGACGATCCTGCACCGCGACCTCAAGCCGGAGAACGTGTTTCTGGGGGCGGACAACTCGGTCAAGCTGGGAGACTTTGGGCTGGCCAAGATGATCCAGTCGCACGACTTTGCGTCGACGTACGTGGGCACGCCGTTTTACATGTCGCCCGAGATCTGCGCGGCGGAGAAGTACACGCTCAAGTCGGACATCTGGTCGCTGGGCTGCATCATGTACGAGCTGTGCGCGCGCGAGCCGCCCTTCAACGCCAAGTCGCACTACCAGCTGGTGCAGAAGATCAAGGAGGGCAAGCTGGCGCCGCTGCCGGTCGTCTACTCTCCCGAGCTGTGCGCCGTCGTGCGCGACTGCCTCAAGGTCAACCCGGACCGCCGCCCCGACACGGCCACGCTGCTGAACCTGCCGGTGGTGCGGCTGATGCGCAAGGAAAAGGAGGTCGTCGAGCTGAGCCGCGTGCTCAAGACCAAGGAGGAGCAGCTGGCCAAGCGCGTGCGGGCGGCCGAGCGCCAGGCCGAGCAGGCCGAAGCCGAGCGCCAGGCCGAGCGGGCGAGTCTGCGGCGGGACATTGACGACCGCGTGCGGCGCGAGTGGGAGGTCAAGGCGCGGCTGGAGATCGACCGGCTGGTCAACACCGAGCTGGAGCAGCTGCAGAAGAAGTTTGAGCAGGAGGTGGCGGCGCGCGTCGAGAAGGAGATGGCAGCCTTGAAGAAGGCAGCCCGCGAGGCCGAAGAGCAGCAGCTCCAACAACAGCAGCAGCAGCAGCAGCTCCCATCCATACCCCATCTCCCCCCCCCAGAGCCCAACATGTCGTCGTCCATCACCAAGTCGGACTACCTGCAGTCGTCTGTGGGCGGCTGCAGCGGCGACGACGACTTTCCGTCGACGACCGACATCACGGAGCTGTCGATGGACGAGGAGGTGTCGCAGTCGTCACCCAGCCAGGCGATCGCGGCTACGGCCGCTTTCCTGAAGAAGCAGCACCAACACCAGCAGCATCAGCAGCACCAGCAGCACCAGCAGAGCAGCGGTCCGGTGCAGCAGGCCCGCACGCCGTTTGCACGTGCCCAGACCATGTTTGCGGGCACGCCCATGGATGTGGAGATGGGATCGCCGTCGCCCATGGCCATTGCGTCGTTGTCGCTGTCGCCGCGCCGGACAGCCGCGACCAAGGCGCCGACGGCCAACGCCGGCAACATCTTTAGTGCTGCGGCCGGTGCCACGGGCAGCGCGGCTGCTGCCATGGACGACCCGCGCTGGGGAGCCCGAGACTCATCGGGAGCGACGTCGGACTGGGACTCGGACGACGAGGTGGTGCTGCCGTCGCCCACGCGGATGATCAAGTCGCGGAAGAATCCGTTTAAGAAAGGGACGCCGACGACAACGGCAACGACGACAACGACCACGTCGACCACGACGACGACTACAGCAACATCACAAAGACCCGGCATTCCGACGCAAAAGTCGGCACCGCTGTTTGCGCGGGCGCGGCCCAAGGGACTCGAAACGGGCCCGAGCAGCAAGAGCGCCGACGGGCTGCGGACTGCTGCTAACAGCGGCAGCGGCAGCGGCAACAGCAACAGCAACGGCCAGCCGCGCGAGAGGGCTTCTTCGCCCGGTCGGCGGCTGAGCAAGATCCCGTCGGCGGCCAATCTCGGCAGCAGCGACGAGCTGGCGGGCGGTGGTCGGCTGTTTGGCCGGAAAGACGAAGAGGCAGCCGCCGGCAACAACAACACCAATAACAGCAACACGGGCAGCAGCGGCCTTGTCAGCAAGCAGAAGCCCGGCATCCGCGGACGCACGCTCGTGGAGCTGCAGCAGGCCCGCGCCGGTGGCCGGCCCGTCAGCACGGCCATGGACCGCGGCAATGTGAGCCCGAAGCGGCCGTTCCGGGAACACGCAGCGGCCGCCAACCGCGGCGGTGTGCTGGACCCGCCGGCCGTGTGGGATCCCGAGCAGGACGACATGCCCAGTCCGTTCCTGGTGCGCCGCAAGGTCATCCCGGGGCTGCGCACGTGATTTGCTGAGTCATCATAATACTCTTCTGCCATCCAGTGGACAGCATGGATGGCCATTACACGACCAGAGAACATTCCGTCTCTACACGCTCCCTTCAGGCTTGTTCTGCCTTTCTTTTCTTTTGTCACATACTATCTACTGCAGTTGGGCGTATGGGATGGCAGGGGTTTCTGTCTTTGGATGCGTTGGCCTGCATGGCGTTTTTTGTGTTGGAAATCAGCGACGAACAAGACGAGCCAGACGAGGAAGGGAGGGAGGGAGGGAGGGAAGGGGGGATGTTTGTTGGATACGAGGGCCAAAAGGGTGAAAGCAAGCTGGCTGGCTGTACATAGCGGTGTGCAGAAACGCATTTTCTCGAGCTGGCCTTGTTTTTGTTTCTTGTTTTTTTTTTTCGCCCGGATCCGGCCACGACGCCAACGTTGGATGTGGATATGTTTATATGTGATGCAATTTCGAAACGAACCCGCCAATTCCTGGCAAGACGGGCCTCGTTTTGTCACGTCCTCCTCCCTCAGCCTCTTACCAAACAGGCAAAAAAAACGAGCAACAGCAAGTTGGTCTCTTGGCGGGGTCGACGGCCGGTCTGGTGGATCCTCCGGCACTCAATCCTGCCTCCACCGGCACTTGTTCTGTTATATGATACGCTCCTTCGGAAGAGTGCCAAAAAACGAGAAAGAAGAAAAAGTAATAGTGTATTCTCTTGGTGTATGCGCGGTCTATTGTTTTTGTTCTCATCGAAATAGGCGCCGTGGAGAGAGTGTGAGAGAGAGTGTGTGTGTGCGAGATGCTCACAAGTCACAAGACATTGACGATCTTCATGACGCAAGGGAGTGAGTTTTTTTTTTTTCGTGCATGCTTCCGAGGGCTAAGTATATCCCTGGTCCTAGCAGAAATAAAATCACAAATCACAATAGTAATAAGAAAAGAAAAGAAAGAGACATTCGGATATCGGTGCGAGTCCCCGCGTGAAAAAAAAAAAAAAAGAAAAAAAAAAGAAAAAAAAGAAAACTGATGATATTTTTTCGTCTTCGGATGACTGACACAGGCTGTCATTTCTTTCTTTCATCCTTGTCCCTTGTCTCCTTCCTTCCTCACTTGACATCTTGCCTGACAGCCGGAGCCAGTCTTGCTGTTCTTTGTCTCTCGTCCTAGGGTACACACCCCCCCTTCGCCGAACCTAAACCCAAGTCCCGGACCAGCGAACCCGCTGGTCCGCCCGCCAGCACATGGCAATGGGAAAGGAAAAGCGATCGCCCCAAGCTTCGGTCTGGCACTTACCAAGCCCCCCAAGCCCCCCAAGCCCCCCAAGGAGCCCCAAGGAGCCCCCAAAGAGGGGATGGCGGCGACGGTTGAACGGTTATATGCAGAGGAAGAGGAAAGGCAATGTTAGTAATACAACGAGCTGAATGAGTGCCGGCTCATCGCCCAGGCGCTACTTGTCCCCAAAGCCGCTTTGCCCTTGGATGGTTGGGGGGGGGCGGTGCCGGCGGGCTCCATTCGATCTTCCAGCCGAGGGATCGACGTGCCAATCTCATGGCTTCATTGCAGAAACGGCACGCAGCCAGATCGGCGGGCTGCTTCTCTGCACGGCGCTTCGCCCGTACTTGTTATACGGGGACATAATACTGTCGATCACCGGAGCGCAAAAAAAGCAAGGAAAAAAAGAAAAGAAAAAAGGTAATCGCGCTTGTTGGATGACATTCCCGTGAGCGGCAAAAATATGCACGTCAGTATGCGGTCACGTGGTTGGGATCGGCCGCTGGAGCTTTGCCCCCCGCCACCCAAAAAGGGTCCAGCCCGATCGATGAATGCCACCTGGCGAACATGTCATCCCGAGAAAGTCGAAGAACGAACAACAACAACAACAACAGAAAAAGGACCGCAATGCATAGACATTTTTGATGACGAGTAACACGAAAGAAAAAGAAAAAAGAAAAAGAAAAAGAAAGGGAAAAAAAAACATGACGAACACGAGACAGAGAAGAGAAGAACAAAAAAAGACCAACACAATCTAGAGCACAACGTCCAACAAGCACAGCGAGGCTTCGAGATGCATTCCCCCCGCTCTCGGAGATGTTTGTATCTCTCCCCGAATGCGCGTCCACCCCTCCCCCCNCCCTATTAGTTGGACGACAGCATCGCCCAACAGCATACGAGGCAGCGCCGCCTCAGGATGAAATTCCAATGTTTATTTTCTTCACTACCAACACGCCCCCCCCCCCTCCTTCCATCCAAGAAGTGAGGCTGCTTGGCCTCCGAGGCATGACTGGCGCTGCCGTGTGGGTGTGGGCGTGCGTGGCTTTATGCGATCCAGCACGTTGGACAGGAGAAGCGGTGAAGACCAGCCCACTCATCCGCCCTTTTGTCTAGGCTACGCAGGCTAGACTAAGCATGATGGTCTGTTGGGCATGTAGCCGCCACTGGCGCGGGAGCCCGGAGAACACAGAGAGAGAGAGAGGGAGCGAGGAGACGGAGAGATACATAGGACGGCATCCGATTTTGGTGGCGGACTAGCCAATGCCGGCTGCAGGCCTTTTGGCTTGGCTGTTTGATCGAGAACATGACACATGAGCCTTGAGGAGGGCGGGGAGGAGGGGGCGAGAGGACTTTGTCCACAAGCCACGGGATGGATCACGATGTTTCATGCCAATGCTCGGCCAGATTGCACGAGGCCGCCTGCTTTGTCCACTTTTTGCCAGTTGGCGAGAGAGGGGAGAGAGAGAGAGACAGAGAGAGGGAGTCCCTTCATCTCGCAGCAAGCGGGGAAGATCGTCCTCGGAAGGGAGGAGCATATCGCAGTAATTTGCAATGAAGATCACTCTCTTTCAAGTCGATCGCGGGGCAAAGGGGGGAGGATCAGCAGCTGACAGCCGAGCGGGATGACGATTGTTGAGATCGATAATCTCTTGTCGGTGTACATGGTGTTACTCCGTAATGCTGCTTCAGAGTAACATCCAGAAAGCTGGTGCGAGACTGGATGACGGATGCATGTTCTCCGCCAGGGAGATGAGTGGTCAAGGACCGTTGTTGCCTAGTGATGTCGATCATGGGCCGTTGCCAGCCCTTTTTTTCTTTTCTTTTTTTTTTCTTTTTTCTTTCTTTTTGTTCTTTTCTTGCCTCGTATTGAAATGCTGCCTCTGGAATTTCTCAGCACGGCACGCAGTCCCGATAGCTTTAGTAGACGGGGCGCATTCTCATGATAAGTCCGCCAGGGAAGGCTGACTGCTAATAATCTTGGAACCAACTGGTTTATTTTCACATCACCGCCAAAATGACTAATAATCTCCGTTCTTCGAGGCAGCGATGCCAACTGTCACGTTTTAAAAAAAAATAGAAGCAGCACACAATATGAAGAAAGAAACGCTTATCCCATTGCACCCATTTTGACGTTGATCCCCGCCTAATCCCTATCCAGGGCTAGAAAAGAAGAAGAAAAGAAATCAAGAAATCAACCCAGAAAGACGTATTCCAGGACCCAGTAAACCAAAAAAAAAAAAAAAAACCATGAAGCGCCGATTCCCCCAATGGTTCTTGACCGTCTCTTTCCCCCGTCTCCCCCTCTCCCTTTGTTGGGTCGTGTTGGTCAACCACTCTTGTTGTCCCATTTCCTGTTATCAAACGCCCCCCCCCCCTCCCTCCTCCTTCTGCCCGGTCTGAGCCCCATAATCCAACCGTGTATCATCCAACTCCAAATGCATAAGTCGTAGAAACCCAGGGAAAAAAAATAAAAAAAAAAATAAAAAAAAAAGTGGGAAAGCCCGCCCAGAAACTAAGAAATCAAAGCTCGAAAAAGCTTAGTGATCGTAGTTGTGGCAGCCGCGCTCGTGGCGCTTCATGTTGCTGCGGACGCTGAACGCCTTGCCGCAGCCTTCGTAGGGGCACTTGAACGGCTTCTCGCCCGTGTGCGAGTGGCTGTGGATGCGCAGCGAGCTCGGCCGCGAGAAGGCTTTGCTGCAGGTGGGGCAGATGTAGCGGTCCTGCGACGGCGGGAAAGCCGCCGCCGTCGAGGGCGAGATGTAGTGGTGGTGCTGCCAGGGCGAAGACGACTGGACGGCAGTCAGGGCCGAGTAGACCTGGTCGGTTAGCGGACGTTGCTTATCATGACAAAGATAGAACGGCTTACCTGAGGAAGAGGCTGCTGGTACATGAGGTTCGAGAGCTGGTGTGGCGGCGCCGGCGACGAAAAGTATGACGAGGCCGGTCCATTGAGAGCGTGGGACAAGTAGGAGCAAGGCGGCACGGACGGAGGAGCGGCGGCAGCAGCAACGGGAGACGCGTAGGCGCTGTTGGAGCCGTACGAGGCGTGCATCGACATGCTGCGCTGCGGCAGAGACATGTGGTGGCGATGGGTGCTGGGCGGCTGCGAAGCAGTGCGCTGTGACCGGTGCTGCTGCTGTTGTTGCTGCTGCTGCTGCTGAGATTGTTGCTGGGATTGCTGCTGCTGCTGACCATCGTAGTACTGCGGCGGTGGTGTAGACTCAAAGTAAAAGTTGGCGGCCATAGGCGCGCCTCCTGCTGTTGACGACGAGGACGACAGCTGGCTGACCGACCGAGTCGATGGCGAGTCATAGCCGCCAAAGGACGCCTCGGACGTCATGGGCGGCGTGGGGGGCAGCATGCCGTTGCGCAGGCTGCCCAGCGGGCCCATAGATGCCATGGCGTTGGTCAGGTGTGAGGTGGCAGGACGAGAAGGCAGCGATGCTGCTGTTGTTAGAGAGACGGACAGAGAAAGAGGGAGAGAGCCAGAAAGACTCACCAGGGTAGGCAAACTCTTGGGTTTGCGGCTGCTGCTGCTGCTGCTGCTGCTGGGATGGCGCATGAGACTGCTGGGACTGCGTCTGCTGCATCTGCTGGGACTGCGGCGAGGTCTCGCTGGTGGGCGAGCCCTGGTCGGCCAGGCCCAGCAGGTTGGAGATGGAGGGCAGCGAGCATCGCACGTCGTCGACCGGCGGGGACGGCGGGCCTTGCGGTTGCTGGGCGTAGCTGTAGGGGTGTTGTGGCATGTAGGAGGCCGTTGCTAGCGACATGGTGAACGGCGTGGGCGGGTTGTTGGTGTGTGTGTGTAAGTGAGAGTGAGAGTGAGAGAGAGAGAGAGAGAGAGGCGAAGGCTGAGATATGGGCGTTTGGGCGTTGGGCTGAACGATATAGAATGGACAAAAGAAGTTGGTGAGTAGTAGTTTGTGAGTTGAGAGTGCCCGTCGAGATGATTAAATTAGAATTAAACCAAGAACCAGCTGGATATATGTTTGTTGTCTGGATCGAAGAGAGAAGCCTAGCCGCAACGGAGACGGGGGAGAGGCAAACCTTATAAGCACCGTCGCCGCATCGCCACGAGAAATAGAGGCTACGCCAGACCTCGCCAGAACAAGGGGCGACCCTGCGCGGTGTCGAGAATGTGGCAGGTGATGCGGTCTTTGGTGGGGGGGGGGGGGGGGGGGGGTGTGAGAGCAGAGAGGGAGAGAGAGGGACTGGCTAGCCAGATGGGCGGCGTCCGTCCTGAGCTTAGCGGGATAGCGAAAAATGGACAACCCCAAGCAGAGTCGCATCAGATCCCCCAAGAAAGCGCCAATCCACAAAATCCACACCGTTGATCCCCTAGGCGATGTGCGGCCAGCGGAGCCATCTGTCACAAATTGTGTGTGGGTCCGACCCGAGGGCCTGAAGAGGGCGTGTGCCGCTAGACCAGGGAGGAGGAACCAAGCGCTGATCAGGTCGGCGCTGTGCAAAAGGAAGGGTACAGGGCGTGCAAGTATCGCTGCTCAATTCCTCGCCTTCTGTCTCTTTGTCTTCTCTCTCTCTCTCTGTCTATATCTCTGCCTGTCTCTGTCTGTCTGTCTGTCTGTCTGTCTGTCTGTCTGTGTCTGTCTCTCCGGCAGAGTCTCCTCTTACACGGACCATCCATCCGGCCGCAGACAAGCTGGGTAAGTGGTCCGTGGCCGGGCCGGCATTGTGCCAGATGCAAGATGCGAGGACAGGGCTTCTTTTCGCCTCTCATGTACCTTTTGGCGTGTCGCCCCTACAAAATCTACCTTTGGCCACACACCCCGGTCCCCAACTGATCCCAAACGACGGTGTCATGATTGTGGACAGGGGTGGCAATCCCCCCCACTGGACAAGGTGAGAAAGAGACAGACAGACAGAATGGCACAGACGAACCAAAACGAGAGAAAGACAGAGAAAAGCAAAAAGAGATGTGCTGGGTGAGGCCACAACAGCTTCATGGCTGTGACCGGATTGTTAGGTAGATCTTATGCCGTCCCAGCTTTTTGCATGTACGGATGATGGTGACTGGTCCGTTCCAGAGCGCTTCTGATGTGTGCAGATTGTCGGATCGTGGTCGGATGTCTTGTCTCTCACTTGCCTGTCAATCTTCCGAGTCTGCCTTGTTTCTCATGGCGTGTTGGTCTATGCCGGGTTTTTTTTTGTGTGTGTCTTTCTTTTTCTTTTTTCTTTTTATAAATCCTGAGGCAAGCATGTCCGGACCTCTTTCGCGCCGAAAGCTTGAGGCAGGGAGGCATCATAGCTCAGCATGACAGCGTCTAGACTGCCGCCCTGTCTGCAGCTCCAACGCTACGATTCTGCACAGCCAATGACAAGCAGGCCTGAGCCAGGATGGTGCTGAGTAACGCACATTGCATGCTTCGTGGGTTCTGCATGCACTTGTATCAGGCTCGGGGCTGCTGTTTCGGCGAGGCAGTGTTCCGTGCTCTGAGAGAAGGAGACAGAAAGAGAGAGAGAGAGCGAGAGGGAGGGAGAGCAACGACCCACGGAACGCTGGGCACAGGCATTTGCAGAAACAAAGGCTAATCTCAATATGAGAGATCGCCCCCTCCCCGACCGAGAACGAAAAACAAGGCTATTTCTTACAATGGTTGGGGTTGTAATGGGGGAGGAGAAGTAAGAGGGGAGAAGGGGGGGGGGGGGGTAAGGACAAGAAAAAGGGACGCGCATGTTTTGGCTTGGGTGATGTGCTGAAAAAAGGTTCAGGTGGCAGGTTGCATATTGCAGGGGTCAGGAGAACGGAAGAGCAGTGATCCTGTTTGGACGGGACCGGGAGGTAGAACATCTGGAACAAGGGGTGTGTTTTCTGTCCGTGCTTGTCAGAGACGGTCGAGCCAACGAGGAAAACAGAAGCAAATTGGACATTGAGAGAGAGACACACACACGCACAGAGAGAGAGAGAGAGAGAGAGAGAGATAATGTCGTCCGAGCAGACGAGGTGGCAGCTGTCAAAGTGACAGTGCCCAAGTCAGGTGTCAATAGTGTCAATAGCACCGAACAACAGCCAACACGGCTCGTATTTGCCCGGTTGCCCTGGCTTTGGACGCTGGAAACAATGATCCGGAAGCTCTGGACAATCTTATTGTCTGCCCGTCTGCCCATCCGTCCATCTGCTCATCTGCTCATCTGCTCGTCGTCCATCGTCATATCCATCCTCATCTGGAATATCGCTGTGATCGTCACCCGCCTGGTCCGTCCACCAGTGCTACGGAGAATGTATCGCATCTTATTCGCACCTCTCCGTTACAGAGTTGCGATGGTTCTGCCGTCCGAGAGCCGTTTCGTCACCAGCCTTTTCCTGTTCTCTTTTGTCGAGTTGAGACGACGGGGAACGGCAGTCTCCCCCCCTTCCCCTCCGGATCTCAGCACGACTCCGTCCTGCACATAAGCATAAAGCATTCAGAGGGCATTCTGAGACTGCCAAGACTGGAGAATTTGTGTATTGCTTCATACAATGTACATTGTATCTGCGCCTCGGTTCCAAGCCACTGCTCAGCGCGCGCACCCTATTTGGGCGTGGTGTCTTATTGTCTTACGCAAGCATCTGACCAACAACCCACTAGAACCCCCCTCCCCGGTCGTTCCTTCTGAGCCTTCGGCGCCATGCCAACCAATCCACGTGCCGCGCCTTTTTTTTTTTTTTTTTTTTTGGCCCTGCCGGTTTACCGGTTGCCCGCCTGGCCTTCATGGGCCTTCTTCCATTTTCCAGCGACTGTCTCTGCGACGGAAGACCTGCCAGATCCAGCCCCCCTCCCCAGGACGGCGCCGTCTCCTTGCCTCATGGCAGATTCCCGACGGCGCGTGCCAAGACGAAATTGACAGTCAGAACAAGTGGAAGAACAATAAGACACCACGGGACACAAAGCAACAAGCGGTGAAGCAAGAGCGACAAGCACATTGCTCGTACTCGGTGGTATTCGCAAGTCAGGGCGGTGCACGGTATGCATGCACGGTATGCGCGGTATGCACGGGTACATCGTATGCGTGCAAAGGACCAGAAACTCAAATCACAAATGACGCTACAATATGAAACCCTTTTGCGAGCGCTGCCGTGCCTGGCATGACCGTGGGCAGACGCGGCAGACGCAGCAGACACTGCAAGCAGCGCGCTCACCCAATGGGCCGGCGATCGATCGACGGCAGATCAGGCCTGGTCGCATCGGCTGATGGAGAGAGGACAGCAAGCAAGGAGGGGGACGGCATTCAGACGAGCGTGGTAAGATGAGCAACAAAGTTTTGGCGATCGCCAGGCACGGCCAGCGGAAGAGAGCAGAAGCCGTCGTGACGGGCGATCGCTGCGACGTGTGTCAGCTGAGCAAGCTGTGATTGCCCTCTGCTCTTTCTCATCTTCCCTCTGCCGCTCTGTGTGATCGTCGCAAGGTCCAAGCGGGCTCTGACGCCGTGCGCAGGTGCTGTCATTATGCCGGCCTGAGCAGACCGTCGATCGCGCCGGGTCCTTGCGCGACGGTTATCCGGGAGAGGATGAGCACTGCCCTGTGCGAGTAGGGGACCCCCAAGTCGATTAACATAAATACGAGAGGAATGTCCTTGCTCGTGCTCCGCCGACTATCGTTATTGAAGAGCATTGCCCCCCCCCCCCCCCCCCGTCGAAGCAGCCAAAAGAGGCTCGTCTGCCCGCGTCTCCTGCCACGCTGGCGTCCAAAACGGCAACTGACCGTCCCAAGCGGGACGCCGGATTTGCGGTGCGCGTACCTTGTAGATCGGTCCAGCTGCTGGCCTCTGTTGGTCTCTGCTGGCAGGAATGCTCGCCTCTGTTTGGCTGCTCGTGGCCGCACCCCTGCTAGCGCCGCCGTAACGTGGCCGTTTATCCGCTGGCTCTCTAATACAGAGCACGAGTACTTCGTAGCAATGCTTTCCTCTCTCTACAGTATTAGCGCGCCTCTGCTGCCCTCGTCATCCGCAAAGGGGGCGCCGAGCACCAGCAAAATAGAGACGAAGGATCTGTCGATCCGTACAGGGGGATCTACCCGAGGGCTGTCACCCATGTGCAAGGAGCAATTTGCACACGAGTTGCATCGGCAGCGTGCACCCCAGTCGAAAGCTATGAAAGTTGGTGAACTCGCATCCTTCCCAGTCTTCATACTCTTTTACAAAGTATGCAAGGTGCTTTGTAAGAGCGGTCGCGTCCCGTTCTCGACTGCCCACGGACGCCTCGCTGTTTCATATTTCTCCCCAGCCAATAGGCTAGGCTTCAGAGCGTGCAGCCATTTTCCGCAGGCTAAGCCGCTCCTTGCCTCGCTGAGCGTGCAAACGGGAATTCGCTTACACTAGTGCTGGACCATGACGTACGAGTCATTATAGTCATTATATAGTCGTTGCATGTCTGCCCGCGGAGCAGCGGCGCGAGGCACGCTGGGCCAACCACCCGGGACCGCGCTTCATCTCTCGCCCATGCACCCAGGCCATGCCGGAATGAGACATCGGAAAGTGGGAAATGGCATGAGGTGTCAAAAGATTCGTACGAGAAAAAGGAAATAAAAAAGAACCAGAGCGGCAGCTAGCCGGCTCAAACTGTGCTTGTCTGGCAGGAAAAAGAAAGTTGTATATTCTCGCAGCGATTCCTCCTTTTGGAGCACTCCTCCTTTCGGCAGCACTCAGCTGTCCAAATCTGCGCGCTCGTACTGGTCGAAAAGAGAGAGAGAGAGGGGAAAAAAAAAAAAAGCTCTCGATCGCACGTCTTGGTGATCATCAAGACCCATGCAGATCACCTTCCCCTCTCATTGAACACACCCTTGTCCAGAATATCGTCTCCACCCATCCACCTGTTTAGGCGCCCTTTCCCCACGAGCTGGAAGGCAGCCAGAACAGCTGTCTCTCTCTCTCTCTGCCTCGCGCACGCTGGCAAGGCCTGCGTTCCGACGCCGGCGTCGGGCAATCAGGAACTTGCATTGTCCATGCCATGTACGTCTTACTATACGTATACAAAGTATTCCGTATACGAGCATGATCTGCCCGCATCACGAGCTGCTCCACATTCCGAGGCTTCTGATTGGCAGCGAAGCGAGGTGTCGGAATCGATACGGCTGTGAATTAGGAAACGAGAAAAAAAAAAAAAAAAAAAAAAGCAAGGCAATAGTCTACATGCATCGTAGTAGGAACCCCCCCTTGGGATCCCTCGGCAGTCAGGCGCATCCTCTTTGCGAGCACACACCAGCACCCAACCCGTTCTCGCTAGGCTGCTTCCAGCCAAACCCGGCACGCTGGCTCAGCATTGTGGTCTGACAGTCGCATATTGTGGGGGGCATGCAGAAGCCCATTGGGACAGCCAGAAGTGAGGGAGAAGGAAAAAGAAAAGAAAAGGAAAAAAAAAAAAAAAAAAAAGGGTCTTCCCCCAGTCCTGACCTCATTTCCCACCAAGCGGCAGGCTGCAGGACGGCACAGAGTGATGCGTGACGCGTGCCATTGATGCATGTGATTCAACATGCAGACAGACAGACACAAAAAGAGAGAAAGAGAGAGAGCACTTCCTGTGAATTTTCTAGCCTACCATGTCTCCCCCCTGAAGCCGTCGGAAAATCAAAAACACACTCCCTCCTAGCTTGGCCGAGCTCGCCGGGACTCCGTTCCTCTGACCACGGTCCTGGGAAAGCTAAGGATCGGCTAAGAGAAGGAACGGGCTGGCCTGGCTGGCACTGGCTGGCACTGGTCTGGCGTGGCAAAGCGTGGCCAGCGTGACAGGCTCGCAGGAACACATGGCCGAATCCCGTATTATTAGCTTGTTCCCCCCTCCTCCCCTCTCCGCGCGCTTCTGGCGGCCGACGCCGCTCGTTTCTCCTGAAGAAAAAAACAGCACACTAGCGAAAAAAAAAAAAAAAAAAAAAAGAGGACGTTTTCTGAAAGCGCGTGCTGTTTGACAGGCTTCTCCCTTTTTTCTCCCTTCTCTTCCTCGCCGCTGCAGCGGGTCCGCTAATAAATAGGTGATCCTTCTGGTCGGGTCTCCTCCTAAGGATGTACTCTGTACCTTTTTTTTGTATCTCAAGATAATACATAATACATAGTAGTACGGAATGTCGCATTGCGCAATGACAGCATCACCGGGCGGTCAATGCCGAACTTGATGCGAGCGACTACGGCAGGATATCTGCAAGTGCAGTGGGTAGCCTACACTACCGAGTACGAGCGTGTGCGTGCACAGTTTAGGCGCCCAAGGTGATGTACACTGCCTGCATGCACGCGCCTTGAGAAGGGGGGGGGGGGACATCCGCCGATCCCGTTGGAAGAACAAGTGAGAGAAAGAACAAAAAAAAAAAAAAAAAAAAAAAAAGAGGGCGACGAGAGAGAAGGACGCAACAAGGCAATCGATTGCCTATTGCAGGCTGTCCTCCGACGAGGTCTCAGTCTGGCTGCGACCCTGTGAGCCAACGGCTGCATGACGGAGGGCAGAGTGTGACGTATTTACGAGCTGCTCGGTACTTGCAGTATTGATTTTTATGTATTTATTTGTTTTTACCATGGTAGACCCGCGGCCAGACTGCAAGCGAAAGTTCATCTCGAACCTCTGTGCTCCTATTTTCAGAGCACCACCACCGCCAGCAATGAGAATGGCATTACTAGCGATGGGTGGATTGGGGGGGGGAAGCGGTAATACACAGAGGGAAAACCCACTCTAGATGCCACGCTGCCCACTCGGTGGGCGATCTCCTCCTTCCTTCTCTTTAACGGCAGCCCTAGCCCCAATACTGGCCGATGATCGACCGCGCCTCCCCCCCTCCATAGTCATTGCTCCGGGCCAGCGAGACATAAATATCTGTGACCTTTTCTCTCTCTCTCTCTCCCAGAGACCCACTGTGATCTACTATAGTAGGCCAGGGTCCTTCCCCATCGTACGAGCGCCATGCTAGGACGAGTAAAGGTTACTCCCCCCTTAGTCTAGAAGCGGCAAGGCGTAGTGTGCGTAGCTTTGCGCAGGCATGCAAAGCTGTTTCGGGCTCGTCTTTGCTCGCCCTCTCGCTGGGTCCCCTTTCTTCAACTATTCTTTTAGTGCACCGTTTGGAAATTGGTAATCGAGAGAGCGCGAAAAAAGAGAGCAACAGGGGGGAAGAGAGAAAAAAAAAAAAAAAAAGGCGCCTGCGGTTCCGGTGGCCTCAAGGTTCCAGACCAACGCATACGAAGCCAGGACTAGCCGGGCGCCCATAGTCCTTGTTCGCACGTTAGCTAGCCTGCGCGTGCATAGGGTGGGTGATGCATGGCAATAATACACGGAGTAATAGCATCGTGACCCCGTACCAGTAGTCCCAGATCCAAGCTGTCAAAATGGCAAGCACCAATTTAAAGCCAACAGCACCGCTGGCGGGTATCTTATTTCGTCTTGCTGTACAGCAGCCACCCCTCTCCTTCAACAGGCATACTATCTTACATAGTACGCATAGTGCGCAGTATGTACAGGGGGCGCGATGGAAAAAATAGCATGGGCGTCCAGATATTCTACCTCGCGTGGGCAGGGCGTGTGTCGATGTGACGCTGGCATGCATCGTCGGCACACGATTAGGAAATCATAGTCCGGGTCACGTATTGTATTGGCATCCTAGCTTGTCCCTGTACAAGGCATGTGTTTGAGCTCTCACTCGTGCTGCGACGTCACTTTTTTGCTCCGACGTCACTTTTGCTCCGACGTCACCGTCCCCTCCCTTTCAAACCAGTTGACCCAAGCTTCGCTGGCACCTTGCCATGGTGTCGGATCTGTGCCAATGACCGCACACATACGTGTGCGTGTGTGAGTGTGAATGTGCGTGCGCGTGCGCGCGTGCGTGTGCGCATATGTGAATACGAGACAGTATTGGATGCGCCAATTCCAACCGTCGCCGCCCCCAAACAGCCCCGAATCCTACAGGAGACGGCCTCTATTAAACGCCCCTCTACTGCATCGGGAAGTGGCCACCCGCCCTATCCCTTTTGATATCTTACTCAGCCTGTGCGATCGCTGGTGGCTTTCGGATTGGGAACCAGCTAACGCTCAGACTGTGCAAGTTTTCCCCAACAAAATGACAGATAGCTCCCTTTTGCCTCCTTGCGTCTCTGGAAGGAAGGCGACGAGGGAATAAATCCCCATTTTCCCGTCTCCCAGCTCCCAGGAAACGGGCTACAGGATCAGCTGGGCCTGCAGTGTACAGCAGATCTCATGCAAGAAGCAGATGGGTGCAGTGGCTTTGGTCTTGGAAGAGACGCATACAGTAAGACGCATTCCTGCGCCGCAGAGCCAATATTGGCAAAAAAAAATAATCAAAAATAAAAAAGGTCAGAATATGCACGCGGGCGAGACTTGCTTCTAGGCGACCCTCCAATACAAGAAAATCACGATTTGGGACGCACGCCATTCCTGGCCAATCTGCTCTCTGCAACACCGTCGTATTGACTCAGTCTCGCTGGATGACCAGATCCTGACAAAGCCTGCAAGCCGGCAAGCCAAACCAGACAAACCAAAGGAAAAAGAAAAGAAAACGAAACGAAGAAGAAAAAAAAAAAAAAAAAAAAAAAGAGAGCTCTCTCTCTCCCTGGTTCCGGTTCCCGATGATCTTCACCCAGGACCCGGCACATCCTCTCCACACCAACTTTTTTTTTGCCCTTGCCCCCTTCCCCTTCCCTCGCTGGGCGCCTGTCAGCAAAGTTACAAGTGTAACTGCGGGTGGGCGATGCGACGTGGGAAAGCGATCCTTTTCGTTTTTGCCCCCCCCCCCCCCCTTCTTTGTCTCTCTTCCCATTCCAATTTCTCCATTTTGGCTCAATCTCGTTTATTTCCATTGCCAAAGAAGGAACGATACCCTGGACCGCAATACGACGTCAAGGGGGGAAGGGTGGGGGGAAGAAAAAGAGTCAAAACAAAAAGGCAGGGGACGGGGGTGTGTGATGTCGATCGTGGAACTCCAAACAGTCACACCCCCTAGAACCCTTGAGGAGAAGGGAGAGAGAGAGAGAAAGAGGCTGTGTGTTTGTCTGTGTGCATGCGTGCATTTCCACGCGAGTGCGACGCCATGCAGTACAAAGTACAATATCGCAGAGCAAAAAAGGACAAAGTAGAGAAAGAGCCCAACCAACCGGTTTTCCGCCCAAAGGGTGTATAAGATACATGCCAAGGGGAGGGGGGAGGGAAGCTCGATGTGACTGGAGGAAGAGTCCAACGGCGACCGGCGTTGCAAGTTGTCTCACTCGGACATGACTGAGAAAACGAGAAAGGGGAAAGAGACACACAGACAGAGAGAGGGAGAGAGAGGGCAGGTACAAGTACAAAGGGAGCATGCAACTCGTGGCATTTGCGACACAACCACGTTCCTTCAGGGGAAGCGATATGCTAAAGACTTGCATCCTTTCATACGCCAAGTTGGCTTCGTCAGCTCGCTTACAACCAGGAGCGCTGCAAGAGCCAGGCAACACAGCCTTCCCCCCCAAGATCCCCCCTCTCTCTCTCTCTAGCCCTCCCAGCCCCAGCGACCAGGGGGGTGTTCATCACGGCTGCGATCTGTGGCAAGGATGAAGGATGATGGCAGAAGGGGTCCAGCAAGCAAGGGTATGAGTACGAGTACTACGAGTATTATGTATGGGAACGAAAAAAAAAAAAAAAAAAAAAAAAAAAAAACAGGGCTAGTCCCCGTTTGTCAGCGGAATCGTGCCACTTTTGTAGACCAAACCGCCCGGAATTCCCATCTTTGGGGAAAGCGTGAAAATAAAATGCGTCTGGGAAACAGGGGGGGGGGTCTACCATGTACATACTTCGTTAGTAGAGAGGGAGACAGGAGGCTTGGACCATATAGAGACCCCATCAAGATGATTCTCTCAACTGTAACTCGTTGATTCTTTGGTTTCCCCACACAGATTATCACCGTTAATGAACGAATTAATTTTTGGGGGCTAATACTAGTACGCTTTTTCTCAATAATTCTTGTTTCCTACTACATCGTATGCAAGATAGATGGCATGCCCCCTGCCTCATCGGAGCAGAAGAACCTGCGCCTGTGCTTTTATCTGTTCCTGCTTCGAGCATAGGGTTTTATGTGCCGTGCTTTTCGTACAAGCGAAGAAACGCATACGTACGCATACGTACACACTCACACGTTTTTGTCTCTCGCTCTCTCTCTCTCTCCCTTTTCTCATCTCCCCTGGTCCTGACTCATTTCCTTTTTGTTCTTTCTCCTTTTGGCTCCAATGCCTCTTGTCCGTAAGAGGAAACCACAGTTGTAAGCGAGGCCAAAACGAGGAAAAAAGAAAATAAAAAAAAGAATTGTCTCGTGCGGGAAATATATGTTAGATACAAGCATGCACGAAAAACCGACTTTTTTTCCTGGTTTGTCTCTCCTCGGAGTCGATCGCCACTCCGGACCGAGCTTCCCTGCCAGGTTTGGTCGTGCATCCCTCATCCTCTATCTCTCTCTCTGCGAGTCGAGAGATATTGCCCCAAGTGGCGAAATGCACACAAATGGCATTAGAACAAGTTCGAAATGGGCAAAAATGGGCAATACAGGCAGCATGCAATTGTCTTACACTATTGCTACGTTTACATCCTCGCATTCACCTGGTGTGCCGTTGCAGCAATGCTACCTCCCACCGGTCGCATGTACAATGTATTATCGAACAGGGGGAGCTTTTTGGGTTTGTCCTCCCCCCCCCCCCCAGCACGCGCGGAGAGCCGGGGGCGTTTCAGAAACTACCAAGGCGCGCCCGAACCGGAAGCACAGAGTGCCGTGTTTGGGGGTGCAACCCCGTGCTTTGCTCGGATCTCTTTTTTTTATGTTTGTTTTTGAGCCTCAAATGTTTTGCATTCTTGTTTCGTTTTGCCTAGTTTTATTTGTATTCTGCCCCTGTCCGTGCTGCGTGTTGTGTTGTCGTCGTCTGCTTTATTTAGGAGTCAAAACGTTGCCGAGCCCTTGGCTGGCGATCGCGTCTGAAGCCCACGACAGCACAGCGCTAAGCAAGAGCTGTTGCACGCAACACGGTATCTGCTGCTCCAACACGCCCCAAAAGGCATCGAAAGACCCAAAGCCAAGCTCCACATACCCGAAAGCAAACGGGTACACCAACATGTAAGGGGCGGGCTATACCTTTCCTACATTCCACATTGGGATCATGCTTTGCTGCATGTCCCGGTTCTCACTTTGACCGGTTGGGAAAATGTAAACGAAACGTGTGCGCTTTCTCGTGCTAGGAAGCTGCTGTCATGCGCGCGACTAGTTGACAACGCCGTTGGGGAAAGCGCCAAACTTGGTCCGACTGTGTGTGGACTGTGTGGACGGCCTAAGAAGCAAAAGAAACTTCGGCCATGGGGCTGAGGACGATCTTTCCCAAATGTCGAACCACGACGTCGTAGGATGCTTCGAAATCAAAATGAAGGCTGTCCTGCTCGGCAGCTACGCTGCCCCGGACTGCAAGACATGCACATTGTCAGTGGCATGCTTCTCCGTATCCTTGCCACCTGTAAACAGCGACATCAGCACATCCACATTGCTCATGGACTGCCCCTTGGGCTGCCCCTTGGGTTGCTCCTCGGGTCGCGGGTGCATTCCTCCTAGGCCGGCGCCCGTCGCAGCAAGCATGTCCTGGTGTGCCAGCCCATCCACCCAGGGATCGACGCCGTCGGAGTTCCTCTCACCAAGAGCGGGCAGGCCTCTCAGCTCGGTCTTGATTGAATCCACAGCCGAATCCTTTACCGGGCTCCGGTTCGGACTCATAAAATTTGAGCCCAAAGTCTTGTCTTCATGACTTCCTAGACTTCCCGTCTCGGGATGTGGCGCGGCTCCTCCACGAGCTGCAGCCAGAGTGCCGAGGCCCAGGTCATGGGATCTGTCGCGGGAAGAAGAAGCGGCTCGGTCAGACGAAAAACCTGCATGAGCTGTGCACAAAGACACGCCACCATGCGAGTCTTGTGCTCCTTGCAGCAGAGACATGCTGCTGGTGTTGTTAGTTGGGACATCTAGCTCCGCAGCTACGCCTGCATTGTCCTTGTCCTTGTTCTCGCCCTTGTTGCTACTGCTGTCCCTTGTCCGCCTGCCGTGGTCCCCAAAAAGGGTGTCAACCATGGCAAAAATGTCGCCCTCGTCTCCGCTGTCCTCGGCAACGACCACGTTGTTGGTTGCTGTGACGTCTCCCCCTAGCCTCTCTGTGGCCTGGGCGTCTTCTACGGCTTCTTTGTCTTGAGGTATCTTTGACAGCCCTTTGGGCAGCTGCATGCCTGTGCTGCCTGCGCGCCCGTCGCTTTTTTCTTGGTCCTCTTGGTCCTCTTGGTCCTCTTGGTCCTCTTGGTCCACTTGAAGGATGACCTTGCCATCATTCTTCCCGAGGCTCTCCTCGCTCGAAGTCGACAGAACATCGTCATCGAGCTCAGCCCATGGGAACGGCGTTGCTGCGGCAGTACCACCGCTGGCTTCCCCTCCTCCTGGTCCCCGATTGCCTGAGCTTCCACCAAATCGCATGTCGAGGGTGTCGTAGTCGTCATCAAAGTAGCTGCCTTCTGATTGCCCAGGTTGGGATGCTGGGGCGGCGAGCTCAATAACAATATCACCCTCGGACTTTCCGGGGGGGAGATTCCACATCGGCTCAAAGTCGTCTGCCTCCAGGCTTGCGCCGTCGTCGTCATCTTCTCGAGATCCATCGTAGGCAGAAATGTCTAGCGGAACGCCACGATGCGTGGGCACCCCGTCTTGTATGCGGTACTCCATCTTCTCAAGCGCTTCGGAGCTCAAAACGGGGCTGGAACGAACGCCGCCTGGAGCCGCGTTTTCGGGTGCTGCCGCGCTGTCTCCGTGCATGATCTCGGCCCCCCTGGCCATGGCGGAGAGCTCCTGTGGAAAGAGCCAGGGGAAGGAGATGAGGGGAGCGTTGCTCTGATTGAGACGAGCGCGTCTGCGACGCTCAGTGGAACGAGAGTGGCCGCCGGTAGTAGCGCGGAGCTGGGACTGCATGAGCTCATGCAGGGCAATGCACACCTCTTCGTGCGTGACTTTGTACATGGCGGCAACAAAGGGACCCAGCTTGGTGATATCCCGGGTGTCGCCAGCCTCGCGCTGGCACAGGCGGCGAAACCGCGTCATGATGACTCGGTACAGACGGCCAATGTCCTCGGACGACTTGTAGTCCGACCCAACGCGGGGACGATTCATGGAGAAGCCGGTCCAGATCTCAAACTCGGTTTCGATCTCTCGCTGTGCCATGGCACGACGCAAGGCGAGATCGTACTGGGTCTTGACGCGGCGGGCACGGCGCAAGAGGTCAATGTCCAGGTCGGGGTAGTGGTTGAGAATGCGCCGGTCAAAGGGCTTGTCGTAGGCGGGATCAAAGGTGGTGACCTGGACGCGGTCGTAGACGCGGCCTAGGGCGCGGGGCGATCGGTAGGTGCGCTTGAAGGAGCGGCCCATCCAGTGCGGCCAGTCCTTGGGGGCGAGGCGATGTGGCATCAGGGCGGGCACGCCTGTCTTGGCGTAGTCGACGGCCTGCGAGTGCAGCTGGGCCAGCTCGAGACAGCGCGGGTGCAGAGCGCCGCCCTCGAGCTGGTCGGCATAGGCGCGGTGGGAGACGGCAATGCGCGGCAGCGTGTCGTGCTTCATGTGCTGGACAAAAAAGGCAACCAGACGGCGCTGGGTGACGCGGTCGACCTCGGGTTCGCGAGTGGGCTCGTAGTCCATGGGCTCGTAGTTGCGCAGCTCTGGCGGGGGCAGCAGACGCTGGTCCCAAAAGACAAAGTAGTCGTCGCCGTCGAGATCGCCACCCGAGCACATGCTGGGGATGTCACGATCGCCAACACGGGGAAAGACGACGACGTCGCGGAGGTGGTGCAGCGCGGGCACGTCGACGGCCTCGACGACGCGCAAGTCGCCCGGGTGCAGCGAAGGGTTGCGGCCGACCAAGCAGAGGCCGGTGATGACCTTGTATTTCTCTCGGCTGGCGGCGCCCGGGTTGCTTCTGCGCGTCAGGATGGGAAGCTCTTGACGAACGCCGTCGAGATCGGGCACTTGCAAAAAGATTTGCGGCAGCTGCGAGGTGCCGTCGTCGCCGCCGTTCTTCTGGGCGAAGCCGCGCAGCGCGTCGGTCTCGTCGACGCAGCCCAGCACAAAGGCGCTCTTCTCGACGGTGATGCGCGCCTTCTCCTTGAGTGCTTTGAGCGTCCAAGAGCGCCACAGCTGCAGCAAGGCCCAGAGAAACGGCTCGTCCGAGTCCATGAAGCCGGCCTTGACCATGTCGGCGATGGTGAGGGTAGTCTGGTTCTGGTCCACGCGAACCATCAGCTGGGCGATGGCCTTGTGCGGGTCCTTCATGACGCTGTCCAGGCCGACGAGCTCTTCGTGGAGCAGATCCATAAAGACAGAGTCCGGGACGCCGAGCGAGGACAGCAAGAGGATGGTCTGCTGGTTGAGCGTGGCCGTGGCCGTCTCGGAGCAGCGGACAATCTCGAGGGCGTTGGACTTGTCGGCGGTGGGGAACTTTTCCTGAGAGGGACGGATCTGCACCACCTGGCCGGGCGGCACGTCTGGCCAGACGGCCAGGACGCCCTTGCAGCCACCCATGCGGAACTGGACGGCAGAGGGCACGTCGTCGATGCGCAGGTGGGAGGCAATGACGCGGGCCCACCACTTGGAGATCTTGCCGACGCCGTCGGTGAAGCAGAAGCGGCCGCGCTCGACGTCGGGGATGCGCTGGACGGTGGTGGGCACGCCAAAGGTGGGGACCGGACGGGTGGTGGAGAGGCACTGGCCGAGGCGGGCCGAGTACTTGGCGACGGTCTTGATGCTGCTGAAGTCGCCCATCCAGTCGCGGATGTTCTGGCAGGTGACGAGGCCGGTGGGGGCAAAGAAGTAGGCGCCGTTCTCGCGCAGCTGGGAGTTGCCAAAGGCCAAAAACTCAAAGTGGCGGCCGCCGACGTGGATGCCGTTCATCAGGGCGCGAAACGCGCGAGAGAAGCACTCGTCGGTGCGGCGGGTGTTGGGCCCGCCGCTCAGACGGCCGAGGGGCAGCTCGTCGGTGAACTGGACGCGCAGGAAGCGGTCGTGGTGCTCGCGATAGCGGCGGAGGACGCGGTTGCCGGCCTCCAGCGCCGGGGTGGAGAAGACAATGGTCGTTGGCGTGATGATGGCCTTGCGGACGTACACAGCGCGGTCCTTGTCGAGCGAGGCTTCGGGCGGCGTCCTGCGCCAGTAAGAGGCGGCGCGGGGGTCGCGGAAGATGTTGTGCGGTTGGTAGATGCGCTTTCCGCGCTCGGCGACGTACTCGAGCATGCGCGACGCCCGGTCGGTGGAGAGGGCAGCCAAGCTCTCCAAGAAGACGACGTCCAGGGTGTGCTCGTCGAGGATGCCGCGCGAGATGCAGACCTCGAGCTGGTAGGCCACCTCAAAAGACAGGCGGCGCGAGAGGTGGTGGACGTTGCTTGCGAGTGCGGTTCCTGCGGGTTGGGCCGGCGAGGCATCGAGACAGTCCCACATGTTGCGGTCGTCGCGCTGCAGGAAGCGGAAATCGGGACAGGGCTTCACGCGGATGTCGTAGTCGCACAGGCGCAGGGCATTCTCGCGCCACGCCCGAACGGCGGCCGGGCTGAGCCCCAGACGGAACGTGGTCCAGCGGCCGAGGTCGATGGCCTGCTGCGGGGGAAAGCGGCCGTGCAGAGAGACGGCAGCATGGCGGGCGGCACGCTGGTCCGTGGACAAGACGGCCATGCGCACCCACTGCTCCATGCCGTTCCAGCCGAGACGGCCATCGCCGTGCGTCTTGGCCACGTCGCGGGTCTTGCGCCAGTACTGGGGCGGCGAGGCCAGGGCGATGACGATGCAGAGGCGGCCGCCCGAGAAGGGCTGCTCCCAGACGTTCTTGATCCAGGCAAAGTGGATGTCGATGCGGTACTCAAAGGGGATGCGCTTTGGCGGGTCTCGTGCGGATTTGCGGCGGGACGGGTCCTCCAAGCTGCGGGAGACGAAGATGCAGATCTCGCGACGGCTGAAATCGATCTTGAGACGAACGTCGGTGTTGTGCACATCGTAGGCCTCGGAGGCAGGGGCGCTGCAGACCTCGTCCATGGCCATCATGGTGCGCTTCTGGTGCATGAACCCCTGGCTCAAGAGAGCGACGTCCAGCTCGACAGAGGACGGCACCCAGTGATGCAAAGGCGTCTTGATGCGGTCTTCAAAGTGGCCGCGGAAGCTGCGGTTGTCCACGTGGGCATTGACGAGGACGGAGCGCTCAGGGGGGCCAGCCAGCAAGAGGCGCCAGGTATGGTCGTACCAGTAGTCGAACCGGGGAGGGAGCAGGCGCACGCGGACGTTTCCGGTGCGCTCGCCGCGGTTGTCTTCTATGATGTCGATGGACATGACGCCCAGCGGGGCCATGGACTTGTATATGTCGAGGGTTGTCGTTTCGGGGGGCACCCGATTGAGCATGACCGTCATGGTCGTGTAGCCCTGCTCCTGCCAGTGGACAGGACGAGGGGGCTTGTCTTCGGCGCCCACGGGAGCCGTCACGGCTCGTCTGTCATTGGCGTAGAGCCGGTTGATGCCCTCGCAGGCGGCATTGGGGGGCATGCGGCGGAACTGGTGGTCGCCGTAGGGGGTGGCCATGGTGCCGAGCTCTTTATCAATGGTTGTCGGGGTGGGTTTGGGGCTGGCGGTGACGGCAGTGTGAGCTTTGAAAAGCCACAGGCTGGGTCGGCTGCGTTTTGTCGGGATATTCTACGTCGAGCTGTTCTGACTGTTCTGAGATGAAAGTGGCGAGAAACGCAAGGACAAGGTTGGTTAAGCATCAAAAAATGGCTGAAATGGGGTATGTAGATCGAGGCAAGATGAATGCAAAGAAGTGCAGATCGAGATGGAAATGGGAAAGGTGGATGTCGTGTTGGCGTTGAATGTTGTTGTAGCAAGAAGAAGAAAAAGGACAGAATAGAGATGCCCGTGATAAGGTGCGATTGGCACCGAGAAGGCAGGAGCGACAGAGCGGACGAGACGGAAGGTGCGATGGACGGCGTCGAGTGGTGAAACGAGGCTGAAGAGGTAAATCAGAATGAACAGCAAGTCATGACAAGAAGTAAAATGGGACAGAGGTCCGTTTGTTAGACAAACGGATGGTGTCACAAGGAATGCCATTTTCGTATTGAAGTACCAATGGACCATCCCCTCGCGTCCTACTGTCTGCCGATGCAAGATGTGGTTGCCCAAGTCCGTGTAAACACTCTGATCCCTTCTAGGTGAGCTGCTTATCAAAGATTTTCCCGGGGTTTCTGTCGGTTAGAGAAAAGGAAAAAGAAGAAAGAAGAGGGGGACAAAAGAATAGAACTGACAGAATCCAGTGCGGATCGAGGGCCGACTTGATGGCCTGCATGACGCCAAGGGTGGCGGGCCCGACCTCGAGGCGCAGCGAGTCCTTCTTGCCCCAGCCGACCGAGTGCTCGCCGGTGCAGGTGCCGTCCATGTCGAGGGCGCGGCGGACCATGTTCTTGACGCAGGCCTCGACCTTGGCGCGCTCGGCCGGGTCGGTGCGCTTGTACATGATGCTCTCGTGGAAGTTGCCGTCGCCAATGTGGCCGAGGATGCTGGCAAAGAGGCCGAGGTCGTCCATCTCCTTCTTGCTGACCTCGATGATGTCGGCGAGGCGGCTAAAGGGCACGGCGACGTCGGTGCTCCAGACGTCCTCGCCGTCCTTGCGCAGGGCCAGCATGGACCAGAGGGACTCCTTGCGGGCGGACCAGAGCAGCTGCTGCTCGCGGGCGTCGCGGGCAAACTCAAAGTGCGAGCCGCGGTGGCGGCGGGCGATGGCGCCGACGCTGGCAATGTTGTCCTGCACGCTGGCGGGGCTGCCGGCAAACTTGAAGAAGAGGGTGGGCGCCTCGGCCCACACGCGCGGCGCCGTGGCGCCGCCGAGGTTGACGACGCGCATCTGCACCTCGTCCATGATCTCCATGGCGGCCACGGGCACGCCGGCCCGCATGACGGCGGCGGCGGCGGCGGCGGCGTCGCGGATGGTCGAGAAGCTCACCACGGCCACCGACAGCGTCTCGGGCACCACGGCCAGCTTGAGCGTCGCCTCCGTCACCAGGCCCAGCGTGCCCTCGGACCCGACAAAGAGGCTGTTGAGGTTGTAGCCCGCCGACGACTTGCGCGGCCGCCGCCGCGTCTTGACCACCGACCCGTCCGCCAGCACCACCGTCAGGTTGATCACCCAGTCCTTCATCGTGCCGTACTTGACCGCGTTGGTGCCGCTGCAGTTGGTCCCGATCATGCCCCCGATCTTGGCGCTCGGCCCCGGGTCCACGGGGAAGAAGAGCCCCGTCTCCAGCTGCGCCAGCTGCCGGTTGAGGTCCTGCCACCCGATGCTCGGCTGCACCACCACGTCCATGTCCGCCTCGTTGACCTGCACGATCTGGTCCATGTGCGCAAAGTCCACGCTGATGCCCCCGTACGGCGCCGAAAAGTTGCCCTCCAGGCTCGAGCCCCCCGAGTACGGGATCACCGGCACCCGGTGCGCATGACACACCCGCACGATCGCCGACACCTCCTCCGTCGACCGCGGATACGCCACTGCCACCGGCAGCCCCTCGGGGTTCGTCGACGACCACTCCGAGTACCCGTGCGCCAGCAGGTCCTCTGGGTCGATCGAGATGATGTCCTCGCTCTGGATCGCCGCGCGGATCTCCTCAATGGCCTGCATTGTCAGTCTGGAAGGTCCCGGTCGGTGATCGGACTCTCTCTCTCACCTGCTCCATCTCCTGCTTCGACGCATACCGCGGCGCCGACGACGACGGGCTGTCCAGCAGCAGCACCCCGCCCGCTGGCCACCACCCGCCAAAGTAGAGCGCCGCGAGCCCCCAGCCCGTCACGCCCGCAGCCGCGGCCACAGCGAGCACGCGGCTGCTGAGCCACCAGGCCCCGGCAACGGCCGCCGCCGCGCCAGAGCCCGTCGATGCCGTCAAGGGGGGGGTCGGCCGTCGGCACGGCACCGATCTCGCAAAGGTGCGCTGCTGGGAGCGAGATGCTGCGGCTGCTGTCCGCGACATGGCCGGCGCTCGGGCGCAGCATCCGACAAGCGGACGGGCCGCGCGGGCCAGATGCGCAACCATTGTGCAGCACGCGAGCTTCACAGGGACACTGGAATCGCTTTGCGCTGCTTCCGGCCAGATACAACAGCTCGGATTGATTCACGACAATCCTCTTGGCTTTTCACAAAGCGCAGAGGGCTTAGTGGAAGAGCAGAAAGTGGTCTCGGATCCGCTTGACCACTGGCGCATGTGCCTAATTATACGGCCCTCTCTCGCTAATATTGGTCCTTCGTGGCAGCATTAGCCGAAACGGAGCCTCTGTCAGGTGCCTTCTCAAGGGGAAGCTGCAGATCGGCCTCTAATTTTCGGTTTAGGGCCACCTAGACTCACCTAGACGTGGTGAGGCAGAAAATGGCCTAGCAAAAAAAAAGGGGGGGCGGGGGGGCTAGAGAGTGCCAAAAGAGGGGATGGCGAAGAAATCTGTGTAAGTTCCAACGACCTGATGGCGGCACAGCCCTTTCTTAATTTTAGTGATCCGCTATTTCGACCTGGCTGTTGGTTTCCACGGAAAATGAAAGCTTAGTTTTCAATACAGAAAGACCTCCTCCGGTCTGAAGAGGGAAAGGAGCTTGACGGGAGTTGAAAATGCCAGAGCAGACGTGACTGATGATGCAATCAGACAATGGGCAGGCTGCACCAGATGGGGCGCCTGAACAGGCTACAGTAAAAGGTGCCACCGCCAATGCAAAGCACAAGACGTGATGGGCACTTGGCAAGCCGGATCCGGAGAGAGAGAGAGCGGGCGCAGTTGCACGTCTATATATACGTGTGTGGGTGGGCTCCTCTTCGTGTATCCGTGCCAGAAAAAATGGCAGCACGTATTCGTGTATTCATTCTCGTACTGTACACATGTTCGAGGCGTCACAAGGCGGACCAATGCGGAACAGCTTGCCTAATGCACGGCGGCTGCCGCCGAGAAGTTACCAGGCGTTGTGTGCATGTACCCGGCAGAAAGGCGAGAAGAGGGCAAACGTGCATTCGTCTAATGAAAAACTCTCTGCAGCAGCACACGCCATATACCTCTACACACTGGTCACCCATGCCCATTGGGCTCCAAGGGACCCGTCAGGGTGACAACGAGCATCTGTATATTTTTCGTGCCTTTTTTTTCTTTTCTTGTTTTTTTCTTTTTCTTGGCTCGTCCGTTATCGTGAGAGTGGAGCCTCAAACGGGGCAAAGTGGCAGAAGGAGGAGGGGGGAATCTACAACACGGCCCAATCACAAGACAACGGCGTAGCTAGCCGCCCGATGAAGAGACAAAATGGCACATTCTAGACGGGTGGATCGCCGTTAGGGAGGGATGGTGTGCAGGATGAAGGGCTGCTGTTCACTGCAAAGAAACCAACGATTCGGAGAGGGAGGGGGGGCTAATGAATCTAGAAGCTGTGAGAACACAGGAAGAGTGAACAGCAAGCATGGGGGGCACTCGTCGGCGTGATGTTGCATCGACTCGCACCAAGAAAGTGGGATCAGAAGAAAAGAAAATGGGAGGAAGCGAGACGCAAGAAGAGAAAAAAGGAAAAAAAAAAAAGGAAAAGACGTTTGTGCCTGACCTCTTCATGCTTCGTCATCTCGACTCTCGGATGCACCCCAACGTTATCTGTCTGATGGCAGCATGCTCGTCTCTGGCAAGTCCACTTTTCCTATCGTGTCGATCTGCACGCCCGAGGGTACTGGTACAAGACGAAGACGGGTCAGAGAAGAGAAAATCGGCGTCAGCCGTGAGCACGAAAGAGGTGGCATCGCCTCGGGCTTGGTTCCGATTGCGCACCTCGCGGTCCACGAACAGCACGCGGTACAGTTCTCTGACATCCAGCTGCTCTGATGGCCAACGAGCGCCAAAACGAAGCCGTGGGGCTAACATCACGCCCCGGTTTGGGCGGGATCGGTCGTCGCTAGGGCAAATCAACGCATGAACTGCCCTTTTTCTTTGGGAACGGCCGCTGTGTGTTGTCCTGTCAGATATCCGGCCCCCACGTCCTGGCATCCAGAGTGTGCCCCCCGCTGTCTAGCCGCCCCAACAGCTGGGAGGACATCTCTGTCGTATCCATCGGCCCGTGGAAATGTCCAGAGGCTCTGCCGGCAATGAAAAACAAGACGTAGAACAGGCGGACGTCATCGCCGTCATGGGGCCGACACAGTCTGCTCCTGCTTGCTTACACAGACGCAGGCAGAGCCACCTCGCTTACACCGTGTTTTCGCAAGAGTCGTCCTTTTCTCAAAGCTGATTTGCCGTCCAGCGTGTCACCGGACGTCCTAGTTGTCTCTGCCGGGCACCAGGTCGGCCTTGACACGCCCTGCGGTGAAACGCCTGTTTTCTGGGGGAAAAGGCGGGGAAGGAGAGTGATACGAACTGCTTCAGAGAGTCAGCTGCCTTGATTTTCTGTCAGACCATATGTGCACTGCCGGAGAGCAGAAGAAAGGACTTAGCATTCGCTGTGATGAATGCCTGAAAACACCGAGGCACATACATCACAACGAACCCGATTTGGCAGTCACCCCCACCAGTCGTCGCATGGTCTTTCTTCTTTTGGTGCTTGTGTAAAAGACACCAAAGAGGAAGGTTCACTACGAAAACCAAGGCTGTCTTTTACGCGTATGCTGCCAGGAGGATCGACACGTTCGCCAGCTTCGACCTTCTCTCATCGACAGTCATGATCCTCGCCTGCCGTCTCGATCCAGGTGATTTGTGACAGAATCCCTGTGCCCTGTGTGCGTCGCCGCCTCCATGGCCGTGCCTCCATGCGAGTGCCGTAAACGTCATTTGCAAACTTGGCTGTCACTCGATCAAAGCTGCAGCATTTCCAGCAACTTTCTTTTGCTCGACACCTCTTACGTACCAGCTTCAACCGTGTTGTACCTCGAGTCTTGGCTGATGCAGAATACCGTTTTATGTGGTCGCCTCGCTGCGCCCCCTTCGGTTCTTTCAAATGCAGGAATTGTCCACGGGACTGTCAAATGGGAAGACAAGTGCACGGCTCCAATGAAGGCGGATTGGTGGATTACAGCATTTCCGTGTCCCCGCAAAAGGCATTGCCACCAGAGTGCCGTCTCCGATGCTGCGGACTGCTGACGGAGCTACCTTTCACAAATGCCACTCGATTGATTGGCTCGGGGATTTCAGAACACAAACATTTACATAGTACTGAAGTGCTACTTTTCCCGCTCTCTGTGCTCTCACCCGGAACTCTGCTCTCTTGTGGTGATTGCGGACGTCTTACAGAGGAGAGTTTGCGCTGTCTGACCCCCCACAACGTCCCACGCACGATGCTATCTACGAACATATAGAGCCGAGAAGTGGAAGACTAGTTGCCACGACATCATGTGTTTGCGGGGTGATGCCACTTGGCCACGGAAGCACCACCCCAGCAATGTTCAGTGGGGAGTGCATGCTATGCGGAGAACGTGGAGAAAAGAAGAGGAAAGTCGTGCAAGGGGCGTGGCCAAGGGAGGCCATAATACCCTGTTATTTGCCACAGCCCTCGACTTGCCCCATATGGTATGCGTCAGTGAGCAGCCACGAGACACGCCGCTACTACTGCAGGAGTGCTTTTGTATCCAATGAGCTGCCCCTTGCCTGAAGAGAATTGCACGACGGCCGGACCATGATTTCGGGGGAGAACAGCCAAATCGGTACTGTTACCTGCTGCCCGAGATGGAAGGACATCCAGTATGACACCCGAGGACCGAAACTTCAAGACAGGTCTAGCTCGCTTGGAGTTGCCGGCCTATTTTCAGCGAATTCACATGCCAAACTAATCAAAGGTTCTTCTACTTCAGATGAATCCTGCAGAGGGCCTTCAAAACGAAGACTGGTCACATGTCACCGGAGCTTTTGTCTATGGAGGACCGGGGACCGGACGGAGTGGAGACGGGTGTGGGATGGCCGTGACAAACCCGCTAAAATGGCGCAGTAGCTGGCTAGATATGCATCTCTTCCGTCGTTACGTACAATGACTGAGAGTCGTTTTCTCTGCTCCTTTGATAGGCGAGCCAATCGGCGTGATGGCAAAGGCTGCGCAGGAACAAACGGCCTGCACGAAGACCAACTAGTAGGTGGTCTGCCGCGTGGGATGCTCACCGCTCCTGACGAAGACGGCGTCTAACTCGGCTTGCCGCGGCAGACAGAACGATGAAAGCGGCAGAGTCTATCCCTCCTTTGTCCGGAGTCGAATTTGTCCCGATGCCATGGATTCAACCGTCCACGCATCTAGTCTAGGCAAGGGCCCCCAAGGCTAGAGACAAAATGGTATTTTGAGGATCATGGGAGATGATGCGAGACAGTAACGTTGACGATTTTTTTGGACCATTTTCAGAGGGACAATGCAAAGAGAATTACAAACCGAGATAACTCCAAAACGTTCTCATTTTGCTCAGCTCTTTCTTTTTATTTTCCTCTTTCCTCTTTCCCTGCCCTATTTCCCGCCTTGTCCCTTGAGATGGGACGGGTCTCTGACGCAAAAGTTCATAGACACCTGGTATTTCATGGTGACGGGGGAAAAAGAGGCGGCGCTGCATATATGCAGAACAGCCGTCTCTTAACCATCACTTACAGAGAAGCACATGCACACGGATGGACGAGCCGACCCAGTTTAGTGAGCCAGGGCGTGCGCGCGCCGGCGGTCGCGCTCCTCGGCGATCGTCAGCTTGACACCGCGGCCCTTGGGCAGCGAGATCCACGGCTTCTCCTGGCCGATGACGAAAACGTTGGACTCCCGGGTGGCGAACGTGTTGTCAATGGCGTCCTTGAGGTGGACAATGTTAAAGCCACCGTCGTGGCGCTCACGGTGCGTGATGACACCCACGCGACCCATGTTGCGACCGCCCGTCACCATGGCGAGGGCACCCGTGTCGAACTTGATAAAGTCGGTGATCTTGCCAGTGGCCAGATCGATCTTGACGGTGTCGTTGACCTTGATGAGCGGGTCAGGGTAGCGGATGCTGGAGAGACGGAATGTTAGCACTCGGAAGGGAGAGGTTAAACGTACCAGCCGTGTGTCCCTAGTTTTGTCTCCTGCCACCGAACGGCACCCGTCACGAAAAAAAAAAAAAAAAAAGGAAAATAGGTGAGCCTTCCCCTCCCCTTCCTCTAATAGTGGGTTGTGTATTCTTTCTTACGCCTCAAGAAAAATAAATTTCTTCTCTTTAAGAAAGAGCAACGAGGCAGAAAGCACCACATCGGGGTGGTCACTTTAATTTTCTTTTTCTTTTTTTCGAGACGAGATGCCGTGTCGGTGGCATTCCAAAGCTTGGTCCAACGGCTGATAGATGGCAGAGAAGGTGAACGTACGTTCTCGCATCATGCGTAACCAAGAATGGAATGCCGCCGCGGCCGAGCTGCACGCGCCGGACCTTGCCCAGCTTGTACTCGGCCTCCTCGGCCTGGATGCGGTGCACGGTGAACCGGCCCTTGGTGTCGTAAACGAGGCGGAAGTTCTCGCCCGTCTTCTCAATGCCGACAACGTCCATGAAGCCCGTCGGGTACGTCATGTCCGTCCGCACCTTGCCGTCGACCTTGATCAGGCGCTGCTTGAGGATGGCCTTGGTCTCGCGGTAGTTGAGCGCATACTTGAGGCGGTTGCGCAGGAAGATGATGAGCGGCAGCGACTCGCGGGCCTTGTGCGGACCCGGCGACGTCTTGGGCGCGTACACACCCGAGAGCTTGTCGAGTAGCCAGTGCGACGGCGCGGAAAGGCGCTTCTGGTGCTTCTTCCTGCAGAGGAGAATTGAGGTCAGCCACACACATCACTGCTGTTTTCCCCCATGAACAATCGCTCTTTAAAATCACATCCACATCCAATGCGCATTTCTCTGTAAAATACAAAAAAGGATGGCATCGTGTATGCATTGCTACTCACATTCCCTTGCCCATCTTGGCGGTTGTTGTGTGGTCGGACTGGTGGTGATGGGAAGTAAAGAAAGAGGTTGAACCGTGAAAAAAATCGCACGTCTCTCCAGTGAAGGGAAAGAAAACTTAATTGGCAAACTGCACTCGCAAATTGCTCCATAGTGAGAGGGGCAAGGGCTTCTAGCCCTGAAAACCCGACCCATATAACGCATCACGTGATATTATGATAAAGAGATCAGAACACGTGCAAAAAGAATCAGCAGCTGCCGATAACAGCGTCGACAAGGTAGTAATAATAGATGCAATCTCGTTTCATGACCAAACGCCGCCCCAGCGCTGCTGTTTCTATCAAGGGGGATCGCTCTAAATATCTAAATAATGTTTCCCCCACACGGAGGTGTGCCTTTTAATATGCCGGTGAAAATCGAAACTTGAAATACAAAAATCAGAAAAACGCCGTTCACCAAAACCTCATATTCCGGCCTCCATTGCTGCATATTGCTGGCCTGGGAGGTTACATATCCATCTAAATCATTTGTTAAGAAAGGGATGGCGGCTGTTCGGCGCGAGGCTTGGCTCATCTTGCTCATACTCCGAATGCATTGGTAGAAGGAGAGCATGGCGTTGTTCCGTGGAGAGAGAGAAAGTGTGTTAATGTTCAATAGAGTAAGACGGGATTTGGGGGTCGTCCAGCAGCAAGCGTGAGATGCCCATTTCGCCCACATTTCCGAGAAGCGTGGATGAAGACGGCTCATTCAAGTCAAAAACGGGTGGATCTTGCGGTTCCATGGGCTCGATGCGTGTTGATAGAGAGGGAAGCGTGGGACGCTTTGGCTGGTCTTCCAGCGAACGAGACTGGCGAGAGCCAGGGGCGGGGTGATGAGGGAGCACTGAGCCAAGAGTGCCTGCAGAGACGCCTGGCGTCATGGAAGTTCCCATGGCCGTATTGACAGAAGGCTCCAGGAGCGTGTTCGCACTTGCGAGATTCATGATGCTATCGCTGCTGGCAGTTCTCCTGCTGGTGCCGCTGTCTATGCTGCCGGACCCTCCTGTAGAACCAGTCCGAGTGGCCTCCGGGGTCAGTGATTGGAGCACGCCCTTTTCGATGCTAGCATACGTCTCCGGGTATTTGTTTCGCACGCGGTCTCGCAAGTCGGTCGGCTGGCGACTCGACAAATTGAAACCTGGATGGCGGTGGATTTTGGTCCAAGCAGGGCCATAAATTCGAAGACCTTCCAGAATCTCTCTGTCGTCTTGCTCCGTAAACGGTCTCCGCTCACGCCGATGCGACTTTTTGAAAGGGCCTTGGATGCCAAGCTTTACCATGTCCTCCATGTTCCGGCGATGGACCCGTCGTTTGCGCAACTTGGGCTGTTCTGCTGAAGATGGAGCAGTAGCGTCTGCGTCGTGGCCTTGTGTATGAGACCCAGATTCGTCGTCCGGCTCAATGAGAATGTCATCCAGCGAGAGGCTCGTCTTGGACTTGAGCCGGGAGTTGGGTGCCGGCTCGGCGGCATCTGGCGTCGGCGGTTGGTCGGGCCTGCTCAGTTTCCCTCGCAGCTCATCGGGGCAGCAGGTTCGGAAGCGGTCTTTCAAGTCCCCAGCAGAGCGGCTGCTGAAGGAGAACTCCGGGTCCTCGAGAATGGCCGTCCACTTGCCCAAGCCGTGGCGGCTGACGCCGATGAGTAGCTGGTTCGTCTCCTCCTCGGTCCATCGGCGTCGAGGTTTTGTGGCCCGTCGCTTCGTTTTTGTAGACGGTGATGTTTTTGGTGTATCGGGCAGCCCATCTCCTCCGTCAATGGGGGTCAGCATGACTGGAGCTGCCGAATTGCGCCGCGAGATCGCAATGGAGGCGGAGGCCGCCGAAGACGGCACAACATGTCCTCCGGTTATGGGCTGGAGCGTGGCCGATAGTATCTCACCAACCCTGTCATTTTCCACAGGCGTTGTTGCGCTCGGCCCCAGCAGCGCCGCATCATACAAGTAGCTCCCGGCGGTGGCGCCAGATCCTCCCCCACTGCTGGCGGTGCCCATAGCGATGGCAAAGTCCGCCACCATTGGGCCGCGGGTCCGTGTGTCTTCCACGTCGAACTCTGATGCGATGGGCGGGAAGACGGCCGCATTTGGCGGAGGCTCGTGGAGCCCATTGATGATGGGAGGGAAAACCTGGTTCAGAGAGCCGACCTGCTGGCTCGACTTTTGCTTCTTGAGCGGTTGTGGCAGCTGGATCAGCTCGTCGGTGTGGGGCAGCACACGGGGCCGCTTGCCGATGATGGAAGCAGACGATGCTGAGGCCGACAGCAGATCGTCGGTGCCGGCCGACACAAAGGTGAGATCGGTGGACGAGCCGGCAGACTCGCCCAGGACCATGCGGAGTGAGCGAACAGGCCACCCCCCTCCACCGGCACTGGGGTCGTCGCCCGAGGCCAGAGTGAAGGCGGCATCGGTCGGGCCGGCCAAGGACGACTGCTGCAGCAGCTTGGCGGTCGGGAGCGGGGCGGCGGTTTTGGGGTCGATGAGTTCGAGAGGGGGCAGCAGCAGAGCATCCTGTGGGCTATTGGAGGCGCCGAGAGTGCTGTGAATGGAGGGAAGCTGGTCCTTGGAGTCGTTGACGTTCAGCAGGTGCATCAGCCGCGGCTCGATGGTGGCCATGGTGTTGCCAGCCATGGTGCAGCACTGGCCGGGAGGAGTGGAGGGACATTGAGTCCCTTGTCGGAGAGAAGACGAAGAAGGAGGAGAAGGGTGAAGGACAAGGGATTAATAATGACGAGTAAGAAAAGGCCGCTCAACGGGAAATAGGTGAAAACGAGAGAGAGGAAGAGAGCGAGGTGAAAAGAACGACAGTGAGGCACACGGCGAGGGAACAGAAACAAGAAGAGACAAAGGCAAGGCTCGCGTTATGAGCCGGCTCAATTCTGGCTTTTCCGTCGTCGTCCGCCTCCCACCCGTTTCGCAGAACCCTGCGTCCCCTGTCTGTGACCAGGGAGCAATCCCCAAGGATGCTGCAAGACAGAAAAGCAGCCAATGTGAGGCTTCCGCCGGGGCTGGGCAGCGACCAAGGAAACGAGGAGATGGAGGAGGGCGGACGGAGTGGTCGGCTGGGGTCCTCTCTTATTTAAAAAAAAAAAAAAGGAAGCCCGGCCGTGCATACACGTGAAAAAGCAAAAGCAACAATACGTCCCAGTATTATTACAACCAGGAGTGGCCTACTCGTACTTTCCCGCCAAAAGAGAAAGAAAGGACGGGTCCAGCCACGAGAGAGGAAGAGAGCGAGAGAGAGCGAGAGAGAGAAAGAGAGAGAGAGAGAGAGAGCGTGTGTGTGTGTGTGTGAGAGTGAGAGAGTGAGAGAGAGACGCACACGGAGAGAGAAAGGAGACGAGAGGTATGGGTCACCTTGCTTAAATGAAGAGAGGACGAAGGAAGCCGCCGGCGCCGTAATATGCGAGCGCGCAGAAAGGAAGGAGCCAGGGAGCAGGCGAGCGAGTCTAGACCAGAGAGCGCCCTTTGAGCTCAGCAGGGGAGAAGCGTGTGCTGTGATAGGCAACTGAGGGGTAGACGTGAGGGAACGAGTAGGTGCCCACCCACCCAGCTGAGCGCACATACCACACACCCTTACGAAATAATGCGCTATAAATCCGTGATTTTTCAAGGCAGGGCCGCTGAAGCGGTCTCTGTCGAGCTTAGTCGCATTGTTTGGTTGCGGGGCGTCCCCCTCGGCCCCCTCTAATTTCCCAGGCCCATGCTTCAGCGCGGGACACACGGCCAAACAAGCACCAGGTTCTGTCGACGAAGCCCGTCTTCGAACGCCTAAAGCCGTGCATAAACCATGCGCCGCGCCGCTTGCTAGGGTGTTGGTTGTCGGACGTGCCAGCTCGTTGGCCGAACCTCGTTTCTCGCGCCCTCACACCTCTTCCAGGACCCTGGACGCATCCTAGTTATACGAGCACGAGTCGGCCTGCAATCATCTTACCAAGAGAGAGAGACCTACGAGTCGTTCGACGGAAGACCGATCCCGGAACAAGCCGCGAATCGCGTCAGTATGGCGTCTCAGCTGCCGGTATTCCCCCGGCTGGTGTTTACCGTATTTGAGCCCATCTCGCTGTGAGCCCCCCCTCCCCTTCTCCCCAATGAAAAAACACCGAGAGCACGCGTGATGCTGACGGCGGAACAGGCTCGGCGGCTGCGTTCCGGCCATTGTCGCGCCGGAGTGGTTCGTCGGCGAGCAGATCGCGGCGCCTGCCGGGGCGCCACCGCTCTCGGATCAGGCCCGCCTGGTGGCGCTGCAGCTGGGCAACGTGTACGGGCTGCTGTTCATGGTGGGCGTGGCCGTGCTGTACACGACGACGGAGCTCAAGGTGGTGCGCAACTACCTGGTGGCGCTGCTCATTGCCGACGCCGGACACGTTGGCCTGACCATCTGGATGCTGGGACCCGCGCGGTTTGCGGCCCTGGGCGAGTGGAACGCAATGACGTGGGGAAACGTTGGTGTTACGGTTGGTCTCTCTCTCGCTCTCGCTCTCGCTGTTGCCCACTGGGCCTGCCTTGCTTGATATGCTGGCTGACTTTGAGCAGGCGTTTCTTGCCCTCACGCGGACGGCCTACCTGCTTGGGTTCTTGGGCCGGGACAAGCCGGCTCCAGTTGCAGCCGCCGACAAGTCCAGATGAGGCCAAGTCCTGTTCGGTGTGCTGCACAGGTGGCAAGCCTGGCCCCCGACACGTTTCCTTAGCCACTTGGCTGGGAGTGGATATATCTTGCCTTGCCATTGTGGGACATGCGAAGCTTGGTCCTTCACGACAATGCAGCAGGCCATTGTTTGAAAAAGGAGGCGACATGCTCAGACGTTTGTTTTATATAACCACAGTAACGACTGACGATCTTGTGGAGGGGGGGGGAGGGGACGGTGGCAAGCAAAACACAGCTACAGACGGAGTTGCATAATGTTGTATAAAAATGGGCTTGGCAGCTGCTGAAGAAGTCCAGCGGGCTGGAAGAGAGCGCTAAAGTTTAGTGAGTGTTGAGTAATAGTCGGACCCGATGCGGCGGATGAGGCACCGCGGGTTCCTTCCTCCTTCACGCCATCGCTCTTGAGACGCCGGAGATAAGAGCTGCTGCCGCGATGGGCAGCAAGTCCCCGCAGTCCCGCAGTGGCAGCATATCGGCACCTGCTTGCGATAGTGCCCATCGCTCTTGCTGCCACTGCACCTTTGCCCGCTGACCCGTTTGTCCTCGTACGTCTGTCTTGTCCATCTCGTGTTCGCGTGTTCTCCATTGTGCTGTTTTGCACCGCCACGCTTCAGTTTGGGCTGCCCCTCTGAACCTGAGACACTCTTGGCAGCAGAACCAAAGACGCACCTTCCGACGGCGTCCCGTGACTGCCTGCGGCACACAGGTCCGCGGCACACAGAGCCACAGCCATGTCGGCACCGCATTCTCCAGGCAGCGACGGTGGTGGGGATGGCGCGCCAGCGAGCGATGACGTGGTGGACCTCGTGCAGCAATCTATTTTGGATGGCAGCAGGAACATAGTGTTGGATATCAGCGTGAGAGGGGCAGGATATGAAGCTTTGGATGAAGACGATGAGAGTGATGATGATTTCCATGGTATGTATGAGGCGGGCTAAGCTGATTTGTGCTGACGGGCAGATGCCGAGGAAGAACATGAGGAGGAGGACGACGACGACGACGATGAGGATGACGAGGAAGAGGAGGACGACGAAGAGGAAGAGGAAGAGGACGACGACGACGACGACAACGTTGCAGATGAAGGTGAGTGCCTTTCGGCTGGAATGGACGCAGCTGACCATCAGGACGACCTCTGCCGTACTTTACGCGGCGACAGCTCAACCTGATGCTGCAGGGCGAGCCGCTCGGCAACGTGCTGCTGAGCGTGACGGGCTGGGGCCGGCACCCGGAAGCAGAGGATGACGAGGAAGCGGAGGCGCAGTTCAGCCGGCGGCGACAGCGGCGGGACCCGATGCGGTTCCCCAAGGTGCCGAGCGCAGCCGGCCGGACGCTGATGGACTCGGGGGTGTTTGGGGTGACGGAGCGGAGGCGGCCGTTCTCGCCGCAGGGGACGTGGGCGAACCGACTGCAGAACGAAGAGCTGTCGCGGCCGGTGGCGGTGCGGCTGCTGGAGCGGGAGCTGGGGCTGGCGAACACGGCGGCCGGGCGGCGGCGGAGCGACAAGCTGATTGCGCAGACGATGGTGCCGGACACGGAGGCGGACATGGTGGTGCGGTACGACGCGCCGGTGTACCTGGGGCAGTTCTCGGACGACGGCAACTTCTTCTACAGCGCGACCAAGGACTTCCGGGTGCGCATGTACGACACGGCCAACGTCAACGAGTGGCGGCACTACAAGACGGTGGTGCACCCGTCGGGGCGGTGGACGCTGACGGACGCGGCGCTGAGCCCGGACAACCGGTGGCTGGCGTTTACGAGCATGATGCCGCAGGTGTGTCTGGCGCCGACGGACCCGCACGACGAGGGCGACCCGTACCTGCTGGACCTGGGCGGGCGCGGCGACGGGTTCCAGCACTCGTTTGCCGTCTTCTCGGTGCGCTTCTCGGGCGACGGGCGCGAGCTAGTGGCCGGGACCAACACCAGCACGATCGTGGTGTACGACATTGAGTCGCGGCGGGTGCTGCACAACTTTGACGGGCACGACCACGACGTCAACGCCGTGTGCTTTGGCGACAAGGCCTCGCCGCACCTGCTGTACTCGGGCTCGGACGACGCCACCATCAAGGTGTGGGACCGCCGCAGCCTGGGCAGCCACCGGCCGGCCGGCGCGTTTGTCGGCCACTGCGAGGGCATCACCTACCTCGACAGCAAGGGCGACGGCCGCTACATCCTGTCCAACGGCAAGGACCAGACCATGCGGCTCTGGGACCTGCGCATGGCCATGAGCAGCGCCGACTTTGACCGCCTCGACCCGGCCCAGCACACCCGCTACAGCCTCTACGACTACCGCTTCCAGCGCTACGACGACGGCATGTTCTTCAAGCACCCCAACGACAACTCCGTCGTCACCTTCCGCGGCCACCGCGTCGAGCGCACCCTCCTCCGCTGCCACTTCTCGCCCCCCGGCAGCAGCGACGGCCGCTACGTCTACTCCGCCAGCCACTCCGGCGAGGTCTTTATCTGGAACCTCGACGCCACCATTGCCAACGTCATCGACGTCCGCCAGGCCACCCAGCGCACCCTGGCCGACGTCGTCCACGCCCCCGACACCGGTCCCGTCCCCGTCCGTCCCCGCCTGCGTCCCCGCCGCCACATGCCCGAGGGGCCCATGTGCGTCCGCGACGCCAGCTGGCACCCGACCGCGCCCGTTCTTGTTGGTAAGACTCCTATGTCTTGTTCAAAAAAAAAAAAAAGAAAAAGAAAAAAAAAACTGACGCTCCTAGCCTCCGCGTTCGATGCCGACAGCATGGAGACCGGCACCTGCTCTCTGCACGCGTGCACCGTCACCCAGGACGGCGACACCGGCAGCCCCCGGCGCCGCCTGTACGACGAGCGGCTGCGGCCCATCACCAGCTTGCAGGCCAACGTGAGCACGCGGCAAACGTGGTGGGGGGTGTAGACAAAAAGTCAAGCAAAAGCACAGATATCCCAGTCGAAAAATGCCCTAATTGTCCTATGCAAGAAACTCCTCGTCTTGGTTGTTTTGTCCCTGTCCACGGGTTCTCCTGTACTGTACAATTATGCCCCTTCCTCCCGTCCATGTGCGTCGATTCGGCCACTCTGTCCGAGGTCAACCAACAACACGTGTCGCCCGCTCAAAAAAGACAAAAAAGCATCCATCGTTTTGATCCACGGCTGTCAGCGACGCACATCGCCTCGTCCCCGCGCCAAACCAGAAGCCATGGCTGTCTATGCGCCGCCCACCAGGATGTTGTTCAGCGGGATGTGAACTGTTTTCGGGTTAGTATCGCAGTCGGGTGCCGAGTCGTGTGCAGCAGAGGCTGTGTGACATACTCAGTTTGACAAAGTAGCCGACGGCACCCATGACCAGGAAGCCGACGCCGACGGCCTGGCTGATCTTGACGAATTCCTTGGCATCGGCTGGCCCCCAAACGTTAGCATTTCTCGGCCACATCGTCACATGTTTCTGTCCCTGCCTCCTGCTCCATTCCCTGACGCTCTGGAAAGACTGTCGACGTACGCTTTTGACACCGGTTGATGAACTGGAGGCCATCCTTGACAAACTCCCGCGGGATGTCGAGAATCTCTTGGACCTGGTCCGACATTGTGGGCGGTGGGTGGAAATGTGAAAGAGGGGGAGGAAAAAAAGAGAAAGGACGAAAACCCTAAATTAAAGATGCAAAAGAGCGTCGAGAAATGTCGGTCGGTCGTGGGAGGGTCGTGAGGCTGTCGCGTTGGTAGATAGGAGAATGGAAGAAGACAAGAAAAAGGAGAGTCGAAAAGAACAAAATGCGCCTGTGGTAAAGCTGGCCAATTCGCGCTAATGCCCAATGAGCTTTCAGCGTGATGCCAGATCGCCCCAAGGGCTGGAACTGCCCCAGACTGTTTGCGCACTGTGCACGGTTGGCGCACTGTATTATTGCACCGCAGGCCCGGTTGGGATACGAGAAATGTACCTTTTGCTCGAGTTCCCTATTACCCACTTCCACGCAACCCGCTGCAGGTACAACCACCCTAACAGTTTTTGTCTACTGCACCCACTGCCAATCCACCGCCTGCCAGTGGGCCGGCGTGCTGTGGAAGCTCCGTTCCCCCCCCCCTCCTCCCTCCACCAGACGATTCCCTTGCTTCCAACGGCTGCGACCATTTTTGGCGCGTCGGCGCTTTTAACCTTTTTATCTTCCTTGCACGCCCGAAGCTCCCATTCCTTTTTCGTCCCGTCGCTCTCTCTCTGTCTCTCTCTCTCTCTGCACGATCTTCTCTATCGTCCTCGCCCTCGCTCCTTCTCACCGTCGATACCCGTTGCTATCGTTTCCTACCTCTCTCGCTGGACAAGACGGAAAAACAGGAGACGCGCGCAGCTGTTGGGTGAAAAAAAAAAAAAAAAGAAAAAAGAAGAAAAACTCGCCTGTCTCATTTTCCAGGCTTCACATCGCGACAAAGCCCCCAAAACACAAAGCCGTTGTTCGTTCCAGAGCTCCAAGCTTCCCGCAGAGTCTATCGAAAACGGGCACGCTCCTCAAGCACAACTCCTCCTCCTTCCCCCCCGGCCGACCCACTGGTCCCAACGAAACATAGCTACAGAACACAGCCTCGCTTTGCTCGACCTCATACCACCTCCACCGACCAAAAAAAAAAAAAAAAGCGATTTCCGCGTCCTGCGTGTCTCATCTGCGCATCACCGTTGTATCCTGATCGTATCCTATTCCTACACCGTCGATCGGCCACGCTTGGGACGAGGACCTCTTCTAGCTGGAACCGTGTATTTCTTGTTTACTTTCCTCTTTTCTTTTTCTTTTTTTTCTCTTCTTTTTGTTTTTAGTCTATAACAACCAGTTCGAGCTTATCGCGGCTCGACCTCCCCTGTTGTCCGCCGTCGATTTAACCCCCGACTCCAACAATACCTCAACACCTCCCCCCTCCCCAGCGCAGCCTGTTACCTGGTTCTGTTTACGGAAGAGGAGGCGAAAGTGGATGAAAGAGATTTGCACAAACCACACACACACACATACACACACAGCCAATACCCAGACTACAAGCACAGAGCTTCGTCTGCAAGCACGTCTTCTGCCCTGGGGCCAGAAAGAGCAGTTTCATCCATTGTATCAAGCCAGTTCTTGTCCGGGAATTCTGGAGTGTACGTATTTTAGTTCTGTCTTGCTTCTGTTTCTGTTGTCTTCTTTCTGCATTTTGGACGTTGGTTTCCAGTCGTCGGGTTTGCCTCTTTTTTGGCTTTCTTTCATTCTTGTCTCTGTCTCGTGGATCCTGGACAATGTCGTGGTGTTCTCTGTTACTGATTCCAAGCCATGGCTCCCCTGCAGACCTTTCGTGTATCTCTCATTCCGTCCTAGGTCTCAATACAGCTTCAGTGAACCGAACCTGGCCTGGTTCCTGACCCGTCCCAAGTTCTCCTTTTCTCACCCGATAGCTTCACACCCTAGCTGAGGGCGGGCGCGCACACACACACAACAGTTGTCGATACGATGGCAGAAGAAGACTTTGAAATCGATATCTACGGCGATGCCAACGGCGAGCAGGGCAACGGCGGCCAGGACGATGGCAGCCGTCACCATCAAGATGGCTACAACGGCGATGGCAGCCACACCAACGACCAGAGCCACGGCGACGACTACGACAGCCGGCACCAACAACACAGCAACAACAACAACAACAACAGCAATAACCAACATTCACAGTCATCGGGCACAATGACACAACAGTCGCCTCCGTCTCAGGGCGTCAAGCGGAAAGAAGGTTCAGACGAGCGCCCGATAGACCCGGGCGCCACGACGGCCATCATGGTGTCCGATCTGAGCTGGTGGATCACAGACGACGACATTCGCGGCTGGATTGCAGCAGTGCAATGTGAGGACGAGCTGAAGGACATCACCTTTAGCGAGCACAAAGTCAATGGCAAGAGCAAAGGGTACGGCCCCCCTCCCCCTCTCACATTCCAGTCACGGTTCTAACGTCGTGGCAGACAAGCGTACATTGAGTTCACGTCGCAACAGGCGGCCACAGCGGCCAAGCACAAGATTGAATCCATGGCAACGGGCGAGTACCAGCCCAACCAGAAGAAGCACTCGGTCATCTACTCGTCGCCGACCATCAATCCATTCCGCACACTGCCCAAGGAGGCGCCCAACCGCGGCCGCGACAACCAGAACCGCTCCGGCCCGGGAGGCTTCCAAGACCGCTCGGGCGGCAACTTTGGTGGCGGTGGCGGCAACAACTTTGGCGGCGGGTATCGCGGACGCGGCGGCGGCGGCGGTGGTGGCATGTACGGCGGCCCGCGCGGTGGCATGGGCAACCCCAATTTCAACCGCAACTTCAACGGCGGCAACATGAACGCCTTTGGTAACAACGGCATGAACTTTGGCAACCCAATGGGTGGCGGCGGCTTTGGTGGCGGTGGTGGAGGCGGCGGTGGCTTCCGGGGCGGCATGGGCGGCGGCATGCGTGGCGGCCCCGGGATGCGCGGCGGCCGCGGTGGTCCCATGAATGGCATGATGGGCGGCATGGGCCCCGGCATGGGTGGCATGGGCGGCATGGGTCCGATGGGCGGTATGCCTGGCGCCATGGGCGGCATGGGCGGCATGGGAATGGTTGGCGGCGGCATGCCCGGTATGTGATGACCCCCCCCCCCCCCCCTTTTCCTGTGCCGATGATGCATTTTCCATTTGTTGTGCTGACGATCGACGTGGCAGGCTTCCAAGGCATGCACCCCAACTTCACGCCCAACTTCTTTGGCGGCAACCAGGGCGGCGGCAACCAAGGAGGCAACGACTGGCAAAACCCACACGGCACTAAGCGGCCGCGGCCAGAGTAGTAGCCTGGTCTACCGGCCTGTCCCAGCCCCAATGAATCATCACCTCCAACAAGAGGAACGAACCTGCTCGAGAATCAAATCACGGCTTCTCAGCTTCTCTCTCACCCCAGGGAAAGCCAGAAAAAAAGGCTCCCCATGTTGCGGCGACAGCCCGCACAAGGAAACGGATCGGCCGCGGTCATTTACAAGATTGCTTCGCTATTATGTGCCAGCTTCTGTCCCATTTCCTCTTTTTTTTCTTTTTTTTTTGCATCCACTTACTTCTCTCATCACCGTGTATCCATATGGAATAAACAAAGGACAACATCTGGCTCAGGGGAAAGGACGGGACGTCTGCTTTTTATTTTGCGTTTGACCGATGGTGTCTGCTGATTTACTTGCTTTTTTTTAATTCACTCCGTCTGCTTTGTCTTGCCGTGTAGTCAGATTCCAATATTGGGTTTGCGAGTCATCTTTCAGAAAAAAGAAAAAATGAAGAGCAAACTGTCCGTAAGGTCTGCGGAAAGAAGAGCGCCCGAGAACAAGGCAAAACACTCTTGAAAAAACGTGCTCAGGAAACGCGAGACGCAGATACGGCATGGCTGTCTAGGGTGCCCAATTGCAAACATGCTCAGCGCAAAAGAACCCCCTGCGTCCTAGCATGATCGGCCTTGTCTAGATGCAGGACGCAACCCCCCAAGATCCGACATGCTGGGTCCAGATGCTGCGAGCGCCGTGGGGATGGATGGGACCTGCATCTAGAGTCTTGGCATGGGGACAGCTATATACACGCCAGAGGTTGTATGCTTGTTCTCTTATACCGACCGCGCGCATCTTTGATAGACGGGTCTCGAGCCACTTGGCAGCATCGGCTCTGCGAAGAACCGACAGGATGGCTTCCCCCCCCCTTCTTTCTCAGACTGCCAAGATGCCAAACATGCCGACAAGCAACAATGCCTGAATGTGTGGCCAAATGTCAAACAATGCACCACCAGGAGAAGCGAGTGTGGCGGTTTCCTTGTCAGAGCCGATTGCTGCGAGCACGTTTCGGTGGGCTTGGTGAGGGGGGGGGAGTATACAAAGTAGCGGAACAAATAGTATGACAGATGGGGAGAGAAAAGTACCGATACTTTGCTCTGCCATGCCCCGCAGCCAATGAGAGGAGGGCATGGCCTGCCACCTGCCGAGACGAGACGGTTGAGCATGTTTCTGCATCGTCCCTTCCTCGTGCGTTTTGGCCAGAAAAAGCCAGAAAAAAAAAAGCTAGAAAGCAAAGAGAAGGAAGGAGGGGAGAAGGGAACAGGGGAAGAGCTCTGAGACAAGACAAATTGCTCACGACAAAACAGGCCACGCAATTTGCAGTCTTTGCAGCCTTTTTGCAGGCTTGTTCTCTGTGTCTGTCCTCCTGCGCTATTGCCGGCAGGTTCCACCCGTGCCCCGGCCAAGGCGGGAAAATTGAGCATGTTTCTCAAACCAGTACCGCTCTGTGACCATGTTAGCGGGCAAGTGAAAAAGGCTCGGGTTCCCCAGACGGTCGAGTCGATCTGCTTTGTCCTCCATTCGGATTTTCGTCTTGTCATCGTCCTCTCATCGTCCACAGTCTGCCGGCCAATTGTCCCATCTCCTACGCTCCGTTCTGTCCATCATCGTCCGTGCCTGCTCCAGCCGGCCTAAACATCTGCGATACCCGTGTTCTCTATCGACACTCATCCTGGTCTCTCCCACAGCTGGTCTGCTACAGAGATAATCGAAACGGAACAGAAAGCAAAAATGGCCTTTCTCCATTCTCGTCATGGCGGCATGGACATGGACACGGACGCGTCCTCGACCTCGTCTTCCTCCTCGTCCAGCACAATGACCATGATGGCCGTCTTCTCCACGGGCACCGACGTCCCGCTCTTCTCGACCGCCTGGACGCCTTCGTCGGTTGGCGCCTACGCCGGCACCTGCATCTTCCTCATCGTGCTCGCCGTCATCTTCCGCGGCCTGCTTGCTGTCAAGGCCGTCGCCGAGTCGCGCTGGCTCGACGCCGAGCTCGACCGTCGCTACGTTGTCGTTTCCGGCAAGCCCACGCTGGCCCAGCAGGTGTCGCACGACTCGGCCTCGAAGCGCATGATCTTGACCGAAAACGGCGTCGAGGAGGACGTCATGGTGCTCAAGAAGCGCCACACCCACGTGCGGCCGTGGCGCCTCTCTGTCGATCCGGCGCGGGCGCTGCTCGACACCATCATTGCGGGCGTGGGCTATCTGCTGTATGTATTCCTGGCATTCTATTCTATCTGGTCCCCAGCTAACTCTCCAGGATGATCTCTATCATGACCATGAACGTCGGCTACTTCTTGTCCGTCCTCGGCGGCACATTCCTCGGCAGCCTGCTGATCGGCCGCTACATCATTCTCATGGAGCACTGAGCGAGCGATTCTTTTTTTCTTCTGTATCTTCTGTTCTAATTGTTTTACTGATCTACGAGATGCGGATGTATGTATGGTGTTTGGAGGGGCATGAATTGAGGGCATATATGCCATGCCGGTGGGACTCGCGACTGTTCTGAGAACGTCCGAGATGAAGTCAAAAAAACCCAATAAACTTTGAATATCCAGCGAGACGGCTTCCAAGTACCAGTACACAGCACGCAGGGTAGCGGCGCTAAGAGCAGCTCTGTGCAGAAAAATGCGCGCAAACTTGCTCACAAGCCTATTGCCGCTCCGGCCGCCGTTTTTTCCGAGAACGGGGCATGCCGCCCCACTGTATCATTCCAACAGACTACGGCCCCGGAGGACGTAACCCAACGGGACGAGGAAGCACCCGGCCGGCCGGCCTTGCTAGCAGCCACCGAGCCGTCCTCGCCACCATGGGCCAGGTCCCGTTTTATCGGCGGGCCATCCCGGCACGTCTTTTTGCATATCCATGTTAAACGCTGTGCAGCTGTAGATGAACCCCCGGTAGAAACCAGTCGATGGCAGGATAGTAACAGCTGAGGGGCCCATGGACATCGATGCAGACGACCCTCCATGTTCTAGCTCTAAGCAATACTTGGTGAGAATGGCATATCTGTGGTATCTCTATGCCGGAAGCATGGATGCTGCATCCATGCGTCTTGGGAACCAAACAGGCTGGTAGCATGTGTCTGATGTACTTTTGTGTACTTGCAGTGTGTTTTGGGGGTGTGAATGCCGCATTCTTCCTTGCTTCATTCCTGCAATGTGCATTCTATTCAAGTTGGACGTGCCTTGCATTCCCCCGCGACATGTCGCAGACCAATAGACCAGACAGCACATGCGAAACAATAGCAAAGCCCAGCATGCCACATGTGCTTTCTTCGGACGCTTACTATCCACCTCGTGAGATTCTGCCCGGGGAGAGGGGGTGTGTGCACTATGGTAAGAGACGCGCCCCGTCAAGCCCTACAGCACGGCTTGCAGAGCAACCTTTCTGACGCATTCCTTCCAGGCCTGGACACCCCCCTCTAAAAATATGCGTCGCCGTGGAAGCGAGGCTGACGATGCATCCCTTCCATTCCTCGACCACTCGGACGGTTCGCCTCGCAGCGTCAGCCCCCTCTCCCCAAATAAACAAGTAATAATATGAGGCGGCATGCCCGTCTGACACCTGCGCTGACTCAATAAAGGGGAGAGAGAAAAAAAATGCAACGCTTCCCCTCCCCAAAACTGCACACCGCATGTTACAAAGCATGCGTCGTTCTTTTTTTTTTCGTTTTGTAAGATAATATGATCCCGACTTTTTTCTTTTTCTTTTTTTCTTTTTACTTAAAATCCTGGAAACCCGGCTGGCTCGGGTATCTCACTCTATTTCCCTTTTGAGATGTAAGAGCCGTTTTAAACATTTAAAAAAAATTATCTTATTTCGCTTTCGGACTGGTATGGCATTTTTTTAGGGTAATACGGAGTACACCCAAACAACCAGGGGGTAAAAAAAAAAACAAGGTTCAAAACAACAGGTTAAACTAACCTTCCCTATTTGGAAGGTTGGCTTATACGTCCAAAAAGAGGAATAAAACCTGTCCAGGATCTGCCAGCGCACAACAAACGTCCACGACAGCAGCCAGCGTGCAGTGATAGCCGTCTTGCATGGTGTCTTTCCGAGCCGTGGCGTAAATCGTGATAGGGTCCCCTTTCCTTATCTCTCAAGCATTGCTGCCATCTGCGCGGCCACAACAAACTTTGCAGGCGCTTCAAGCCTAGCAATGTCGGTTTCATCTCTATTCTGCAACCCAGATGGGCTCTCCAATGTCACCTCCGCCGAGATCACGACCGTGGCACAGATTTCAGTGGCAAATATAGAAAGCGAAGAATTTCAATAAGCAAAAGCAGCAGTCCCTCCCGGTTCCCATATAATTGTCCTCCCACGCCAAAGCGTGCAGATTAGCCTCCCATCTAATTTTTTTTGGAGTCTCGCTCTGGGTAGAGATCGAGAAGATAATGGAGAGAGATAACAAAAGCAAGCGCAAACAGAGAGCAAATGGAAATAGACGCAACGATAGAAAGCACACGATGAAGACGAAAAAAAAAATAGAGCAGAAGACAGAAAACAATCCCTGAAACAACATCCGTCCTTCCTAGTATTGGAAAGCCCCAGCATGCCTCCAGAGCCAACTGGCGCAGATTTTTTCCCCCCCCGAACAAACGCCTCGAGACGACCACCCCAATCGGTGAGCCGCCCGTGACTTTGCCTGGGGCCTGGAGCCCAATCCAATCCATGTCTGTCCCTCCTCCTGTCCGTTGCCCGATCCCCCCAGCCCTTCCTTCCCAGCCATTCACCATATCCTCCATAACCGGAGCGTCCCGAAACACGTATTTGCAGCCGGTCCAGAAGCCATACCATACCACAACATCCCCCCTTGATATATCCCATGACATATTCGATAATTTTCACCACTCCCACACACACACAGGCGCACTACAAGAAAAGAAAAAGAAAATCGGATAGGAGATTAGACGGCATATTATGAAGAGCTGATGAGTTTTGATATTGCGGGATGGCAAATGATGACCTGAGAGAGTACATGGGAACGCAGATAAAAAAAAACGCAGGAATGACAACGCACAACAGTATCGACTTGTGGGAAAATACGACTGCACCAACTGTCGCAATAGTGAGAGAGACGAAAAAAACGCAACATAATTGGAAAAACCACGATATAAAACAGAGAACCCCGGTCCGAAAAAAAGACGAGGGGATTGAAACGCCATGTCATCACCAAGAGGCCTCGCGTATTAGAAAAAGGGAAAGCATTATATGCTGGGTATCAGCGCAGCACGAAAGACGTGTCCGTGAGGGCGTGAGCAGAGAGCAGGAGAGAGCGGTGTCGGAAAGAGAAGACGACGGGGGAGCTCGTTGAGAGCGCATCCTCTGCGCCTGGGCAAAGGGGCAAATATAGAAGCGGGCCGTCCTATCATCCGCGTGACTATGACTGGTGGCCAGAGTGCTGCGGCATGGCATACTGATTGTTGCGCTGCACGTAGTTGGAGTACGCCAATGCCTGGTTGGGGTCGATAGGTACGCCGGCAATGTAGCCGGGCGGCATGTGTGCCGTGTTCTGTGGCAGGCCTCGCGCGGGCTGCGACGCGAGATGGGTCGAGCCGGAGTCCTCGGGTGACTCGACCTGGCTGTTTTCTTCGACACCGTTTTCGCCGGCGGACGCTGGCTCGGGAGCATTCAAGCACGCCTACGACGATGGGGGGTCGGGTCAGCACGAGTTCGAGCGAGGCGATGCAGCACCTGTGGCAGACTCACCTGGATCAGGTTCTTTCCCTCCGCCTTGGTAACGAGGGGTTGTAGCTTGGGCGTAGTGAAGGTGTAGACGAGGCCGGTTTCTGAGACGACGAGCAGCAGGACCTGCGTGCCGGTGAGGACGGATAGCTCGTAGGCCTGACGCATTAGCATCCTTGGTTTCCAGAGGAAGAGGAACACGATCAGAGTGGCATACCTTTTTCATGATGCCCGCCTTGCGCTTGGAAAAGGTAATATGGCGACGCGACTTGTCGCTGATGAACTTGATCTCGATCTTGCGGCGCTCGCGGCCGCCCTTCTCGTCATCGTCGTCGTCGTCATCGGCGGGTACGGGCCGCGGGCGTTTGGTGCCGCGGTTCTCAGCGACAACGGTGCCGTTGCCGACAGACTGGGCCTCGTCGAGGTCGGTCGGCGTGCCCTGGTCGTGCTGGTCGGCGATGTCGGCCATGGCGGCAGTGGAGGCAGCTGCTGTTCACAAAAAAAGGGTGGACGGACGGGATGTGGCGCGCGTTTCCCCAACAGGAAGCAGAGAGAAAGGACGAAATGGGAAGAGGGCAGAAACACGAGGGCGGAGTACGAGTACACGAGACAAATGGAGCCCGCAGTATCACGAAAGAGGAAACAAGGTGAGGGAAAGGCAGGTACGCAGGAGGAAAAGCGAGTGGTCGCAGTGGAGAGATGCTGTTTTGAGCGTTGTGCCGACGGGACCTATACTGGATCTGGCGTTGCGTGGAGAGGGTTTTAGAAGTAAGGTTGCCTTTTTGTCGCAGAAATCTGGTTGGGTGCTGGCCAGCCTGAATTGAGACTGGTGCACTGTGGCTTTGAGGGAGGGGGGGGATGGGGATTTGCGCGTGGACGTGCTTCGTCTGGTTGCCTTGTCGACGGAAAAGGAAACGAAGGAAGCAGAATTAATTGTTCCTTCTGCACTATGGGCTCACTTTGTGTAGCCGTGCGGTCGGTCGGCTGGAGCGGCTGGAGGTGATCTGGACGCAGAGACGTTTTGAGATGAGCGAGAGCAGAAAAGGGTATGAAGTGTGGGATCTGGGTGGACTGGGCAGGTATATTATTTGGGGGAAGGTGGCTTTCTTTTTCAAGAAAATAAGCCTGGGGAGGAAGGGACGAGAAAGGAAGAAGGGGAGGTTTTCTGGCAGGCGCAGGGGGGTCCGGAGAAGAAAGGGAAATGATGTGCTCTTGTCTTTGCTGAAGAGAGTTAATGAAAACGGGCGACGGCGTGGTGGACAGGGAAAAGGCAACGGCCAAGCCAGCAAGTAGGAAGGAGCAATGCAGACAAAGTAATTAGCTAGCTGACGGCGGCGGTTCAGGGATGGGGCTAGTTTTGGGGCCAGTCGGTGGAGGTTGGTGGCGGCTGGAAATTCCGCAGCACACACACGCACGCGCGCGCGCGCGCCCAGGCAGCCCCCCCTACCCCCCCAAATACAGCGTTCGGCGGGTAAGCACGTCAAGGAGCGAGACAGGACTAACAAGGCCCAAACAGGGAAGTAGCAACCCGATAATATCACAAAAGGGAAAAAAAGAAAGCAAACACGCTCACCGAGCAGGAAGGCGCGCAGCAGCAGACCAAAAAAAGAAGCACCTACGAATAGAATGGAACAAAGCCAGGTACCAAAATAAGTGCATGCGCACGTACGGAGTAGCTTGCAGCCGGATCGCGGCTGCCCCTGGCTGATGAGAACAGACAAAGGGGGAGAAAGAAGCAGATCAACCAAAGAGGGAAAGTATCTTACACGTATGGGGGGGCACAGGTGGAAACATTAAGCTTTTAGAGGGCGACCAGATAACCAGGCAAAGGGGGAAGAGCGCGCAGGAGCAAGCTGTACTGATCGGGCTTGGTGGAAAAAACGGAAGGGCACAAGAGGCAAGGATCAGGGCGGGCAAGGATTCGTCGCACAACGGAAGGCGGGGGGGGCAGGGAGGCTGCATGCGATTACGGCATTGCGACTCTGAAGGTCGGGGAGTTGACGGAAGACGCACACAGCATGAGCGATTGGCTGCATGTGCGCAGACGAGAGATACGAGTAATTTTTGCTCTGCAATACCGTCGTTTTCTGTCAATACGATGCTGGCAGACAAAGGCCAGGCGAGAGCGCGGCGAGGGCGCAAATCGAGTGTCCGGAGAGAGGCGCGGAGAGAGATTGGTTTGGCCTTGCCGAAGGAGGGAAGGTGGTGGGTCAAGGTGCGGCCAGGGTCTGTGACAGGGGGGGGGGACAGTATAGCGTGCCAATGGACTAGGCGGTCAGGGTGTTTTCCACCTCGGGATACTTTGTACATATCTCACATCGAGATATCACTGTATAAACATAGCATTTGTACGGTATACAATGGACAGAACCCACATGTACGAGCACTTTGTACCAGCATACGAGTACAAAAGAAAAAAGAAAAGAAAAAAAAAGAAAAAAAAAAGAGCAGATGAAGAGCAGAAGCCAACAAGAGTGGGCGAGACACAGAGTTGGGGCGTTGAAAAGAGGGAGGGGGGATGGGCCTCATTAGCTGCTGTCCGTCAAGAGTCCTGACCCACCCCATTTGGCAGCGCGCCGGGCACCGGGCGCCGGGATTCGAGGGAACGGCGAGGCATTGTACATTGTGCCTGCTATTTCTTCTTTCTTCTCTTCTCTCACTCAGATGGGAAGCCATGTCCCAGCAGTGTCTCAGAGGTGCATCATGCACACGAGCAGGAATGGCTCACTCAGGAGGAGGCGCTGTCAGCGGCACTTTAGCGTTCACTACGGCACGCAGCTATATTGCCTGCCCCGTACTGCTGGGTGCCAACCCTTCTGCTCGCATCCTTCCGCCCATGCCATGCCGCTTTTCGACACAAGGCGTTTGTGACGGCAAAAAGCGACAAATCGAAAGGCAAGAAAAAAATAAGGGGAAAAAAAAAAGCAAGGAGCAACATGAGCCAAACAGGCTAGAGCGCTAGCGCAAGCGACTGGAAGCGTCTTGGGCACGTCGAACGGAAAAGGGATAATATTACCAGGAGCCCCACCGAGACACAAAATGATATTAATAATTAGCGGCTTCAGGGTGGGGCACGCAAATGGGGAGGGGGGGCTTTGGTATGGTCAGGAGGTGCCCAGTGCGAGAGAGGCGAGGCGACTTGCCCACAACCATTCCAGGCTAAGTACTGACCCGCTGTATTTTGCCCGTTGCTTCTTTCTCGGATTCCTGGAGAGAGCGGCACATACCTCTGTGCGGTATGCGAATGCGAATCCTCCCAGATGCGATACGTGTGTACGCGATCGGAGGAGATTGCGCCAGGAGAGGCTGAGTTCTGACAACCCCTGGCGCCTTTGTCAGTTTCAGCTGTGTGATGGACACAAAGGGAAGCCGACCGACAGCGGGCCTCGGTCAGTTGGCGGCAGCAGCACCAGCAGCAGCACCATATGCACGTCGGTATCTCACGCCAGTCGCGGATGCAGTCAGTTACTGAGGAATCGCACTGCAGCCAGAAATGGTTGGCTGTCTAGCGCGTAAGCCTTCCGGCAGCGGCCTTGCATTTGGATGGGGGCGAGGGAATGACAATCTTAATTAGGTACCGTCGCAGGCGGCAACACTCCGCGTGCGAGCGTCACGATTTGGAAAGACAAAAAAGAGTACGGAGTACCTGGGCCGGGCCTCGACGGGCGTATTCCACAGTCGTTAATTGCCCGATACAGTGGCAAGCACTGGGGTACCGGTTACAGACAGCGCAATGTCATTCCGGACGGCAGCGCTAGCAGCAAGACCTGGGGACTGACAAAAAGAAAGGAGAAACCAGCAGCGGAAACACCTCACATTACTCACACAGACTATCGATTGCCTTTTTCGCCACTTGCAGTGGGAGATTGGCGTTGATAACCATGACGGGGGGGGGGGGGCGAACACTTACAGGGGTAGGGATTGGACAACAGCGGGAAAGGCGGAGGAGAGGATTACGAGCTGGAGTACGAGTACGAGGGTATTACCGTATGGTGTGTGGTGTGTGCATGTACGAGATACCAACAAGCACCTGGTCCAGTTATTATGCATGGGCTGGATTGAGGAGCCGGCGTCTTGGACTTGGCCTGGCCCCATGACAGCTAGCAGAAAAGAACAGCATCCCACGCACAAAGTGAGATAGTACGGAGTAGTCCATGGTATGGCATGACCTGCCAACAACTTGACCCAGGAAGCGGCACGCGGCAAAGCCATCCCCGAAGGGGTTTACCTCTTTCTGTACCCATCCGTACGGCGCACCCAAACGAACCCGGATGCCGCATCTTGATTTGCCCTCATCACCAAGGCTCGCACAAGTCAGATACCGCATGCTTGTGTGTGCACTGGACACTGGACAACCAGACAAGAAAAGTTGTTGGCAATGCCCCCCCGCCCAGTCTCTCGGATCGCTGCTCATACGTATCGCGTGTGCGCGAATGGGAAATGAGACGGACCCATGGGCTGGTCGGGGTGGGTGGGGAAAAGGGAAAAAAAGAAAAATAATAAACAGAAAAAAAAAGAAAAAAAAAAGGTCGGCGTCGACAAGAGAAGACGAGTGCATGTAGCAGACTATTTTTATGGAGCCTCATCATGCACGACCAGGATAGCCAAAAAAAAAAAAAAAAAAAAAAAGGCGCTTGGGCGAACTTGCGGAGTATGTTCCGTACTAACCACGAGGAAAATCGGGTGGACAGCAGAGAATGTGAAACAAGACAGGGAAATCAGAAAAGAGGAAGCTGGGGGAGGGAAGAGATGCGGCACGGTGGTGTTGCCATTCCCACCCTTCAACACCCTTCAAGAGAGGGAGAGAGAGAGATGGGGGAGGGGAGAACAATTGGGGGTGGAAAGGCCGAATCGAGAAACCTGCAGGATGTAGCAGTTTGTGTCTGGAGGGAAGAAGTGTGTGTGTGTGCCTAGTGCAGGCAATCGAACGCTTTGTTCCAAGAGGAACCCAAGGCGGGGCGACCAGAGTCTGGGCCGCCGGCTGTGTCGCTTTTTTATTTTATTTTTTATTTTATTTTATTTTTTGCCCTCATATGTACACCAGGATTTGCGCGGGAGACGGTTGGATTGATGTGACTGTGCAGACATCGGCTGGGAAGTGTCTCCACCGCCAGGCGCAAGACGAGATACCACGGTACGAGAAGAGCGAGCCGAGCAATGTGCGTGCTCGCACGCGTGCTTGAGAAAGAAGAGGGGGGGGAGGGGGGCTGAATGGGGGGACCAGCCTGGAGTCATGCTCGTACCGCGTACCATACATAGTACGAAGTAACGGACCCTTGAACGTCGCAGCAGGAGACATGGGGAAAAAAAGACGTCGCAGCGCAGCAGCGCGTGTTTGTGCCTCCCCCCTACCCTGGCGTCTCGGTGGGTAAGTTTCGTTGGGTCTTTGCTTTTCTTTATCTCACAGAGGCACCATTGTCGACGAGTCGATCAGCATTCGACCGGCGCCGGATTTTCGGAGAACAAGAAAGGCAGGGCAGCAGGCAGAACACGAGTACGAATCAGTCAGTCAAGAGAGCTCGAACACTACTTCGTATGCCCTCCCCTTCTCCTCCTCCGCCAGCTGTAAACCCGATGGCCGAGATTTTACAACCCGAAAAGGAAAATTCGCTCAGGATGTACTAGTCCGGCCAACCCCCCCCTTCCCCCCCGAAAAACACAAGTACCTTGTACCTTTCCATAGTACGAAGTATGCCCTCTCCTCGCAGAGTTCTGGTTCAGACAGCCGTTATTATCAGTTAACTGCCTGCCCATTGGGGCCCCTTGCCCCCTTTAGCAAAGCCTCAAAGCAAGCCTGTCGTTCCATCTCTTCTTCTTGTTTGGGTCGGTCCCAGTGCATCTCCATCCCAGGTGGCTCTGTTGGTTTTGCCGAAGCCCTTCACTCGATGCAGCAAGGTCGAAAGCGGGTAGAGACGCTCAAATCTAACCTCGGATGGGATAGGCGTCATTGGTTAGGACAGGGCGCTGGAAGAGAGAGAGAGGAAGAAAAAAAAAAAAAAAAAAAAAAAGAGAGAAACGAGGTGTGTGTGGGGAGAGGCAAACTGTGCGTCGCGCCTACGAAGTACCATGTATGTCTTTCAACTGGGACCCTCTTCAGGTCGGCGAAAGGGGGCCGTTGGAGTGGAGACGCTGAGGAGGCGGACTCCCAAACATATCACATTTGAGAGTACGAGTCCTAGCAAGCTAGTACGGAGCACGGAGGACGCCTCCTCGTACGAGCAGCACACGGAGCAATACGAAATGCCTCGCAGCGAGCGAGGAGGAGAAAATGACAGGCAGAGAGAGAGTCTGGAGACAATGGAATCGGATGGGGAGCGAGTGGGCTAAAGGATCGGTGAGCGAAGGAGCGTTGCAACCTCCCATACGAGCATGTTACAGTCCCTGCCAGGCCCCTGCAGCAGGCTGTATCTGTGCTGACGGCCCGTATTACTGACAGCTGTAATTTCCTCTTTTGTTAATTTCCTTTGTTCTTGAGTGGAAACGCATACGGCACGCACGGAAGGCTGTGCCAATGCTGGCCAGACGGAGTGTTCGTAGTGTCTCATTCTCCGTCATATTCCCCAGTCGCTCTCCTTCTGGGATAAGGGGGTAGCGGGCTTGTTGCAGGGACAAGACGCAAGAAGCTGAAAAGTATGGAGCAACCCTGCGAGACACCAACACACGAGCCGTCCATTTCCGCACGTGCCGATCCATGCGCGGTGCGCGTTGACGAACAAAGTGCAAACGAAGGACACCGCAAGGACCCTGCACCCGATCGATGGCCTTGCCCTCCCTTCGCCTCCCCCCCCCCTCCCGTTTCCAACGAGCCCCATGACCGCTGACTGACCGGGGATGCTGTTTCAAGCGCTCGACAGCGCGGAAGGGCCTGCTAAAGACGCGGAATACGCCGCTGGTTGGTCAGCGATGGACACGCCCTTTGGTCAGATCACCAGATCTAGCGCTGGGCAAAGGCGCGGCCCAGGAATAGAAGCGTATGGGGGCAGGGTGGAACAAAGCGAGAAGCGAGAAGCAGTGCAAACCCGACCTGTTGGAACAGAGGGATGCAGAGGCCGGCTCTCGGCATCCTCTTGCCCATGTAGCCATGCTCTCTTAGCCGTTGGCTCATGATGCCTGCCATCGCCAAAAAAAACAGGCATCGCGATCCCTTGGGAAGGATCACGTGTGGCGCACGCCTGCAGTCGTACGAAGCTTGCTGCAAGAGGAAACAGCTAGCCGCCCCAATTGCCGGCGCACTTTCCTCTTTCCGAAGCGCTCGATGGCAGGGTCAATCCCGGTCGTAGTTTCCCGTGCCGTGCTGCTCTATGAGTACGAGTACTTCTCTCGCACATTGTCCAATATTACTTGTCTGAACAGCATTCTCTATTTTTCCATATTCCAACGGCAATCAAATCTATACGAGGAGCAGAGAAAAAGAGAAAGAAAAAAAAGAAAAAAAATTGAAGAAAAAAAGCTCATGCCGTCAACAACACGAAGCAAAGCACCTGAAGGGCTGAAGACGTGTTCAACCTCTTCGGTGCTACATGATTAGGTGGGTGGGTATTGCAGTTGCCCGTAAATGGTCGTCATCGTTTGCGTCTTCCTTTGCATCTCTTTCGTCCCTTACTTCGTTTCTTTTTTTTCATGCCACATTACACGTCGCCGCTCGAGTCGGCACCCTTGGCGATGATGCTGGGCTCCTCATGCAGCGGCGGATCGAACACCGGGTGCTCTGCCAGCACATCACCGCGCTCGTGGTATGCCTTTTCCATCTCCCAGCTAAACGGGCTGCTGGTGGAAAAGAGGGCGTCGATGGACTCAAGCGAGCGGTCGGCCGTCTCAGGGTAGACTGCTGGTCAGCGAGAGTGTTCAAGCCGTGCGGTCAGTCAGCGGCAGCTTTGCTTACAGAAAAAGACAATGGGGATCCAGAGCAAGTTGAGGCCTGCAAAGAGAAAGTACGTCCGGTTCTCCAGCTTGGCAAACATGATGGGATTGACCAGCGTCGTCCAGCCGACGCCAATGGCCCAGCCCGTGATGCCGAAGCCGTTGCCCTGGGCGCGCATGTCGGACGACCAGATCTCCGTCGGTATGAGAAAGGCCACCGTGCCCCAAGTGGCGGCATAGCAGAGGTTGAAGAGGAACAGCATGGTCACGGCGGCGGGGGCAAACTGCGACGCCCGGTCCGGGTTGTGGCGGGCGCCCTCGTACACGCTCGCCGCGATGAGGTTGACGGCAAACAGGCCAAACGCACCGCCCATCAGACACGGCCGGCGGCCCAGGCGGTCGACGATCTGGGCGCTGATGATGGTGCCGACGATGCCGATGGTGTTGAGCCCTCCAGCCAGGCCGTTCTGCGTCAGGTTGTTGTACCCGGCGGCTGACAGCAGCACGGGCGAATAGGCGGTCACGGCCGTGATGCCGGTCCACGAGGCCATGACCTGCAGGACGACGCACAACCAGGCGCGGCGGCCGAGGTGGTGGTTGGGCTTGCCGCCGCGGCCAGCCAAGATCTTGGCAAACTGCAGCGGCGAGCTCTTCTGGCTGCTCTTGGCAACGGCGAGGATCTCGAGGAACTCGTGGTGCGTGTCGGAATTATAGTTGCCACGGATCTGCCGCAGCACCTCGCGTGCCTCGTCGATCCGACCCACCGATGCTAGATAGCGCGGGCTATCGGGCAGTAGCTTGATGCCGATCAGCAGCAGCAGGGCGGGGAAGCACTGGAAGGCGAGCAGGAAGCGCCAGCGAACATCCGCATAGCCGCCGTCGACAAAGGCCAGGCCGAAGGAGATCCAGTACGCGAGGGAAATGCCGAGGTAGTTGGCAATGAAGACATAGCCCAGGAAGCCGCCGCGGTGTTTGGCGGTCGACGTCTCGGAGACGAGCACGGGGGTGATGCCGGTCAGAGCGCCGGTGCCGATGCCGGTGATGACACGCGCGACGATGATGAAGTCGCTGGACTGGGAAGCAGCCTGCAGGGCGCCGCCGATGAGAGCAAAGACGGCGGAGAGAAAGAGGCTGCTTGGTTAGTCAACGAGTCAACCGGCGGATGTGCACAGCAGCGGCGTCGCATACCCATTGATCCGGCCGATGCGGTCGGCTGCCCAGCCGCCGGAAAAGCAGCCAAAGATGCAGCCCAAGTAGTAGACGGAGACGATACCGCCCTGGTGAACGGTGTCGGTGACGGTGCCGTCGGGCAGACCGATGCCGACCTCGGTGACGTAACGCGGTGACGAGTTTACGCCGCCCATGACGCCCTGGTCATAGCCCTCGAAGAAGATGCTGATGAGCGAGAAGGTCTGGATGGCGATGTTGAGCTGGCGAGGGCTGAAGCCCCTCCAGAGGGTGGCAAACCCCATGGCTGCAGGCGGTGAGGGGGAAAAGAAACAGAGAAGGAGAAAGGGGCCGTCTGATTGCCAGAATCAAAAGCCAGCATCAATGGCAGCTGAGAGATGCGTTACATACGTACAGAGCACGATGGTGGAAGGTGAGGGTCGTCGTGCAGCGCTTGCTGTTTGACAGGAAGGCTGGTACGAGATGATGGACTGGGAAGACACAGAGCAGAAGCAGAAGGGGGTCCAAGCAGGAAAACAGAAATGGCCTAATCGAGCCACCGCCAGACGATGTGACAGAACAGACAGGCGACTATTACGGTGAGCGAGATCGAATAATGGATATCGAAAAATGCATAATTCGACTGAGCTGTGGGCTGCTATGAAGTGTCAAAGGACGAGGTCGACCGGCTTCTGCCGTAGCGCACGAGTCGTGCGCAAGAGCCAACGAGCAGACAACAGTAAGAACCATGCTTCCGAGCCCTATTATGGGGATGCCAGCGCTGGAGGAGCGCGGTGGCACGGCCACGCTACGAGGCAGGTCAACACAGCTTGGTGGCCCCGCAAAAAAATTAAGGTGAGGGAGGAACATGGAGATACTACCGGGTTGGATTGAATTGGGATTGGGCTGGTTCCGTTTCCGGCTCCTGCAGCACATCCCCCGGATTTCCCGTCCCCCCGGATGAGAAGATAAAAATAAAAAAAAACAAGGCCAGCAGGAACACCCAAGCCATCGGTACTTTTGCATGTAGCGTCAGCCGGGATGGAGGGTGCAAGTCTCAGGAATGTACGGCTGTGATTGGCTGGTGGTGTCGGCTATTGCCGTGTAGCCGTGCAGCCGTGTCGTTCCAAAAACACTAGGCCGAGTTGCCTCTGCCGCGTAGCCGCTTACCCACCAACAAACACGCCTCACAACGCACTCGATATGCAGCAAGCACGAGAGCTACTGCAGAAATGTGATAGAAAAACCGTGCTGCTCGGGGGAGTACTTTGTTTGTTTAAGGCTAGTGTGCCGCTCCGTGGCCATATGCATCGGCTGCCTCATGACCGGTGGGTTGCAGCTGGAACCACACAACGCTGGTGAGATGAATCAATACAACGAGTCTGGGAGAACTGGCTGGGTACTGTCGGCACATTTTCCCTTGTCCGTGTCTCGGTACTTCCTGGAGGTGGATGGGCGGCTTGCAAGGTTAAGCGGAAGTCAGAGGGACACAAGAAGAGGAAGGAACCAAAGAAGAAAACATTAAATAAATAAATAGGAACAACAAGACAGAGGTGTGGGATAAGAAGTATTGTCTCGTGGACCTTGTGACCACCTGTTCCTCTTTTCCAAATCAAAAACTACGTGCTCTGCTTTTCGAATTCTCTCCCTTACCTCTCTGCTGTTGAAAACTGAGCGGTGCCCTTGGTTCCAAAAGCCAAGACAAAACACAAAAGTACCGCTTCTTCACCCGGCGCTACTTGCTGCTGATCTGCAAGTCTCTTGCCGAACACGATGGCGTCCGCGGACCAGAGCCGCGCCGGGCAGCCGCTGGACCTCACGGTGCTGGGCATGAACAGCGGGACGTCGATGGTGAGTCGCTGTTGTCGTAGCAGACCACAAGGCTGACGTGATAGGACGGCATCGACTGCGCGCTGTGCCGGTTCCAGCAGGAGACGCCCGAGGCGGCGATGCACTTTTCGCTGCTCGAGTACGGGGAGATGCCGATGGACGCGGCGCTGAAGAAGCGGGTGCTGGGGATCATCAAGCGGGACCAGACGTCGGCGTCGGCGCTGTCGGAGATCAACGTGCGGCTGGGGGAGACGTTTGCGGCGGCGGCGCTGGCGTTTTGCGAGGCGCGCGGCGTGGCCATGGCGTCGGTGGACGCCATCGGGTCGCACGGGCAGACGATCTGGCTGGCGAGCATGCCCGAGGAGGCGGGGGTGCCGCGGTCGGCGCTGACCATGGCCGAGGGCACCTTTATCGCGGCGCGGACGGGGGTGACGACGGTGACAGACTTTCGGGTGGCCGACCAGGCGGCCGGGCGGCAGGGGGCGCCGCTGATTGCCTTTTTCGACGCGCTGCTGCTGCACCACCCGGGCAAGCTGCGGGCGTGCCAGAACATTGGCGGCATCGCCAACGTGTGCTTCATCCCGCCCGAGGGCCCGGCCCACGCCTACGACTTTGACACGGGGCCCGGCAACGCCCTCATCGACGCCGTCGTGCGCCACTACACGGCCGGCCAGCAGGAATACGACCGGGACGGCGCCATGGGCCGCCGCGGCACCGTGCACCAGGGCACGGTCGACCGGTTCCTGGCCCGCATCCCCTACTTTCGCTGGGACCCGCCCAAGACGACCGGCCGCGAGGTCTTTCGCGACACCCTGGCCGACGACCTCGTGCGCGAGGGCGACGCCCTCGGCCTGTCCGCCGACGACGTCGTCGCCACCGTGACGCGCATCACCGCCCAGGCCATTGCCGACCACTGGCGGCGCTATGCGCCCGCCGGCGGCCGCCCCGTGGACGAGGTGTTCTTGTGCGGCGGCGGCGCCCACAACCCCAACATTACCGGCTACCTGCAGGCGCAGTTTCCCGGCGTCAAGATGTTCCTGCTGGACCGCGCCGGCATCCCCGCCGGCGCCAAGGAGGCCGTCACCTTTGCCTGGCAAGGCATGGACGCCATTGTCGGCCGCAGCATTCCCGTGCCGGACCGCGTGGAGACGCGTCAGCCCTACGTGCTCGGCAAGATCAGCCCGGGCGCCAACTTTCGCACCGTCATGGCCAAGGGCATGGCCTTTGGCGCCGGCCGCGCGTCCCTGGAGCCGGTCCAGGCCATGGTCAACTACGTGGACGGCAAGGTGTTTAGCAACCAGTGGGAGTAGCGGAGAGGACAGACAGTGACGCATACGAATGACGGAATATACATAGACAGCTGATGACTTTTCTTTAGAACCGACAATCATAATACGAAAAGAAGAAGAAAAGAAAGAAGAAAGAGATACCAACAACGCCATGCCTCTCTTTTGTATGTTCATCCTGGTGCACACATTAATGTCCCTGGCTCGCAGCCGCCCTACTATGTAAACTCCGTCCCTGCAGCCGTACCCATGTAAATCTACTCCAAAATTAACCGCTTACATAATCCATTTCCAAGCTCGCCTACCCGAGAGCTCCCACCGACGCCAGGCTCCTCCCTCTCTCTAAAACGACAGATAGTTGTTGGACACGGCAAACGGCCACGTCCAGTCCTGCAGCAGCTCTTCCCGCAGCTGGAACGGCAGCGCCATATCCGGCAGAGCTGCGCCCGCAGCAGCAGCGGCTGTGCTGTCCCACCCGCTGCCGCCCGGTCCCGTCTCGACGCTGCCGGGAGGCGGAATCAAGGAGCCGCTGCTGTATGCGGTCGGCCCTCGGGTCACTGCCGCTGCTGCCGCATTCTGGATGTTCTGAGCATTTGCGTTCTGGTCACTCTGGACAGCCTGGACACTCTGGACAGTCTGCACTGCTGCGGCGTGAACAGGCGACTGCGTCGCTGTTCCTGTTGTCATTGGTGCCGCTGTCATGGGACCACCTGTTGGGGACACGCTCGACTGCGACAGAGGCCCAGGCGCGAGCGACGACAAAAGTGGTTGCTGCTGCTGCTGCTGCTGCGACTGCTGCGACTGCTGCTGCTGAGACGCGCCAGCGTGGACATTCGACTGCACGCTCTCGCCGCTGACGCTGCTGATGCTGCTGTTGCGATGGCCGCCGCCCCCCCCTTGCTCGTTCCCCTTGCGCAGGCTGATGTACTCCTCGAGCCGGGCGGCCAGGTGGCGCAGACGCTGGCCGGCGCCGGCGCTGCGGTGCAGCAGGGCCTCGAGGCTCTCCAGCAGACCAGCCATGGACAGCAGCAGGTCGCGCACGAGGCGGCAGGCGCTCTCCGACAGCGGGCTCTCCATGACCGAGCCGAGGATGCCGCCGATGCCGCCGATGTGGTAGATGAGCGGCGCGCTGATGGCCCGCAGGTACGTCGTCGGCACCTGGTGGAAGGTCTGCAGCACGTTGTGCACCACGGTGCACTTCTGCTCCAGGCCGACGTCCACCTCGAGCGACAGGTGCACCATCTCCAGCAGCGACATGGTGGCCTGGATGTTGGCCGCCTGGAACCCGTAGATGTCGCGCGCCGGCTCGCCCGTCGCCGGCTGCATCTGCTTGAAGATGGCTGGCAGCGCCGAGTACAGCTCCGTCACCCGGTCCTGGCTGGACACCCGGAACGACCCGGGCGTCGTCGGCTCCCCCAGCAGGTTGAACTTGGACGACCGCGACCGCAGCTTGCTCAGGTTGTGCTCCAGGATCCGGTACAGGTCCGTCGTGTAGTTCCATCCCACCATCCAGTGCGCCGCCCCGGCCGGCATCGCCTGCGTGTACGGGTCCTCGGCATCCTGCTCCGTACGGCCCGTCGGATACTCCACCTTGGCGTGGCTCTCCTGGAAGTGGATGCAGCCGTCCCAGATGATGGACGCGTAGACGTCCAGCGTGTAGATGGACCAGTACTGGAGGTCAGCGGGAGGAGAGAGAGGAGAGAGAGGAGGAGAGGGAGAGGAGAGAGAGAAAAAAGCTTACCACACGCCGTCGCTCTTCGACCTCGATCGGGTCCAGTCCCGGCGACCAGTTGGCCTCGTCGTGCCACTGGTTCATCGCCAGCATGGTAAAGTAGTGCCCCATGTATTTGTGCATGGTCGCCATCTTGGCGTCCTGGATGCTGGCCAGCGTCAGCAGCGCATAGCTGCGCAGATAGTCAAAGTCCTGGCACCGCATGATGTCCTGGGGCAGGGCTTCTTCGGCCGCTGCAAAGAAGATCTCGGGCGGCATGTCGGTTGGGGGGCCGCCCGAGCTCGCGCCCGAGCCGCCGCTGGTGCTGCTGGACGGGCACGCGCCGTCTCGCGCGCGTGCTGCGGCCAAGGCGGCGCCGGCCATGACCGAGCAGAAGAAGGCGCGGTTGTGGACGTGCTCGAACGCGGTCAGGCGTCGCTCGAGGCGAGCGGCGTCAAAGTATGGGAAGCTGGCGGTCAGAAAGCGAGAAAAAAGAAAGAAAAGAAAGAAAAGAAGACGCACATGGGGTAGACCGTCTCCTGGTAGACGACAAAGAGACGCTTCAGCGTCGGTGTCGACGAGCGTGCGAACCCCTGCCAGGCCGGGCTGAGCCGCTCGCTCGATGCCAAGCCGTCGTCGGTGCTGCTGTCTTGCGCATAGTCGCGGTGCGAGAACCGTGCGCTCGTCGGCGGTGCCGGCAGAGGTGTGCCGCCTGTCGCAATGCTGGCTTTCGTTTCGCTGCCACCACCACCACCACCGCCGCCGCCGCTACTACCACTACCGCTGGTCAGCAGAGGCCGCACCAGCTGCGGCGAGCTCCTGCCGCGCCGCAGAGGCCGTGCATATGTGCAAGGAATGTTAAACTCGGTGCAGTTGCGACATCGATTGCCGCCACCTTGATTGTCTTGGCATTTGATGCGCCGCTTGTGGCAGAAGTCGCCTGTCTGTGAGCAGAGAGCAAAACAATGAGAAAAACCAAGGCGGGGGGGTTCACACGCACAAGCCCGGGAGATGCGCAGGAGACGCTGCGGGCGCTGGGGCGATGACGACATCTAGGAGGACAAGGGACCGCCAGACGCTCGAGAGAGAGATGGCGGCGGCATGGAGGCAGCGCAGGCTCTGCTGTGAAGAAAAGAAGGGGGGGGGGAAACAGCCACGGGGCTGGGACACTGGAGACGCAGGTGGGAGCGGCCTGGTTGGGAGGGGCAGAGAAGACAACCCAGCGCGAGGCTTTTTGGTGATGTGTTGAGAAGCGGAAGCGACTAAGCTCACAGACACGTGATATGACGATCCTCGGACCGGGAGGGGGGTCTAGAGTCTAGGCGCTAGCACAAGGGCGCGGCTGGCGTTAGTCGGCCCCAGCTGTTGGGGCAAATCTGCCGTACGACAGACCGCAGAAACAGGCGCAGTAGGGGGCGGGAAATCCAGACAGGCGGGTTGCGGACGGCAGACGAAAAAAAAAAAAACGTGGGCATTCGGAGGGAGAAGTACTCGTGCTCTGCGAGCCCTGGGGCCCCCCTCTTAGGAAATACTTTGTAATGCCCTTCAGGAGAACATATAATCAACAACCACAAAAAGTAACAAATAACAAGCAACAAATAAAAAAACTCTGCCCTTGCCAATCCTACCGTACTATGCACGAGTACGCCTTAGTAATTTCTCATCACATTTGGCGGTGATTCCCGGCAGAACGCCGTCGCGAGTTGCCGAAACGGGCAACGCCTCCCTTCCGTTAGCTGCTGCCCCCGTCAGCTACGGAAAATACGCCAGCATGTGAGATCGCCACGCTGCATACGAAGTTTCGCCTCCGCCAACGTGCGGCGCACCCGATAGGCTCGCCGGACAAAGAAGCCAGAATAAGGCGATGAAGAAAAAAGAAGGAAAAACAAGAAAAAAAAAAAAGAAAAAAAAAATAGCGTCCATGCCAGGTGGTGTATACGCGGCACATCAAGATCCACCCCATTAGATCTGGCAGGAGAAATGCAACTTGCCGGAGGGGAGAAAAGGGAAGATGCAGCTTCGATGGGTCTTGTCAGACGCCAAAATCGAGACCGGAGAGCGCCCTGTGGCGGAGGGAAGTCCCTCGGTGGCCATTGGCTGTCTCTTGGGCGATGACTGGATTGGCTGCAGGGAATATTGGCCGCACTGGCCGCACTGGCCGCACTGGCCCTCACTGGCTGCATTTGTTGGGTCTAGCATAGAAGGCCGGTTCTATTTTCGATATTGGATGGCGCGCATTGATGCGACGGCACGGACGGACAGAAGGGCGCGAGAATGAGCACGAGAATGAACATGCCCGAGCTACTTTGTGCAGACACCCAGCTGAACATAGCCACGCTGTCGGGGCCACAGACGATTTGCATAAACGTCGCTGGTCTAGAAGCGCTGTCGTTTGAGGGCTGTGATTGCTGGGATGGGCTTGTAGATAAGTGGGTCTCCTGGGGGGGAGAAGGGTTCTCTGCAACACGATACGTCGAGAAGATCTGTCGCAGGAATGCATGTCTGTTGGCGCTTGTAGATGTCTGTCAAGCTGCAGGACACAAGACACCAACTGCAGGACACTAACAAGACACCAACTGCAAGACACCAGCTGCAATGGTGCAGCATGCAGGATGCTAGCCACCGGAGAATACAATGCCATCCGGCGAAAAAGAATAAGGAAAAAAAAAAAAAAAAAAAAAAAAAAAAAGAAAAGCCACTGTGGCTCGTGCACCGTCCCTACAAGTGCATGTCGCACTCATCGCCCCACCAAATCCAGGCGGCTCAACGCCGCACACATGAAACGCGAGCTGTCGGGGATCGTGCCAAAAGCTGCTGACCTTGCCCCGACTGGCGGCTGCGATGTCCACGACTGGCCTAGACGGCACGACGCTCAAAGGGCGCCGGGCTGTTTTTCTCTTCTGAAGCACCGCAACCTGACGCTGCCACCGTCTCTTCAGGGTGGGACTGGCTGCCAACCCACCCCCTTTCTGGCTCGCGTACTGTCCCTCGCGCTCGTCCTCTCGCTCGCCTGCTGCCCTGCCCTTCCGTCTTTTTATCTTTGCATCATTCCATATCGTCCGCACTGGTCTGCGCTGAACACGAGAGAGGTAGCAGTGCTAGCTCTAACACACACTTTTGTCTCTCCCCCTTCTCCCCTTCTCTGTTTCTTCTTTGCTTCTTCTCTTTCTTGTTTCATCTTCCCCCTTCTCTCACACAACCTGCGTTCTGCTGCCCTTTTTCTCTCTCCTACGCATCTTTAATTTGCGGCTCTCTCTTTTTTCACTCTTCCTCTCACGATCCTTTAGCTCCAATCACGGGTGATCCCTTTTTCTCTTCTTCTCTCTAGCCTTTTTTTTTGTTGGACTTGCTGGTCGGTCTTTTTTATTTTACCCGTCGTACGAACACCCGCACACTCTCTCCTGTCCTCGACGTTCCAACAGGAAGGACGCCGGCCGTCTCTGGATCTCGAAAGTCGAACCGTCTCTTACTCCCTTCACAAGCGGATAAGGCACTCTTGAAAACGACCACGGCGACTACCGCCAAACCGCCAAGATGGGCATGAGCATTCTCACAGCGTACATGATGGTCGACGGCCTCTTCGTCGTCATGGGCGCCATCATGCTGGGCTTCTCCATCATCGTCAAGAACGGCCTCGACAACACACCCACCACTGGCACCGAGGCCGCCATCCAGCTGATGTACTCCAAGTTTCCGCTGAACGGTACGTTCTCTCTCTCTCTCTCTTTCTCTGTGTGTCGTATCGTCGCTAACTGCCCAGCCGGCATTGCCAATGCCGTCTTTTACTTTGTCACCTTTGCCATCACCATCCCCGCCGTCGTCATGCCGACGCGCGGCTGGCTCAAGATGTCCGTCTACCTGATCACCATCACGGCCATCTTTAGCATGATCATCGGTCTGGACCTGTGGGTGCGCACCCTGCACACCAAGCGCGACTTTGGCGTCCTCTGGAACGCCCAGACCGCCCAGGTCCAGGAGCTCATGCAGACCTCCTTCACCTGCTGCGGCTACTTCAACAGCACCTCGCCCGCCTTTGTCACCGACGCCACCTGCCCCAGCCCCGCCGCCGCCGCCCTCATGCGCGGCTGCGCCGCTCCGCTGTCCAGCTTCGCCAACGTCTTCATCGACGACATCTTCACCGCCGTCTTTGGCATGTGCGGCGTCTGCGGCCTGCTGGTTCTGGCCACGGCCTGTCTGCTCAAGGACCGCAAGGAGCGCGAGCGCTTCCGCTACATTGACGAGAAGAACGGTGCCACCCGGACCTTTTAAAGAGGAGGCCTAGGCCATGCGTGATCTCCATGTGTGCGGATGGTGGTGGCTGTGAGATTTTAATCCACAGCGAAGACGAAGAGGGCAAAAAAAAACAACCGAATTTCATGTGGCACGGTGGACATTGGTTCTCCCTCCCTTGTTCTCTCTCTCTTGCAGGCCCGCCTGCTTTATCAGTGAGCTGATAATACCTATACCTCTTTTTTTTTCCCGGGTTGTTTTCACTCGTTCTCTGTTCCTGCCTGTGCTTGGCATTTTTTTCTTTTGCTTTTTTTTTCTGTTTCTTCCCACAATCTGTGGCATGGAGCGAGACCATAGACAAGCACGCGTACATAATCAATACCACAAAAAAAAAGACATGTTAAAAAGGCGGCAAGGCAGTCAGTAGAGAGTATTCGAAACTCTATTGTTTCCAAGCTTCGCTCAAAACGAGGCTGGCGGTGGTATCCTGTAGCAATGAATAACGCTGACTAGCAAAGCAATGCAAACAAAAAAAAACATCTAGAAATGATCTGATCTAGTTATCAAAGAAAGAAAAGGCAAAAGGCAGGTAGGCCACAGCAATTACGTCTTTTGGCTGGTTTTAAAAAAAAAGAAGCGAAACAACAAGACGCAGTAATCTAGTAATAGGACATGTTTTATTTATACAGTCCTCCAAAGAAGAAGAACCAAAAAAAAAGGACAAAACAATGAGACCCAACGCCGAATGCTGCATCGTCAAGAAAGCACGAGAGGGAGAAAGGGACATCATGACGTCGGCCGTGGCCTTGGCCTGCTGCTGGCATCGGCTGTGGACGGCGGCGGCAGGTGTAGTGGCTGCTGCGCGGCAGAGGGATCGGATGGCCGCTGCTCGCTCAGCCCGGCGGCCTGCTCCGTGTCTGTGTCTGTATTCGTGTTCGTGTTCGTGTTCGTATTCGTGTCCGTCCTCGCCCGCTTCTTTCCCTTGTTGCGGCCGCCCCACCAGCCGAGCCGCCACACGCCCCCGAGGGTTTCTTGCCGCTGGTTGCCGCCGGTGCCGGTGCCGCCGGTGCCGGACGAAGCCTGCTGGCTGTTCCTTCGGAAGCCGGGAAAGAAGAACCCAGTGGTCTGCCGCCGCTGCTGTTGGAAAGCCTTCTGGTACAAAACCACCGTGTCTGCGTCGGCATCGGTGTCATCCCCTGGGGAGGAGGATGAAGAGCCCACTGCTGCTGCTGCTGCTGCGGGCGAGCCGGTGCTGACGCCTCGGCGACCGGCGCGTGCTCCCGCGCCTGCGAGGGGCGACCGCGACATGGCGAGGGGCTGTGGTGCCATGTCGTTGTGGGTGGTGGGAAGCGTGCTGCTCCGGTGCCGTCGGTGGCCGGCAAGCTGGACGCTGCCGCGCCGTCGCCCGGTCTGATCCTCCAGCTCGCCCCAGATCTCAGCCCGCTCTGTCCAGCGTGCCGGTGTCAGCGTGGGCGACGTGGACCGCCCGCTGATGGAGAAGGATGAAGAGGCGGCCGTCTTCCGGCGGCCAGCCGTGGGCGAGGTGAGTGCTGATTCGCCGTCGACTCCAGCAGCCGCATCGGCTGTCGGCACGGCGTCGCCATTCGCCCGCGGGCTGCCAAATGTAAAGGTGTGATAGGACGAGACAAACTTTCTCGGCAGCAGACTTCGTCTCTCTGCACCGCCCTCGTCGAGCGTCGCCGCCGCCCGGGAAAGGCCCGTCTCTCGCTCTTCGTCGTCGAGGTCTTCGATAATCACCTCGGACGCCAGCAGGAGTGACTCTTGCTCTTCTTCGGTACCCCCTTCGGCATTCTCCACCAGGGCGAGGCCCGGCGCCAGGGTCGACTGGCCGACGTTGGGCGGGTGCTGCTCGTCGCTGAGGCGCCAGGAGAGGGCAAAGACGCCAGAGAGCAGGATAGCGGTGCCGAGGGAGATGAGGCAGGCGCGCAGGGGGCTGATCATGTCGGTCTGGCGGAAGTAGATGAGCCCGTCGAGGATGGCGATGATGTTGTAGACGCAGAAGACGAGGGGGTAGAGGACCGAGGTGGAGACCAGCTTGAGGCCGCGGTGGAGATAGTAGAGCTGGGTGAGGGCCAGGGCGACAAAGACCAGGACGAGGGCCCAGGCCTGCCAGTGGCGGAACTGGTTCTTGCCGTCGGCAATGGTGCGGACGACGAGCTCGACGGCAGACTTGGCGACCAGCAGCGAGTGGGCGGACAGGATGCCGCTGATGCAGCCGTAGGCGAGGCCCCGGGCCAGGCGGAAGCGCGAGGTCTGGGCGAGGGCGGCGAAGAGAAAGGTGCTGGCGAGCTCGACGCAGACGGCGAGGGCGACAACGACGACGCCCTGCAGCGACATCCAGGCGACAAAAGTGGGGCGGGCCAGCAGGGCGAGCAGCTCGTGGAGGTTGTGGGCAGGAGCCGGGATGGCGCCAAAGATGGCGATGAGGACGGCGCCGGAGCAGACGAGCAGCGTGCCCCAGAGCGACCAGCGGGTGAAGGGCTCGCCGAGAATCAGGGTGGCGCAGATGGAGTTGAAGACGAGGCCCGAGGCCTGCAGGGTGGACAGCACGGGCAGCGGCAGCGTCGAGATCTGCACGGAGCTGCCCAGCAGGTTGGCAACCAGGAACATGCCCATGCCGATCTGCCAGCGACGGCGGCGGTGCGGCGGACGGCGGGCCACATGGGGGGCCTTTTCGTCCTCGAGGATGTGCGACTTGCGCTGCAGCGTGAGGCCGAGGCTCTGGACGCTGGTCGAGAGGACGCCGACAACGATGCCGAGCTGGGGGTCAGCAGGGGAGAGAGGGGGGGAAAAGGCGAGAAAAACCTACCGCGATGCTCCCTCCCGGGGAGAGAGAGCCGAGAGTCCGCATGGCGCCAGCGTCCAATGCGCGACGGGCACCGAGGGCTGTGCGCACTGGACGGCCGGAGCGCTATCGCGGCAGAAGCAGAAGCATCCGAGAGCAAGAGGCTAGAGCGAGAGAGAAAGGGCGCGTGGGCGGTTGAGCAAAGAACGGATCGCAGGGACAGACGCAGGGACAGGAGCGCGACGGATGTGAGTGAGCGAGCGACTGGGTTGTGTCGAAATCGAGGGAGGCGCGGGACGAGTACGATGGAGGGCGTTGGAATGCTGCGGGAACCAGACAATGGGTGGAGAAAACGGACAGACGGTTGTCGTGCAATGCAGTTGGGTCAATGGACGCTCTTGTGGCTTTTTGGCGAGGCAGCACAGGCTCGTCCTATAGGCTAGGTTTCGAGGGGGAGAATCAATATGCGCGGTGACACGTTGTCTGACGTCAAAGAGCTGGGAGGACGAAGAGACGGAGGGACAGGGAGAGAGATCGTGAGAATTTGCAGATGGGCGTTGGGAAAAGAGGCTGAAGCTGTGGCTGATGCGACACAAAAGACAGGCAGAAAGACAGCGCGATTCACGAGACCGGAGGCGGGCAAAAACGAGATGTGGGATGGCGGGAATCGCGCTGAGATACGAGTATGTTGAGGACAGAGACGGTGAGCGCTGGAGAACAGCAGACCTGACCACAGGAACAAGGCCCACCAGCACGTAGCATCACGGGCCCGCCCTGGTTTCGTTGGGTGCCTTGCGGTGAAAACGGCGTCCCTGCATTTCCTGTATTTTGTACACATGCTGTGGCGGTGCGCATGTGGCGGTACGGACAAGTGGGGCAGAGCTGGGAGCTCAGTGGAGGAGGGAACATTGACATCGACAAAGCGTCATTTAGCTGCAGCTTGCACACACCCATTGTCGACACCAATCCGGCCATTTGCATCACCGACGCTGCTAGACTTTTATTGCTGTTTCTTTTCCTTGTCTCTTCTGGCCGTTGTCACCCGTCTGGGCCACCCCCTCAAACGCTCTCTTCCACTCCGAAAAACTCACGGCCTCGACATAAGCCACCGTCAAGATGTCGCACATTCACGCCCTGTCCGACGACCAGGTGAGAGCCCATGTGGCAGCGATGGAGCTGCGGCTCTAACACTTTTTTTGCAGGTCGGCCAGGAGCTCCGCAAGATGACGGCGTTTATCAAGCAGGAGGCGACGGAGAAGGCGCGGGAGATTGAGATCAAGGCCAACGAGGAGTTTGCCATTGAAAAGTCCAAGCTGGTGCGGCAGGAGACGGACGCCATCGACGTGACGTACGAGAAAAAGTTCAAGCAGGCCACCATGAGCCAGCAGATCACCCGCTCCACCGTCGCCAACAAGACCCGCCTCAAGGTCCTCGCCGCCCGCCAGGCCCTGCTCGACGACCTGTTCGAGGCCGCCCGCGCCCAGCTGGCCGCCGAGGCCACCGCCGAGCCCAAGGTCTACGCCCGCGTGCTCGTCCAGCTCGTCCTCGAGGGCGCCTACGCCCTCGACGAGCCCGCCCTGCGCGTCCGCGCCCGCGCCGCCGACTTTGCCGCCGTCAAGACGGCCCTCGCCCAGGCCGCCGACGCGCACAAGAAGACGCTCGGCCGCCCCGTCGACCTCCAGCTCGACGAGTCCAGCCCGCTGCCGGCAGACAGCGCCGGCGGCGTCGTCATCGTCGGCGGCGCCGGCAAGATCGAGATCGACAACACCCTCGAGACCCGGCTCGCCCTGCTCGAGCACAGCGCCCTGCCCGCGGTCCGCGAGACCCTCTTTGGCAAGAACGAGAACCGCAAGTTCTACGACTGAGCGAGCGAGCGAGCGAGCGAGAGAGAGAGAGAGAGAGAGAGGGCATCGACGTGTGGCAACGGCAGGCTTTGCTTTTTGTATCATACAAGGTCTTCGTATTTGGTCTGTTTTGTTTGTTTTTTGCATGGAGGTTCTATACAGAAAGAGAAAGTCACGGGACTACGATGCATCCACCTTCTTCTTGGACAGCATCTGCAGAAAGCTGCGGATGTCCCGCTGCTTGTGATGCGGCTCCTCACCGTCGCCGTCACCGCCACCGCTGCCGCCAAGCCGGTCAAAGATGCTCTTCTTGCCCGGCTGCTTTGTCCGCACCGCATGCGTCAGGCGGATCTGCAGCCGGTCCAGCGCCGTCTTGCTGTCCAGTCGCGACACGTGACCTCCGCCCGTAGCCTCGATGCCCCGGCCGACGGCCCTCAGCCTCCGCGCCAGATCGTCCACGTCGGCGTTGAACTGCTGGGCCGTCTGCGCCCCCGTGCCGCCCATGACGGCCTCCCGCCCGGCGCTGTCGACATACATGTCCATCATGTTGATCAGCGCCGACAAGTCTGGGTAGTGCGTGTCTGCCGTCACCACCAGGTCGTCGCGTGCCGCCAGCCGCCCGAGGCTCTGGCTGGCCACCTGCCGACGCGGGTCCTGCCGCGCGCGTGCCGGGTCGTCAAAGAGGAAGACAGACGCCAGCCGGCGCCGCAGCTCGTGGCAGGCCGGCACGTCGGCGGGCAGACACGCCAGCGTCTGCCACCAGAGCGACGGCTTCTGGATGCTGCTGTGCAGAGACGAGCAGACGTCGAAGCACTGTTTGTTAGCTATAAAAACAAGATGAAAACAAGAGCCAGAACCTACAAAATCATCCCAGTCGGCGGCCGAGATCCGCGTCACGACTCTCCGCACGGCCTCTTGGAAGCCCTCCAGCAGCTCCAGGTTCTCTTCCACGACCCTGTCGATGCCGAGCCGCAGCAGGAGCTTGGTGGCGCACTGGGCCGCGTCGAGAGACAGGGGGCCGTCAGCCAGCGCCGCCAGCAGTGCCAGCTGCGCCCGGAGCGGCGCCCAGTCGCGGCTGGGGTAGGGATGGCGGAGGGCTGGCACGAGGGCGAGGCGCGCGGACAGATCGATACTCTCCCATCGCGGGCCGAGCATCTGGAACAGCCGCACTAGGCGCTCGGCGTCGACGAACCGGCGCACCTGCTCGGGGCACAGCGCCAGCACGGCGGCGTACTCGGCCCGCAGCGAGGCCAGCGGCTCCACGCAGGCCTCGTCCAGGATCCAGAGGAAGAGTTCATCGGGCAGTCGCGGCTTGGAGGCAACCGGCGGCGGTGCAGAGGCCAGCGCTTGCCGCACGATGCCGCTGGCAAAGCAGTCTTTGCGCAGCACCGGGTCCTTGAGAAAGGCCCAGCGGCCGGTCGCCGCCCTGGCTGGAAACGACCGCCGCGGGGCCGGCGACGACACAAAGTGCTCCTTGAAAAAGTACCACTGCTCCGACACGGCGTCCACCTCGGTCCGGTCAAACGCCCGCTTCAGCCGGTCCTTGTTGAACAGCGGCAGCTTGTGGTCGCTGCCGCCGGCCTCGCCGCCTTCGTCCCCGCTGACCAGCCCGTCGAGCATGGCCATCTGCGCCAGCCCCAGCGCGCCCATCTTGCTCTCGCCTGGCCTGCTGCTTCCGCCCGTATCAGCCTGCTGGCTCTCCGCAAAGGCGTCGGACAGGCGCCGGGCGGCTGCCTCAGCGGCGTCGTCCTGCTCGGCGTGCCGCAGCAGCGCCTGCATGTCGAATTTGTGCTTGGGCGGCTCTGCGTACTGGTTGACGCGGGCATGCTTGGCCCGCCGCAGCGCCAGCGGCGACGAGAGAAGCGTGTTGGCCCGGCGCTTTGTCTGCTGCGGCTGCGGTTGCAGCAGCTGCTGCGGCGGTGTGGCCGACGACCGGTCGGACGAGCACGAGGGCGGATGCGTGGTGATGGCTGTCGTCGTCGTCAGCCGAGCGCTCGACGAGAACGACGACAGCGACGAGGACGACATGCTCAGCAGCGGCTGGCCCGACTGCACCGCCTCCCGCAGAGACTCGGCATCGTCGTCGATGTCGTCTTCGTCCTCGTCCGAGTCGCGGATGCAGCCGCCGTAGCTGGTCGTCTTGCGCGCGCCAGCGACGGCTGGCTGGGCCGGCGGGGAGGACGGCACCGCGGGCGACGCCGGGTGGAATGGGGAAGGAGGAAAGGAGTCGGGCGAGTCGAGCGAGTCGAGCGATGGCCTCGGGGACGGAGTGTTGGGGGAAATCGTAATGGGAGAGCAGGCGGGGCGACGACGGCCGGCTCGGGGCCGCGCTGGGTCGCTCGATCGGACGCTCTGGGTGTCGCGCACACCCTGGGATGGCGGCCTCTTCCAGTAGTCGCGGAGATCAGCGTTCTTCGACATTGTGTTCGTGGCCAGTCGGTCAATGGCAGACGATGGCACCTCTCCGCCAAAGCCGGGCTTGAACGGGCTTGACGGGGCTTGACAGGCTTGCTATGCGACGAGATGGTCGTGAAATGGCATCGTGATATGCAAAGGGACTCGATCAGGAGGAGGAATTTCGGTGGTCGGCAAGGTGAAAGTGCGTGGTTTGCGGCCCAGGCTGGTCGGCTTTGTCTACGCCATCTTTGACCAAGTCGCGATACATATCGCGTCTGCTCATTTAATTGTGGGTCCACCATATGGGTAGGCGGCTCTAGCGCGTTGGCAGCCTTCAGCGCGGGGCATCACTTAGGGGTACAGGTGTCACGACCACACGTGAAATACTCGAGGCGTTTTCTACCGATTTCGGACCCTTCCGGCTCCCCAAAACCATGTTTTTTGACAGTATTTAGAAGACAACTTCGCAGCTGAAATCGTCTTCCAAGATCATTGCTGGAATCCCATTCTCACAACGCCAATTGCCATCAGATCACCAGTATGGAGAGGACTATCTAAAAAGCCACGTTGGAACAAACCTGGCCATATTTTCCGACGTATCTTGCTGATCATGTTAACACTGCAATGCATTTCTCAAGGTTTCAAAGACATTGCTCTCAAGTCCATCTTGATAGGCACCATTAAAGACAAGAAGGGACCACTCTTCGGTTCCAATCTGGTATCTGAAGGTCGGTTTTATGCTTCCCAGATGGAAAAGTAATTTTATAGTTGGCAAATGCCACGACTACTCACCAACGTGGGAGTGTGGCTTATACACCATCCTAAGACTTGTCAAAGATCTTCTGGTTGTCAATCATTACCAGTAGGATAGCTATACAACTGCTCGAGGTGGGGAAGTAAGTGAAACCTCGTCAAAGATAGTCGAGGGCCAAGTCGCTTGAAGAACAGCTAGTGCTGCTGAGCCTCCTGACGAGTTTGATGTGCCTGTGAAACGATGAGCTTTAGGCGATTTAATTGGACAATTTCTCAAAAAAACAACTGCGTTCTCGTCCTACAATGAGCTTGTCGGCAGCGTCGGCTACTGGCCCGCTGCTATTGTGGAAATTTCGATATTTTATTCTATTTCTTTTTCAATCCGCTCGAGCAGAGGTTCCTGGATGTCCAGGTCGACATTGGCACACGTGACGACACTAGCTGATCACCCGGATCCGATGATCCATCACAGTGGGTTTTGATTGCTGGCATTTAGCCTGAGGCGTTGGCTTCGAACTCTGTTGGCGACCTGGAACGTCAAGCCTCTGGTAAAACCCAGGCTGGTCCGTTGTTTCGCATACTCGCATATGTCTCGGAGCTAAAAAGAGGGTCACTCCCGCCCCGACATTGGCTCTTGAGCAACACGAGATTGATAACGCGGCTGCCTGGGAGCAATACGAAACGATCCCGATGGGCCACCTGCGGGAGAAACAATCGAATACCAAACATTCCAGAGCGTGTGAGATGATGGTGCATCCAGAAAGCTTGAGTTGCCGACGACAAGGCACGTGGATCTGGACAGGAATGAGGCGTGGTGGTTGGGGCACGCAAGATGCGAGCACAAGTAATACGTGTCAGATGCGAGTGAGATGTAGGCAAGATGCACATCTTACGTGCATTACGAGTAAGACTTCGCAAGCGATGCTGCGGCTGCCTCGATGACAAAGCGGGCATGCTCCAGGGAGGGAGGAGAAGGGAGGGGAGGGGAGGGGGGCACTGCCCTGTAGCCTGCTGCAATGCGACGTACTGATATCCAGGCTGCTGCATGAAAGCCGCTACGGCCGCTGTGCCAGCGACCTGCCTTTCGCTGTGGATAAGCCTGGAGCAGCGCTGGAACATGTCCTTACGTATCGCACTTCGTAAGACGCTCCGTCCTCGCTGTGGCGACTTGCTGCCCTTTTTTTTTTTTTTTTTTTTTTTTTTTTGCGAAGCCAAGTACTTTGTACTCGTACTCCCCTGCATGAGCCTCGGTGCATGACGTGAAAGGAAATAATTAAACTTTCCGTATTGCCCCCCCCCGCGCGTGCGCGCGCGCAAATTGGCATGCCTCAGAAAAGAGGCCCTTGGCAAAGAGTTCAGACGCGCACGTCCCCTGAAGCTACACAAGTTCGGCCCCCTTTACCCCCCAGTCACCAGATTCGGATGGCCTCGCATGTGAGAAATAGCGGACCCTGCCGCAAGATGTCCCCGTAGTGTGCTGAGCGTGCGTGTAGAGAAATTTTTGGGACGCTAAGGAGCCCATATTGTCTGGGCCCCCCCTTGGAACGCAGCTGCGGACGCGTAGCGCGATCGTTTTCCCATTCCTGCCGGTCGGGATTAGAGAGAGTGGGCACGACGACAAGCGACGCTATACCTGTCGTTGCTGACGGAGTGTCTTCCAGAGGCGATTAGACGTTGCGGCGACGGATCTAGCGTGGAGTCCGTCCCCGTCCAGCGGCATTATCAAGCAAAGAGCGACTGCTACACTGCTACGGGGAGAGCGGACGGGGAGTCTTAATATGTCCCAGAAACAGTGAAAAGCCGCAGCCATTGAAGCCGAGAGTCCGTGTTGAACTGTCGGTCTTCCTGCCCCCACCTGTGCTGCACGAAGTATCTTACTCGTATTGCCGAGCGCAATGTATCTTACAATGTAATACGAGCCAAACGTGGCCTCTCTCTTTGTCTATATTGCCGCGCTCAATAAACTTTGTGGCTGCCTAGTGACCTTCATCCACGCTGAGTGCTTGTACCATTCAGCACGCTGATCGCTGTGGCCTTGCTTACCGATTCTCGGCTCGTATTCCTCCGTATCGCGCCTAGGCAGCTCTATATTTCTGTCCTGCCAAGCCTGCCGCGATCATGGCTTTGGTACTTGATGGTACATCGTACTTTTATTTACTCCTATTTTTTTTTAAAATTTTTTTTTTTCTTTTTTTGGTCTCCGGCAGGCGTTGGTGTATCTCACATAGTATTTTAGCTCCAGTGCTGACCTGCCGCCCCGGGCCATCCGATAATATTTACATGTACTTCGTAGCAAATTAGTTTCGAAAGACAGCAGGTCCTCCTTTTCACGGTGCTAGAGGTTTGCCAGCCTTCTATTTCCCTTTTTTTTTTGCTTTTCCTTTCTTTTTTCTTTTTTTCTTTTCTGCCCTCTCGCATTTCTAATCCCTCACATTCCCGCCTTTTTTGCCGTCTCCACGTTGCCGCCTCTTTCCTAACATTCCGTGCTCGATCCGCCTCCCGGCTTTTCCTCACTTTCGATTCCACAGTGGACCCGCTTTTTTGTCTTAGCCCCCCTTCCAGTGCTTTTAGTTCATTTTCGTGTCCTTTCCCCTACCAATTCCCTGAACATTCGCAAAACACGAAACGTCTTCCCCGATTTCCCTCCCATCCATACCGGCAAAAAAGAGCATTTCGAAGCGGCATCGCTCTCCCTTTCGGTGCCCTTTACCTCCTCGACAATCGACGCCGACGGCCCTTCTTTTCCTACCCTCCATTCGTTATCTCGACCTCGCCAGCACCCTTCCCGACACTTCCGTACCAGCTGTCGTTGGTCGTTGGCCAGCCCCTGACAAATCGATTTTCTGTCGGCATCGATTTGGTCTTGTTTTCACTCGCTCTTTCTCTCTCTCTCCCCTTGATTTGCTCACGCTGCAAATCGATACCACGTACAACCTGGCGCGCATCATTCGGTAGCCGAGTTTCTGTCTGCCGGCGGAGGGACAGTCGAGGCCCTGCCCCGGACTGCGGTGAAGTGGCGCAGGCCAATCCCAGGAAGCGGGAACGGTGAGAAAGCACTGTCCAGAGCACCCGCTCCAAGGACATGCTCTCTGCAGCATCGTCTTCCATTCCCTCATCCGCTCTACACACACTCTTGCGACCCGCGTCCGCGTGGTCATTGCCGCCGCCGCCACCACAGCAGCAGCCATGTCAACCACAGCCACCGCAGACATCGAGGCCGGTGCAGCCTCATCACCTAATGACGGCACCAGAGACGCTTCCGAAGCTGCCGGCCCCAGCAGCCATAACAATGGCGTCACCATTGCTGACAACCTGCCCGTTCCGCCTACGCCACACGGCACCAAGAAAAGATCCAACTCCACTGTCAAAACAAAACGGTCCCGCTGGGCCACCCGCAAGATGACCGTTAAGAGCAGCAACAAGAAACGGCTGTCTCTCTTGGGCCGTGCCAACAACAAGAACGCGTCCAGCGAGAAAAGAATTTCCGCAGGCTCCGGGTCACTTCGTCAGGACGGCCAAGATCACGAGCAGGAGCACGAGTCCGAGTCCGAGGACGACAAGGACGAAGAACCTGAGGATGAGCACGGCCCTGGGCCCCGGACGCTGTACTTTAACCTACCGCTGCCGACCGAGCTCAAGGACCAGAACGGCTATCCCATCCAGCAGTATGCCCGCAACAAGATCCGGACCGCCAAGTACACGCCTGTCTCCTTCGTCCCCAAGAACTTGTACTTTCAGTTTCAGAACATTGCCAACATCTTCTTCTTGTTCCTGGTCATTTTGGTGGTAAGTGTGCCTCTGTTTGTCTCCGCCTCGCAACCGCTTGCTCACTACTCGTCTTCAGTTTTTCCCCATCTTCAGCAGCGGCACCAATCCTGGCCTGAACGCTGTTCCTTTAATAGCCATTGTCGCCATTACCGGTATCCGAGATGCCATCGAAGACGCTCGCCGTACCCGCTCAGACAAGGCCCTCAACAACTCTCCCGTTTACCGCCTCATCGACTGGTCCAACGTCAATGTGCGTGAGGACAACGTGTCTCTCTGGAGACGGTTCAAGAAGGCCAACTCGCGCTTCTTCTCCATGCTCTGGCACTCCATTGAGGGCCTCTGGAAGAAGGACCTCAAGAACAAGGAAAAGGAGAACGCCTACGACCATGAGAATGACCCGCGTATTTCCATCGAAACCCACCGCACACGCCGCGAGTCTGGACTCATGTCTCCGTACACCGATCGCACCTCGTTCCACTCGGCACGCGAGGACATTCAGATGACCCCTGTTCCGTCGCCCTCTCCGAGACATCCGCCGCCGCAGATGCAGGACATGCTGACTGTGAGCGAAGACAACCAGCAGCAGAACCGCCCTGTGTCGGGATTCTCTTTCATGCCTGCCCAGGAGGAGTTCAATCTGCGCACTGCCAAATTGGATGTCGTCAACCATGATCTCGTTCCCGCGGGCAAGGCCCGCTTTCACCGCAGCGCCTGGAAGGACGTCCAGGTTGGCGACTTTGTCCGTATTTTCAACGACGACGAGCTGCCGGCCGACGTGGTCATTCTGTCCACCTCTGACTCTGATGGCGCCTGCTACATCGAGACCAAGAACTTGGACGGCGAGACCAATCTCAAGTTCCGCCAGGCGCTGCGCTGCGGCACCTCCTTGAAGCATGCTCGTGACTGCGAGCGTGCGCAGTTCCACATCGAGAGCGAGGCCCCCCATCCCAACCTGTACAAGTACAATGGCGCCGTTCGCTGGACGCAAAAGTTTGACAACGATCCGCTGGGTGCACCGCGCGAAATGTCGGAGCCTATCACCATCGACAACGTTCTGCTCCGCGGCTGCAACCTGCGCAACACCGAGTGGGCTCTGGGCGTCGTCTTGTTTACCGGGCACGATACCAAGATTATGATGAATGCCGGAGAGACCCCTAGTAAGCGTGCTCGCATCGCCCGTGAGCTGAACTTCAACGTCATCTGCAACTTTGGTGTGCTCTTTATCATCTGCTTGATCGCTGCCATCGACAATGGTGTCTCCTGGGCCAAGACCGACGCCTCCCTCAACTTTTATGAAATGGGCCCCTATGGCAACACCGCTCCGCTCGCAGGCTTCATCACTTTCTGGGCCGCTGTTGTTCTGTTCCAGAACTTGGTTCCCATCTCGCTCTACATCACGCTCGAAATCGTTCGCACCCTGCAAGCCATATTCATCTACAGCGATGTCGAGATGTACTACGAGCCCATCGACCAGCCCTGCATCCCCAGATCGTGGAATATTTCTGATGACGTTGGCCAAATCGAGTATATCTTTTCCGACAAGACGGGCACTCTCACACAGAACGTCATGGAGTTCAAGAAGGCCACCATCAACGGACAGCCGTACGGCGAAGCCTATACCGAAGCGCAGGCTGGAATGCAGAAGCGGCTGGGAATCGATGTGGTCAAGGAAGCTGCGCGTGCTCGCGCAGAAATTGCCAACGCCAAAGTGCGCGCTCTGGCTGGAATCCGCGAACTCAACGACAACCCGTATCTGCACGATGACGAGCTGACTTTTATCGCCCCTGACTTTGTTGACGATTTGGCTGGCAAGCATGGCCCCGAGCAGCAGCAAGCCAACGAGCGCTTCATGCTCGCGCTTGCTCTGTGCCACACCGTCTTGTCCGAGAAGCAGCCGGGCGATCCGCCGCGCATCATATTCAAGGCCCAGTCCCCCGACGAGGCAGCTCTGGTGTCCACGGCGCGCGACTTGGGCTTCACTGTGCTCGGCAACACACCTGACGGCATTCAGCTCGATGTCATGGGCGAAGAGCGCCACTACCCGGTTTTGACCACGATCGAATTCAACTCGACGCGCAAGCGGATGAGCGCCATCGTGCGGATGCCCGACGGCAAGATTGTGCTTTTCTGCAAGGGCGCCGACAGCATCATCTACTCGCGTCTGAAGCGTGGTGAGCAGGCAGAGCTGCGCCAGACCACAGCTGAGCACCTCGAGATGTTTGCTCGCGAAGGTCTGCGTACTCTCTGCATTGCCCAGCGCGTTCTCCCGGAGGAAGAATACTACGCTTGGCGCAAGATCCACGACGAAGCTGCCACTGCGCTGGACGACCGCGACGAGAAGCTGGAGGAGGCTGCCGAGCTGATTGAGCAGGACCTGACCCTGCTCGGCGGCACGGCTATCGAGGACCGCTTGCAAGACGGCGTGCCTGACACCATTGCCCTGCTGGCCGAGGCCGGCATCAAGCTGTGGGTGTTGACCGGCGACAAGGTCGAAACGGCCATCAACATTGGCTTCTCGTGCAACCTGCTCAACAACGAAATGGAGCTGCTCCACCTCAAGGTTGATGAGGACGAATCTGGCAAGAAATCTGACGAGGCTTTCATCGACGAAGTCGAGGCCGAGCTTGACCGCAATCTGCTGATCTTTGGACTCAACGGCGGCGACGAGGACCTCAAGGCGGCACGCGCCAACCACGAACCGCCCGCACCGACCCACGCTATTGTTATCGACGGTTTCACGCTGCGCTGGGTGCTGTCGGACGGTCTGAAGCAGAAGTTCTTGCTGCTGTGCAAGCAGTGCAAGTCGGTGCTCTGCTGCCGTGTGAGCCCTGCCCAGAAGGCTGCCGTCTGCGCCATGGTCAAGAACGGTCTGGACGTGATGACGCTCTCGGTGGGAGACGGCGCCAACGATGTGGCCATGATCCAGGAGGCGGACGTCGGCGTCGGCATTGCTGGTTTGGAGGGTCGGCAGGCCGTCATGTCGGCCGATTACGCTGTCGGACAATTTCGCTTCCTGCAGCGGCTGGTTCTGGTTCACGGCCGGTGGTCGTACCGCCGCATGGGCGAGACGATGGCCAATTTCTTCTACAAGAACATCATCTGGGTGTTTGCCATCTTCTGGTTCCAGGTGTATTGCAACTTCGACATGACCTACGTGTTCGACTACACGTACATTCTGATGTTCAACCTCTTGTTCACCTCTGTGCCGGTCATCCTTATGGGCGTGCTGGATCAGGATGTGTCCGATGCGGTCTCTCTGGCTGTGCCGCAGCTGTACCGTCGCGGTATTGAGCGGCTGGAGTGGACGCAGTCCAAATTCTGGTGAGCATACACTGTTCGCCTGATTTCGGGTTTGAGAAACTTGCTAACTTTATTCCAGGCTGTACATGATCGACGGCTTATACCAGTCCGTGATGTGCTTCTACGTGCCGTACTTGACATTGGTCCGCACGCCGTTTGTGTCCATCAACGGCCTGGATCTGGCGGACCGGCTGCGGCTGGGTTGCTACATTGCGCACCCCACTGTGATCACGATCAACATGTACATTCTCATCAACACGTACCGGTGGGACTGGCTGATGCTGCTGGTGGTTGGCCTCAGCGACGTTTTTGTCTTCATCTGGACGGGGCTTTACACGCTCTCGACATACTCGCAAGCGTTCTACAAGGCGGCACCCCAGGTGTATGGCGAAGCGAGCTTCTGGGCCGTGTTTTTCATCACGCCGGTCATGTGCCTGTTCCCGCGCTACGCCATCAAGGCCATCCAGAAGGTGTACTGGCCGTATGACGTCGACATCATCCGCGAGCAGGTGCAGATGGGCCGCTTCAAGCCGCTGACGGAGCCGGGCCACAGCGGAACGCTGGTCAGCGCCGAGGATGGCGAGAAGATTGTGGACGGGTCCGGCTCGACGGTGGGGTCGTCATCGGACGGCTCGCGCAAAGCGAAGAAGCACCAGCGGACGCAATACACGAGCGTTGATGAGGACCGGCGGCCGATCTACCCGCCATCGGTGGCAACGCACAACACGCGGACGCAGAACGGGAGCGACGACACGAACTACAGCCACGTGCGCAACTCGATGGATATCAACTCGGCGTATCCGGTGGCACCTGTGGATTCGACAGCCGGCGCATCGGGCCGTGGCAGGCCATCGATTGACCGGGCACGACCATCCTACGACCGGATGCGCATGTCCATGGACCGGGTTCGTGCCAGCTATGAAGCAAGCAATGACTTCACCACGGCGGCACGCCTATCGCGCCTAGAGTCGACACATTCGGCACGGCACAGCCTAGGCGACATTGCTAGCCTCAGTGCCGGCGCGGGCGACAGCAGCAGCGCCGGTGGCGGTACAGCGGCAAGCCGGTTTCTCCAGAACCGCCTGCGCTCTCTCTCGATTAAGAAGACATAGAGAAGAAGCCTGGGTGGCGGAGCTGTTCCATTTTACGTCTGTGCTGAACGACTTGATCACATAAAAACATACCCTTGCGACCTAGCGTTCCCTGTTCGACTTTGGTGGTTTTCTTTTTTGTCTTGTTTCCGTTTCCTCTCATCACGCCACGCCCTCTCTCTCTGTCTCTCGCTCCGCCTTTGCATGCATTCATGATCTGCATGATCAATCTACGATAAATGGGCCAACGGACCGTTGCTAACGGAGCCGTTTTTTTTTTTTTCTTCCCTTTTTTTTTTGGAAAAGCACACAGCATTTCTCCGTCCTTCAAAAACCATACATACCTTTTTTCACCTATTCGATTTTGAGACCCCTGTTTATGTGTTCTTTTCTGTGCAAACTCTTTTTTTCTCTTTTGCGTTGTCTGTATTTCCGTCCTATTGTTTTACATCACAAATGGCGTTTTTTGCTTTGTGCCCGTCTTTCATTTGAGGCTGCAGAGGAAAACACAGACGACCAAGATCACCTCTGTCTTGCTTTATGTATTTGCCGTTTCTTTTTTTTTGATAGTTTTTTTCTTTTTTTTCCTTTTCTGTTTTTGTCGGCGTTCTACAAGAGTGGAAATTTGGGAATTGACGCGAGAGAAGAGCTTAGAGAAAGAGAGTCGTATGTGCTGGCGGGAACTTCGTGTTCCGTCTCTGTATATAGTTGTCATTGATCAGCATAGCGACATAATACGAGCTCTCTGAAGCATTGGAAAGTCAGGACTGTTGTGCGATATGTGATTGCGATGGGCGCTGTAATACCACTGTAATACCGCTGTATTTTATCTCACCGCCTTACGAGTATACTCTCGTACTCGTACTCGTACCACATGAAATTATTATTAGCGGCCCGCCCAGGACGGAAAGCGAGCCCAACAAAGCGGCCGTTTTCGGCCGTTCCTGCCAAGAAGATCACACGATCGCGGGAGCCATTGCCCAATGAGGCGGTGCGGCTCACCGTAGCTCTGGCCACTTTTCCAGCATTGAAAGAGGAGAGATTCTGCTCTGCTTTCTTTTTTTTTTCATCCTCTTCATCAACGCGACTTTGACCGACCTGATCAACTTGACCATTCCGAATCCTGTTCACCATGGCGCTCCAGGCGGTAGCAGCCTGGCTGCTGCAGCTGGACGGGGCTCTCAAAGACGGATCTCTGCAAGACGAGGTTCTTGAACAGTGGGTGCATTCCGACTTCTTTTCTTTTTTCCCTTTCTGACCGAAAAAGACTGCGCCCGCTGGCGGCGCCGGCGCTGTGGACGGTGCTGGGGGTAGTGGCGGTGGTGGGCATTGTGCGGGTGCGTTCGGCGGCAGCGGAGCGACCGATTGCGTACACGGTGGCGCCGCCGACGATGCCGGAGAAGAAGCAGTACCTGGAGCGGCCGAGCATCGAGGTGGCCGGGTCGTCGGCGATCCAGTGCTACGCGCCGGCGACGGGCCAGCTGCTGGGGCAGGTGCAGCCGTCAACGCCGGCGGACATGGACCGGGCGGTGGCGGCAGCAGCAGCGGCGCAGAAGAAGTGGGCGGCGACGACGACGTACAAGGAGCGGCGGCGGGTGCTGCGGTCGCTGCTGCAGCACGTGCTGGCGCACCAGGAGGAGATCTGCCGGGTGGCGTGTCTGGACTCGGGCAAGCTGGCGCTGGACGCGGCGCTGGGGGAGGTGCTGGTGGTGGCGGAGCGGCTGCGGTGGACGATTGCGCACGGCGAGGCGGCGCTGCAGCCGTCGCGGCGGCCGACGCACCCGCTGCTGATGCCGCACAAGCGCAACACGGTCGAGTACGAGCCGCTCGGGGTGGTGGCGGCGCTGGTCAGCTGGAACTACCCGTTCCACAACCTGGTGGCGCCGATGGTGTCGAGCCTGTTTGCGGGCAACGGCATCGTGGTCAAGGGCTCCGAGCAGACGGCCTGGAGCGCGCAGTACTTTACCGACCTGGCCCGCGGCGCTCTCGCGGCGCACGGCCACGACCCGGCCCTCATCCAGACGGTCGTCTGCTGGCCGTCGGCGGCGGACCACCTCACGCGCCACCCGGGCATTGCCCACATCACGTTTATCGGCTCGCAGCCGGTGGCCCACCACGTGGCCGTGTCGGCGGCGCAGGCCCTCACGCCGGTGTGCGCCGAGCTCGGCGGCAAGGACCCCTTTATCGTGCTGGACTCGGTCGGCAAGGGGCGGCTGCCGGCGGTGGCGGCGACGCTGCTGCGCGGCACCTTCCAGTCGAGCGGGCAGAACTGCATCGGCATCGAGCGCGTCATCGCCGGCCCGGCCGTCTACGAACCGCTGCTGGCGCTCGTGACGGACAAGGTGCGGGCGCTGCGGGTGGGCTGGGAGGACATGAGCAGCACGAGCGACAGCGCGGACGGACAGCGCTACGACGTGGGCGCCATGATCTCGGACGCGCACTTTGGGCGGCTGGAAGGCCTGATCAAGGCGGCGGTGCAGCAGGGGGCGCGGCTGCTGGCGGGCGGGCAGCGGTTTGCGCACCCGCAGTTCCCGCACGGGCACTACTTTGCGCCGACGCTGCTGGCGGACGTGACGGCGGACATGGCGATCGCGCAGGAGGAGTGCTTCGGCCCCATCCTGGTGATGATGCGGGCGCCGTCGAGCCGGGCGGCCGACGTGCTGGCCGTGGCCAACGCGCCCAATTTCGGTCTCGGGGCGTCTGTGTTTGGCGACGACGTGCGCGACCCCGAGGTGGCCAAGATCGTCCAGGGCGTGCACGCGGGCATGGTGTCGATCAACGACTTTGCCACCTACTACGCCGTGCAGCTGCCCTTTGGCGGCGTCGGCGGCTCCGGCTACGGCCGCTTTGCCGGCGCCGAGGGCCTGCAGGCGCTGTGCAATGCCAAGAGCGTCTGCGCCGACCGCTTCGGCTGGCTGGGCGTCCGCACCAGCCTGCCGCCCGTCGTGCAGTATCCGGTGCGCAGCCAGCGCAAGGGGTGGTCGTTTGTGCGCGGCCTGATCAACTTTGGCTACGGCCAGAGCTGGGGGGAGATGTTGGGAGGGCTTGTCTCTCTGGCCAAGAATGCGTAGGGTATACTCTCTCTCTCTGTCTCTCTGTCTCTCTGTCTCTCTCTCCTTTTGTGCATCTCTGTGCGTCTCTGTCTATAAATCCAGCAGATCGTCCAGGTCGTCGTCGTCCAGCCCGCTCTTGGCCCGCCGCTCGACGACGATGCGCCCGGCCGAGCTGCTGGTCCCGCGCTTGGCGTCTTCCGCGTCCGACAGCCGCTGCAGCAGGTCCTTGAGCTGCGCCTCGGAGACCTTGCCGCGCAGCTGGCCCGACTGCGCGAGCATCAGCAGGCGGTCTTCCACCGCCGCCGCGCGCTGTTCCTTGACCAGCCGGATGCGCGCTAGCCGGTCGGCGGCATCGGGCTCGAGGATCTGGTTGAGGAGGTTTTGTCGGGCTTCTGTGAGAGGGTCAGCGGGGGAAGATCAACGAGGATCAACAATGAAATCGGCAATCGAAGTGAGGACGTCGAGGCAAACATGGGGCGCGAGAAAGCATGGGACAACGCGAAACACACCTTGCCTGAGAAACAGTTAGCTCGTGCAAAATACGTGCAAAATCCAACTGACACAACACTCACTGCTGCTGCTGCTGCTGCTGCTGCTGTCGCTGCTCATCGCCAGCGCCGCTGCTGCCGCTGCCGCCGCCCTGCTGCTTGAGCTGCCGCAGGCGCTCCTGGCGGATCTGGAGAGAAAGAGTTAGGGACAAAATTGTCACCGTCGAGAGAGCACAGCACGCACCCGCTTCAGTTCGTCGTCATCCATTCTCGGTGGGGAGGTGTTTGGGTGAAGGAAAGCACGCGACGGCCAAAAAGATGCAGGCGGGGTAAACCAAGAGACTATCGATTTATCCGAGTCGGCTGACTAACATGGGCTGGTTTAGTGCATAACAAGAAAGGCGGTGGATCCAACCCTCCCCCGTTCTTGTCCACAATGAAGCCCGGAATAAGCAACCGGATAGCTAGGAATTGTGACAGATCAATTATCACACTCTACTTTGCCTATTCTTTGTGCTCAATATACAGTCCGATAAGTGCGCACTCCTCGACCCGAACACGATGTCTTAAGTGGCGACCTTGACGCCGCTGGTGATTCTATGGGGGAGAAGCGACTGGAGAGCCTGGTATCGACGTATCATCGCTCGCGCAGGCCCACTCTGGAGATACTTTGACCCCGACGGCGATGAAGTGCATCCCGACGCCGTAAAGCCTATTATACCTTCCTCGGACGAGATTTGCAAGATGAGAGCAGAGGCTCAAGCCGCAAAAGAAGCCCGGCTGGCTGAACGCCAGACTCATCTTTCTGATTCCGACGAGGATTGCGCTGCAGATTTCTTTGCCGACTTCAGGGAACGGAAGACGGCTTGGGATGCCTACGCGACTGCTGAGGAGGAGCTCAAGAGGGCCATCGCAGGCAGCATATCCACTTCTATTAGAGGTGCTTTCAACTACGAGCAGACCGCGAGGGGGCTGCTGCGAGACTTGAAGAAGGATTATGAGGAATCCGAATCGATGGCAAGGCTCACAGCCCACTGCAATTACACGCAGGTGATGGAGCGTTTCAACATCGATGAGATAGTGCCGTGGCTGGTCACCTGGCAGGAGGCCGTTCGAGAGGCTGCCGACTGCCAAGTCTTTGAAATTCTAGACGGCGAGTGGCTATTCGACGTTGGGGAGCTCCTAGCACCGCACCTATCGATAGGCATAGCCGCCCAAAATGCTTTTACGGAAGGTCCTGATTCCACAAATCCCAACAAGGTTGCCTATTGGGCTGAGCGTATCCAGATGCAGGCGGATTATCAAAATATTAGTCAGAGGAAGAGGAAAATAAATAAGAATAGGAATAGGAACAAGAATAGGAACAAGAATAGGAACAGGAACAGGAAGAGAGCTTAGGCTACCTTTGAAAACGACAACAAGCGGGTACAGACGCCTAGTCGGGGAGATAAAGGGCCCGACTTTTGCGAGGTTTGCTTTTTACCTGGACACTCGCTGGAGCATTGCTGGCTTTTTTTGAGGAGCTGGCACCGCTTGGCAGATTTTAGCCCACGTGAAGAGGCAGCCCGCTCTCCGCGGCAGGAGGATCGCAGGGCCAGGCTGAAAGAAGAGTAAAAGGGAGACACTTGACTGCTTGAGGGGCAAGGGGCATACCTGGACTTGGAAAAGACCAGCTGGTGATGCATGCACACAAGGCAGGACGAACCTGGGCTGGAGCGCCAGATTCACGCTTTGTAACCTACCACTCCATGAAAAATGAGGTGGCAAGAAGACTCTGAAGTCTATGTCGAATCGTAGAGATACGGCTTGCAAACGTTGTCCGTTTAAACTTATGAACGTAGTCTCTTCAACTGAGTAAAGGAGCTTATAATTTTTAGGATACAAAGTTTCGGATTCTCTACCAAGGTCAAGAGATCAACCGATAGTAAAGATGGCAGACCTGATAATAGACACAAGGAGATCAACTGATAGTAGAGGGGGGGTCAGACCTGATAATGGACCTAGGGGATTAACTGATAGTAGAGGGGGGGTTAGACCAGATAATGGACCTAGGAGATCAACTGATAATAGATGGGGGATCAGATCTGATAATAGACCTAGGAGATCATAATAGTAAAGGACCTGATAATGGATACAGGAGACCAACTGATAGTAGATAGGGGGTCAGAATTGATAATAAACCTAGGGGATTAGATCTAATAATGGATCCAGGAGATCAACTGATAGTAGAAGGGGGGTCAGACCTGATAATGGGTCCAAAATATCAAGGAGATAATGGTTCCGGTCAGTCAAACTTCTCGACAAATTCCAGATCCATTGGTAAACAGCGTCACATTCAGTTTTACTAATGTACGTATCAAAAACATTTCGGAAACGTTTTTGTACTGCTCTACACTGTTATCAGATAACCAAGCAATATTACATAAGCATAAGAGCCTGAGTTGATTGTCAGTATCGTGGGTCCATTATCAGGTCTGACCCCTGTACTATCAGTTGATCTCCTTAATATTTTGGGTCCACTATCAGGTCTGCTACTATCCTGCTACACCAACTCGTCTTCCTCCACCTACGACCGCTTCGTGCACGTGCCCGTCACCTTCTTGACCGTGTTCATCCGGCTCTCGACGCGCTCGCCCAGCTTGGCCACGTCGCTCGCCGACATGCCGCGCCGAAAGTTGGCGGCGCGCGTGATCAGGCCCGTGTCGGCCAGGGCCAGCGGCGACAGCACCAGGTCGAAGATGGCCAGCGGCGCGTTCTCCGGGTCGTCCAGGATGGTGTAGATGTCCTCGGCCACGTTGCCGGCGGTGCCCAGCAGCGACAGGATGGCGCCAACGTCGGCCAGCTCGGCCACGGAGCCCACCACCTCGCCCACGACCGGCACGATGAACAGGATGGCGCTGATAAAGGCCAGGATGAAGGCCTTGCGCTTGGCCGCGTCGATCTCGTCCGCCGTCGTCTCCACCACCGCCATCTGCTCCGTCGCTTCCGCCAGCATCAGGATCGGCAGCGCCACCGCGTCCAGCACCTCGTACTCGTCGCCCCAATACCCGTCCAGCTGCAGCAGCTGCACCAGCGTGTCGATCTGCGGGCCCAGCTGCTGCGCCTTGTCCAGCCCGGCCTTCACAATGTCCTTGGGGTTGGCCACGTCCGACTGCGAGAACCCGTTGACCACGGGGATGTCGTAGTCGATGCCGATGCCCCAGCAGCTGTCCGTCGGCTCGGCGCTCGGCGCGCAGTCGTTGCCCCGGTCCACGTTGCGGATCGCCGTCTTGTCCTTGAGGATGCCTGTGCTGAGAAGAAGGTCGCCGTAGAACCCGTCCTCGTCGCTGAACGACCAGTACACCGATTGCTCGTAGGGGCTGCCGGTCAGCAAGAGAAGAAAAGGGGAAAGAAAGGGAGAAAGAAAGGGACGGACTTGTCTGGCCCGTAGCCGCGCTGCGAGTAGTCTGGCGGACACGGTTCCGAGTGGTTACCCATGTGAAAGTTGCGCGTCGTCGTCTCCGAGCCGCCGCCGCCGTTGTTCGGCCCCGTCTCGCGCTTCCGCTTCGGGCAGTCCACGCCGATGATGCAGGTGATCTCGCACGGCTCGTCGTCGAAGCAGTAGTTGCACTGGCTCGCCGGGTTCACTCCGCCCGCGCAGTAGTCACAGCACACCGACATCTCCGCCACCAAGCACGAGAAGTATTTGTTGCCGTTTTGGTACACAAAGTCATGCACCTGGTTGCCCGCGCTGTCGGCCACCGCCTTGGAGAAGGTGTTGAACTTGCCGTCGTACCCGCTGTTGATCATGTCTGTGTAGTTGGACAGCGTCGTCTTCAGCAGGTCGTTGAGCGTGTTGAGCACGTAGATCGTGCCGCAGTGCTGGGCCACATCCTCAATGTTGGCGTCCAGCTCCTCCACCGACGAGAACGTCGCTGTGCATTCTGGAAGCGGATCCGTGGGCGGCAGTTCTTCGCTCTCGTCGGGGGTGCCGTCGTCATCGGTGAACTCTTGCAGCTGAAAAAGGGAGAAGAAAAAAGTCAGCACATTCGTAGGCGCTACCACGGAACCACAGCACGAACATCAACGGCCCAGTCCACTGTTCCGGCAAAGTTTAGGCCCTTGTACTGCGACGTCCGCGACATCTTGACCGTGTCCGAGAGATACGACACCCACTGCGTCTCGTTGTACACCAGCAGGTCCGTGTGGGAATCCGAATCAAACATCTGGTTGATCAAGTACAAGTCACTGTCGATGAGGTCGGTGATCTCGGCATTGGCAATGTAGCCAGACGTATCTGTGCATTGACCTGGCCAGGCCGTCGAATCAGGGCCGCCAAACTGGCAGTCAGGCAGCCAGCAGCCGGCCTCGACCATGCCAAATGAGCGGCCGTAGCTGGAGACGCCGACGTTGATCTTGTTGGACGGCACGCCAGCCTTGGTGACTAAAGGGGTCAGCACATCCTCCAGACAGGCGAAGAGACGACTTACGCATGGCCAAAGCGTACATTGTTTCCGTCAGGTTCACTAAAGGTCAGCATTGCAGAACAAAAAGAATAAGAAGAACAAGAAAAATAACAAGAAGAACTCACCGTGGCTGCGAAGACAGTTGCCGCCCGAGCAGCCCTCTTGGCTAAAGGCGTTGCCGTAGTCCCACTGGCCATGCAGGTCGTACGTCATGTACACAAAGTAGTCCACGTACTGCGCCATCTGCGCCACCGGGAACGACCTGAGGTACCAGTAGGACGCCGGCAGCGCAATGGACAGCGACTTGCTCGAGTCCAGCTTGCCCCGGAGCACCTTCAAGAAGTTGAGGTAGTTGGGGCCGTCACTGGCCAGGCCTGGAGGGATGCCGGGGATGTCGGGGGCCTGCTATTAGCCGATGCTCGAAAGAACAGAGCACAGAGAAGGGGTGGCTTACTCCTGGATACTCCCAGTCAATGTCGACGCCGTCAAGACCGTTGCTGTTGATGTAGTTGACAATGTTGCTGGCGACGGCGTCGGCATTGGCTGGGTCGACGGCCAGACGCAGCTGTTCGTACGTGGACGGGTCGGTCGAGAAGCCCCAGCCGCCAAAGGAGAGGATCTTCTTCATAGACAGACCTTTGAAGCCCTCCAGCTGGCTGTCCGGATCGTCCACGCCGACGTCCAGGCTGTCCGTGATGGTGGCAAAGCCCCAGTGGATGTGGGTGTAGTCGCTGAGATCGAGACTCGACGCCCGCAGATTGAGGCAGGGCCGGCCAAAGTTCCACGACTCGTAGTAGCCGACGCTCATAAACGACGACGGCCCATTCTCGTTGTTCACCACGTCTGTCCCGCAGTTGGAGATGCAGCCGTTTGTGCCCGGCGGCGCCGTGCCCGGGTTGCCCGTCGCGCCGCGCGTGTCGTCGCAGTATTCCTCGGTGATGCCGCACTGGCCCCAGATGTCACAACACGAATTCAGCGGACACGGGTTGAGGTCGGCGATCGTCCGGCCGGCCGCAATGTCGCTCGCGTTCAGGGGCTGCGTCCCGGGAACCTGGGGGCCGCACAGCGCGTTGGTGACGGGCGCAGGCTCTTCTGTCAGTCAAAAGTCTTCATCTCTCTCTTTCAAACGGAAACACGTACCAACGGAGGAGACCCGGTGCTCAAGCACAGCTTGAGACCGACCAGCAGGTTGCTGCAGCCCGACCAGCCCCATGTGACCTTGTCGTTGAAGGTGCTGAGGTCGGACACCTGTAGGCTGTTGGAGGCGGCAATCTGGGCGCAGAAGTCGCCCGACTGCACCTCGTACACGGCACAGGAGCCATCCGGGTTGGGTTTGGGTGTGAGGTCCGGCAGCGTGCCCGACGTGCAGCAGACTCTCTGGCCGACCGCCAACGTTGAGCACAGATTCGGGTCGGGGTTGAACTGTGTGAACTGGGCACCCGTGATGCCGCACTCGGACGCGAGCGCGCCGCACGAGTCCCCAGAGACGACGGTGACGGTGCGGCAGTCGTCCCGGGCCGCAAGGGGGCTCCGGCGTGAGGGACCTTTGGCCACGGTGCCGCCCAGATCGCTGACGGCCGTCCCGTTGCTGCTGGCCGTAGAGTTGCTCGACGTCACATTGCTGGCTGCCACAAAGGGCGCTTCAAAGATGCTCACGCCGGACAGCTGCGTCGTGTTGGTGACGTCCGCGACGCACTCGCCGTTGCTCCACGACTTGGCCGCCTTTTGCACGGCGGCAAGGCCGCCCGTGGTGTCGATGGCCACACCAAACGTATGGTTGGCATTGCGACCGGCACCGCACAGCTGGAGAAGCAGGCTCTTGGGTGCCTGGCCGTCGCTGCTGATCTGGTCGAGAAGCGCGCTGAGTACTGAGGGCGCCGTGGCCGCATTATCCACCGAGGCGCCGCTGTACACGGCCACCGCCGCACGGCGGTTATAGCCCACGATGAACGTGCTGTCGCAGTTGGTGCTGTCGCTGAGGTACGTCTCCACCTGCTGCACAGCCGAGTGCAGGTGTCCGCCAGAGGCTTGGCCGCTGTCACCAGCCACGCTCAAGCCAAGCGTGATTTGGGTCTCATCGCCAGCCAAGCAGCTGTCCGACGCCCTCTTGGAGGCCGTTCTCGAGAGCATAGCATCCGTCAGATCGCTAGAATCGCCCGCGGTGCAGGTCCGCAGCTTGACAGACGTGCCGGGGTCGTCAAGGGGGTTGCGGATGGCAAAGTCCAGCAGGACTGGCTCGCTGCAGATGTTCAGACGGTCCACGGACGGGTAGACGGTCCAGTTCTGCGGCGGTCCCGCACAGGCAGCAGGACAGGGCCGGAGAGAGGCCAGAAAGGCATCGTCGAGCTGGTCAGCAGCAGCGTGCGAGGCCGCCGACGCGAGCAACACCAGCGACGGGAGGAGCCGCATGATAAAGAGTAAAGGAAAGAGACAATAGAATGGCACAGAACGAAAAGGGCCGAGAGAGAGCAGTGCTCGGTGGCTTCTCTCCAGATGATCCTGCTGAGGAGATCTTCCAAAGGAAAGGGCGAGGTGCCCCGTGATATAGCAGACGCCTGGCGAGGCCGTCCCTGTTTCTCGCCGCCATGTCATTCCACTGCCGAGCTGTCTTCCGTCATCGGAACTCGCGGAGTCGTGACGGTGGCCATCTGCGTTCCAGGATCTTCATTTCCGGTTGTCATGACGTGAACAAGGACGTCCAAATCCAAAGAAGGAAGGTTGTAGTGCCAAGAGAAGGCTGAAAATAGACCGCTGTCCATCGTTGACCGCCAGCGGGAGGCTCTATCCGATGTCGTCCTATGTTCACGATGCCATCCAAAGATGAGATGCCTTCTAGAAAAGGACGAGCTCCGTGGACAGGTGATCGAATTGTGGCGTCTGTCCAATATTGCGTCTTACGTCAGCTAAACCAGATGGGCAACATTGGGCAGGCACGAGTCCTCGCTTCTTTCCCGTCCATCTCGAAACTAATCGTGCCCCTGAACCGAGACTATCCTGGAATTCCCATTGGCTCGTTCCAATCTCTGATACCAGCGCTCTTTGGAGCTTCTGTTCCATTGCAGAAAACGTGAGAGCACCGTTGCATTCGGCTCCGTCAGCGGCCCTCTCGTCATCTAGCTGCTGGTCAAGCTTTCTCCGAGAGATGCGATGCGGTGGGGTCTATTCCTGGTTTTCCCTGCGGACGGTCCTGTCTACATATAAGCACTGCGGCCGCAGGCCGCCACCGTCTTTGACGGTCTCAGTAGGCGGTCAACCGCTGTTTCTGTTGCCCGCATACCCTTCCACACACAAAGTTCACAATGAAGTTTGCCAGCCTCTATCTGACGGCTCTGCTGGGCTGCCTGGCTCCCGGCGCGTACGCCTTTAAGGAACGCGGCGTTGCTGAGCGGTATGGGATCCCTTATTCAAGATGACAGACAAACATTCTCACAATGCAGCATCCTATACTACTCGGCGTACCTTGCCGAGGAGATATCAGCCCGCATTGTGCGGGCGAACGGGGCGGAGTTTGAATTCACCGTGGCGCCGCTCTGCGTGGGCTCTCGCAACGGTCGCTGCAACATGGACGAGTTCTTGATATACATCTGGAAGGAAACTAACGGAGACAAAGTAGCCCCGACCAGCTGGAAGCGGGGCAAAAACACGGGTTTCGGCGAGATTGCCAGCCTGTCCGACCTGAACACTGTTTTCAACAAGATCAAGAACTCGCAGTACAACACCGAGAAGCAGCCCGACAGAGGCACAGACGGCCTCAAGTTGCTGACCACTGTGACCGACGGCAACTACTACGATGTGCTCGCGGGCATGGGCGAGCCCATTGCCAGTGCAGAGGCTGCTGGCGAGGCCGCCGGGGCGCTGACGCCGGCCGAGCGGAACTTCTTCGAATTTGGCCGGGAAGCAGCCGACCTGGTCACGAAGCTGCGCTGGAAAGACTATGAGGGCTTCCGCATCCGCGGACTGGTGAAAGACCTGCCCGGCATCACAATCAAGACGCAGACGCTGCAGACGGGCCTTGCAGACACCAAGCTCAACACGTACGACGTGATCGACTTTCATGGCATCATCGAGGACAACATCGGGCAATACCCCGACATTTATGACCGGCTTGACGCGTCCATATTTAAATACCGGAATAATATTAAAAACGTCGAGCACCAAAGGGCTATCAAGGCGGCCCAAGCCGCCGCCTGGTCGTGCAACTGCCTCAGCGAGCTCACGACCCGGCCGCTCAAGGCCAGGCTGTAGCGCAGGTCACACGGGGAGACGCAGGAGGCAAGGAAGTAGAATAACAGGGGTCGATAGCAGAGACAATGTATTAGACAGATGCCCTTTAGAATGCCAGAGGCAATGTCCAAACACAGAAACATATCTCTCTGGCATCGTTTAGCTTGAAACTTGCTTCCTTGTACATCGTCGTAGCAGCAAGTGCCGAGGGATCAGCACCGTCAGCAACTGCCTTACTCCGGACGCTGTCAGGTCGGGCATTCTTCCTTTTTTTTCCTTTTTTTTTATGGGGAATGCGACCCTGCCACGGCACCACGGCAAGCTAAGCTTATAAAAGGTTATCTATAGTATGAATGAGTTATTACTGCAAGAAAGGGTGGGTCGGGACAAGGCTGTCATCCGCTAATGACAGTCCCTTTCCGCCCGGAACCGACTCCACGATGGACATCCAGTTTTTTCCTTTTCTTTTCTTTTTTCTTGGCTCTCAATTTTTTCAGCAAGACAATCTCATGGGCCGACGTTGTAAACAGTGGCAGCAGAGAGCGAACACTTTGGCTCTCGAGCACTCGGCTGTCAACACCTCTCATATATGTTCATCTGAGAACCGGACGGTTTATTCCGATAAGCCGCATCGAAGAAATCTCCAGAGACAACATCGTGGAGAGCTGAAGCGGCCCTTTGCAAGCAAGGGCGAGACAGGTCCACGGGTGAGTATGGGAGAAGACCGTAAGCAGGGTCTCGGAAGGTGGGAAAATGACGCACACATGCTCACCTAAAAAAATAAAAATAAAAATAAAAATAAAAAAAGGTTCCAAAAGAGAGATGGGACTTGCACGCCTGGCTTACTTTTTGAAGGAGTTGTGTGCGTTTGTGTTCCTGCTTAAACAATGTAACTCGGTAAAACCCTGCATTAGTGGAGACGCTCCTATGTGCAATGAGAATTTCAACAGAATGAGAAACATATCCCCCAAAAAGGCTTCAAGGTTGTATGTATCCGCGTGAGCTGTGGATATATTTCTGACCTCGTCAAATTCGTCAATCACATGGCCGTTTCAACTCTCCTTATCTATTCTATGACGACGCCAAGAAGCCTTGACTTGTAGTTTATTTGATTTAACGGAATGTGTCATCCTTTACGAAATGCCCAACCAGGATAGAATGCTACGCTTATGTTTGCCATGCCGCTGCGGTCCGCCAGATTACGCTCATTCACCGTTGCTTAGCCTTGCAAGCTTCTTAGCCGAGACGGGGCGCAAATGCTTGTCCTCAGGTTCGGCTGCATCCATGCGGTTGGCGGTCTTGGCATGATTACGTGCATTCAATATTAAGAAGCGGTGGTCCCCACAGTGTGTTATTTTCGTCTGAACAATGACCCATATGGAGACGGCACCGACAAATCACACGTCAGGATCACTCGGCTTACGAGAGAACGATATCGACCATGCTTGGGTTTTCAAAGTGACAGGAGAATAGATTTTAATCTTGACGAGCTTTACGATGCAACTTTCCGGAACGGAGTAGCAGTCGCGTCTATCAAAGGCCCATGATCCACCCCGTCACCATCACCATCACCACCCCCACTACCGCCACCATCACCTAGAGCAAGTAGTAAATGCTGTAGCAGGTGCTATCTGCATTGTATGTGAACATGTTGTGCTGGTCATCCTTGTAGGCAGTGAAGGCGCGATAGTCGTTCCAACCGCCGCTGTTTTGTCAGAGAGGAAGAAAGAAGAGAGAGAGAGAGAGCGAGAAAGGAGGTACGCACCCAACCTGAACATAGTTGGCCTTGGACTGCGCGGCCGAGTCGATGTTCCAGCCGGCCGTGATGCCCGTCGGGAACGTGCACTGGAACTGCGCGCCCTCCCAGTGGAAGAAGTCGCCGCCGCTCTTCATGACGCAGATGTTGTCGCTGCTGGGGTTGGAGCAGCTGCTATCGTTGGGGCAGTACTGAAGGAGAAGGGGTGTTAGCAGGCGTGTTCCGGTAACAACGGCCACAGAAGACTTACCACTACCAGCGAGCGCTGCGGGATGATCGTCTCGCCACCGAAGCCGATGCAATTGACCAGATGGATCCCCTCGGCACGCTTAGCCAGGGTTCCCGAGCCGGCCTCGGCGACCTCGGCGGGGGCGCCAAAGGCCACGGAGAGCAGGGACGTGAGAGCGAGAGTGATGGAGTAGCGCATTGTGAAAGAAGAGAAGCTGGCAGGAAGGTTCTTGTTGGAGTGGATGGATGAGAAAACAAAAAATGTCCCCCCAAGATCTTCGTCTGTGGCTGGAAATATATACTTCTCCTCCTTCACATTGGTGGCCAAGTTACCGACTCGGCCGCGTTATTGTCTCGGCAAGTCCATGAATATTTTTTTTCTCGTCGCGGAAAATATGCTCCAACAAATCCCCTCTTTCCTGCTTACATCCTTGTCATTGCCAACAAGAGTGTCCACCTTCCACTTCCTGCCTCTTCTCCGAGCCCCATTTGGATTGTGAGGCTGACATGGGACGGCGGGCTGGACAGCGAATGTGAACTCGTGATATCCGTCGGCCGAGGCAGGATGCCGATAAAGACCGTTTTTGCCGGCCTCGCCGGGACGGGACTGTCATCCAGACCGCCTGTGGTCTCATGCAAATAAGCTTATATGTTCCATTTCGCGCATCAGACGAGGCGAGACCCTCAGTGTAAGATCAGTAAACACGGAAAAGTATATCGGCAGTGTCCATGACGGTAGGCTTCGAGAAATATTGGCTGACGTGGATACCCGTGAGGCATGCACAGTTCTTATTTTCATTTTTCATTTTTTATTTAATTAAAAAAAAATCATTGAAGCCGGGATAGGAAGCAAACAGATGGATCACGATGCCTCTATGGATGTAATGCATATATAATGTGTGTGCAGAATGGCCGCTGCACAGAACTCCAGCTCATCCACACACTTGTCTGCTCCCATCCATCACCATGAAGTTCATTGCTCTGATACTCACGGCCATTGTCCCGCTGGCGGCGGCAGTCGAGTCTGTCCACTTTGCCAACTGCCAGATCGAGCCCGACACTCCAGGTGCCAACGGTGACTTTTCGCAGATGATTGTAAGTTTTCTTTCTTCCTCGCCCCTTTCTCTTCGTGGGCTAATGGCAGTACTACGCCGAAGATGCCGACTCCAACAACGGTCAGGCGGTCAGCACGACCTGCGTGACAAGCGGCACGGGCGGCTACTTCCACTGGGAAGGCCACTTCGACTGCACGTTCCCATCGTCGGGCGTGCGCTTCCAAGGTGACCTGAGCAGCACGGCAGCCAGCGCATCCACGGGGGCGTCGGTAGGGTGAGGGCTCCTCTTTCACATAAAATCCTCAAGGAACACATGCTGACCAGCAGCGGCGCCTGGAACGGCTACAAGACGTTTACATGCCACAAGGACAACGGGCGCACCCTGTGGAACGAGGTGGTGTACCAGTGCGAGAGCATCTACTACTGCCTGGTGAGTCTGCTGTTTGTAATGTCTTTTGTTTTCATACTAATACATTTTCTAGGCGGACTAAAGAGTACAGTGATTCTCGCTTGTTTCCTAGATAGGTGACTTAGTACCAAATCTCCCATACCTCCAATCTTTGGAAAACACAAGCTTTCTATATCTATGTGGCGTGGTATTTTATTCAGTGGTCTAGCAGCATGATTGTCGTCGTAGCCAACACTGGAAATGCATACGCCATAAAGCTTGCCTGAAGTAGAGACTTGGGTCGTTACAGGCCGTCCGTCAGCTGCCGATCTTTTCGTCCTGCTGTCCCAAACCCTGATCCCGGCCTTTCAAACTCCGCGCTAATCTTAGCCGGCTGCGGCTACTGCCGCATTAGCCCTCCGCTTGGCTAACTAACTACAAGCCGTAACCGCCCTGTCGCTCCGACAGCCATCTCAGCACAGACCTTGTAAACTCGCTGCGTGGCCATTCCAGAGGGAGACGATCAAAAGTACGAGCGAAACATAAGCCGAGCCAAACAGAGTGCGTTACATAAGCAAATGTGCAATCCTGTTCACAACAAGACGGATGACCATCTATTTGCTTCATGCCGGTAATCATGTCCATTTCTATATCTAATACATTTTACATTTGTACACAAGGGGGAAAAGGCCGTCTAACCCGTCGCTTTGGCCGGCTCGTGTTCATGCGACCCATCTCTGTGGCCCGGCTCGCGATATAGCTCGGGGCCCAGCTCGGGGTCCAGAGCGTAGTCTGAGTCTGCCCCGAAACGCGGGCTGTACTCTGGCGTGCGCTCTTGCGGCTGGCCCGCCCCGTCAAACCGCAGCTCGTACTCGCCTGGGAACACGGCGAGGCGGGATCGCGCGCCGGCCGGCAGCGGCCGGGGCCGCACGGCGACGCGGGTGCCGCTGTTGGGGGGCGGCTCGAGCAGGGGGATGTGGGCTTCGAGCTGGGCGCGGCGGGCGGTCTGCTTGGCGCGCACCATGCTGATGGCCATGGTGTTCATGGGGCAGGGGACGCCGAGGGCGCGCGCGCGCTGGACGAACCAGCCGTTGAGAAAGTGGATGTCGGTCGTGTAGCCCCGGTGCACCTGGTCCGCCATGCGGCAGAGGCCGCTCGCGGGGATCCGCGCAACCATAATGCTGGCCGCGTGCGGCGACAGCGCCAGCGGCGGCTGCTCCTGCTGCCGCTGCGCCTGAATTGTCGAATTATTCTGCAGATCGCCGCCGCCGCCGGGAGCCTGCTGCAGCACCGGCCGCCGCCGCAGCACCTGGCGCCGCAGGGAGCCGCTGCGGACGTACGCGGCCAGCACGGGCGACGACTGCATCTCGGGCATCTGCGCGACGATGGTCTCCATCTCGTCGATGAGCGACTTGACCAGGCCGATCGCCTGGCCGTTCTGCCACACCTCCTGCAGCTTTAGGTCCAGGGCCGTGGCGACGGGCTCGACGGCCGCGTCGTACATCAGGTCCGCCAGTTTCCACCGCAAAAAGTAGCCCATGTCGTAGCCGCCCGCGCCCAAGTTCGGCACCAGGCTCATGAGGCGCACGAGGCGCTGGCCGCCATTGTTGCGAGCGTGGCTGTGGTCGATGCGTTCCTCCGACGGCTGCTCGTGCAGGACCGACAGGCGGATCTTGCCGGGCGTCAGCTCCGAGACAGTGAAGCTGTGCTCGTTGTAACCGAGGCGGTGTGACATGTGGCCTAGCACATAGCGCGGCCGCATGGCCTCGTCCGGGAAGTGCAGAGCGTTGAGACGCTCGGCCACGCCGAGGCCCTGCTGCAGCAGACAGATGGTCGTGCGGTGGTCGATGCGGTGCTTGAGGTGGCCAATCGCGTCAATGCTTGTCGCGCACGGCAGCGTGACCACCAGGTTCTCAATGTGCTGGTGCTGTTGTCGGTGGTGCTTCTTCCGCCCGCCCGCGACACGGATCGACCGGGGGCGTCCTGCTGCGGCGTTGGACGCTGCCGTGGCTGCCGCCACCAGGGCCGCGTCCGTCGGCCGTGCCACGATCTCGGCCACGATCCGGTGCTGCGGCAGCGTCTTGCCGGCACGGAGGACGTGCACGCTCTGTCCCTCCTCCTCCCACTTCTTGTACCGCTGCCGGGGCAGGAGAAGGTGCACGGGCGGGCTGTGTGGAAGGCCCGCTAGCAGGTGTGCCAGGTAGGTCGCACGAAGGTCGCTGCCGAGGACGTGTATTGGGTCAGACACCCGCCGCACTTCCGTGGCGGCTGTCGGAAAAGGCCGCGAGTCGGTCTCGGTCGAGTCGAGGCCCAGGTCTTGGAAAATGTCCGGATGACGCCGCACATCTTCGGGCCGTGGACGCAAGCCGCCAGGGATTTCGGTCTCGGCGTGTCTCACGGCTTCTCTTGGTGTAGGAGGGTCATGCAAGGACGTCGGTGCCGGTTCTGGGGCTTTTGGTACAGCGAGAGGAGGAGAAAGGGTTGCTGTGAGGTGAGGGGGCGGCCCAATCGTTTTCGGTGGATTTGTTACTAGGCTTGTTGCTGGATGTGCAGGACGTCGGGCTGTCGTCTTCCGTCGCTGCGGACGAGGTTCTTTGGGTAGATGGGGCGGATTGATGAGATGTGAGGGATAGTCGGAGGTGGTGAGGTATGCAAACTTCGTTACAGGGGGGAGACCGGGGATGCCGTTTGCAGACGTCCCTGGGGCGACTCGTTGGCTCGGCAGCGTTGGAATGAGGAGGGCAGGATTGCCAAAGGGGAAATGGTAGTCGGTCGGGTGTGATGGCGGAGGGAGCGGTGAGAGGTCTCTGGATGCGCTGGACACAACAGCTGTCGTAGAAGATGCCGCCGTCTGTTGCTGTGTCGCCTGGACAACCGGACGATCGGGGTGTCCGGCCGCAAGGCTACCGCGCCGCCGTCGGACGCGCCATGCGGGAGAAAGTGACGGCACAATCCCCCGCAATGGCGGCGGCGGCCGGGCGCGTAGTGATGGCAACAGCTTGACGACGGTGTGGAAAGCGCCCGGAGTCCAGGCCGGAAAGGAAGGAGGAGAAAGAGAAGGCCAAAGCCTCAGATCATATCAGACAAACGCTCTCTGCGAAGATGTTGGGTCGCAAGAGTGTTGTTAGCGGCCTAGGTGGGGGGCGTAGAGTCGCATAAATCGCTGACCGGTGTCACGGCCGTCGCATTCTGTCTAGAGATGTGCCGTCAAAGTGCGCATTCTCGTCGCTGGGTGCGATTGGGCGGCGAGACCGGCGGCCGATGAGGACGGAACGGGGCTTATTTTGTGCTCATATTTTTTTTTTGCTCTCCGGAAAGACATCTTATCTCATTTAGCGCATGCGAATAGCGATACCGTGATTGGTGCAATCAATGGTCACGTGACTATTATTCCGAGACCAGCTCGTTTTCATTCCAGCCTAAATTTGTAGGGTGGTAAAATTAGTCATTACAACACAGTATGCACACTGTAATTTCGTACGGCGCACATCAGTCACCAATTCATCTCCGCCAAATCCTTTAATCGAGACATATACAACGCATATACTAACGTAGTTTATCACTAACCGAGCCATATCAGTGACCGGGCCACTCCAATTTACACCTTAAATCTGAATTTTCAAAAAATCATAATTCCACCAAACCAGCTCCGAATTTTCTAAAACTTTCAAACTCGCCGAATTACTACAAGACTCAATCAAAATAAACTCCTTCCAAATTCTAGTTAGCTAGAACCTAGGTAGAATATAAAAGTAGGTAGGTCTAGAATCATCTCACGTTTACTATCTACCTAGGTTCCAGCCAACTAGAATTTGGAAGGAGTTTATTTTGATTGAGTCTTGTAGTAATTCGGCGAGTTTGAAAGTTTTAGAAAATTCGGAGCTGGTTTGGTGGAATTATGATTCAATTGGTGAAAGCAAGCTGCTCCAGGATCTCGCAGCCGAGGGAAAGTTAAACAGCATCCGGGATATTCAAGGAAAGTGGGAGTGCTTCACCACGGTCGTTGTCGATAAGCCTCTAGCCATCTGTGAACGAGCCCTAGTCATTGCTGGAAGTGATAAGAGAGGAGCCATATTCGGCGCATATACCATTTCAGAGCAAATAGGCGTCTCTCCGTGAGTAGTTACTGAACCGAAACAGAAAATAAGTACGTGCTCTCGCTTACAGATTAGATGGTACTGGTGGTCAGATGTTCCTCCAAGACGACACGCTGAGATTTATGCTCGCCTAGTGACGACGAAGAGCCGAGAGCCAAGCATCAGGTACCGTGGCATTTTTATCAACGGCGAAGCTCCTAGCCTTACTGGATGGGCGCGTGAGAAGTTTGGCGGCTATAATGTCGAGTTCTACACTAAAGTATTTGAATTGCTCCTGCGGCTGAAAGCCAACTTTTTGTGGCCAGCCATGTGGCCCGGCTACCCCAATCCGGGTGCCTCGTTCTTCGTAGACGACCCTCTGAACCAGTCGACAGCGGACGAGTATGGCATCGTCGTGTCCACCTCACACCATGAGCCTATGCAGCGGCTGTCCAACGAGTGGTTTGCCGAGAATCCAGCGGGCAGCTGGAACTGGATGACCAACAAGAGCAAAATTACAGATTTCTTCCGCCATGGGGCAGGACGCGCCAAGAACTACTAGTCTTACTTCACTCTCGGCATACGGGGCGAATACGACAAGGCAATGGAGACCGAGGACCCGGCTGCCGTCGTGCAAGATGTCATACGCACCCAGCGCACGCTTTTCAAGGATATTTATGGCCAAGAACACGCCGTTCCTCGTGAGCACTTCCTCCTCCTATCTCGCCCTGCTTCTGTGGATCAGAGCACACGGCAGCTAAAACATGAGCAGAACTTCTGGCACTGTACAAGGAGGTGCAGCAGCAATATGAAAGCGGAAAACTCCAAGTGCCGGACGACGTCACTCTTTTATTTGCCGATGACAACTTTGGCACCATCCGTCGCCTACCCTGCGGCGACGAAGCAAAAAGAAAGGGAGGAGCCGGTGTACGTTTTCTTTCATTGTCCCTTTGTTTTTGTTTTTTTCATTACTAGCACTATCGTATCTACGATAGCTGATTCGAAACGCATTGGTAGATTTATTACCATTTTGAATACGTCGGAGATCCCCGAAGTTACAAATGGGTCAACAGCAACTCTCTGGTGAGCAGCCATGTTCGCCATTATTAGCATCGGGAATGGGATCCCGTGATATCATTCGCTCACATGAAGCGACATCTCAGGGCAAAACGTGGCACCAGCTTCAGCAGGCCTACCATAAGGGTGCAAGACAAGTATGGGTTTTCAATGTGGGTGACATCAAGCCTCAGGAAGTGCCTTTGACGATGGCCCTGTCCTTGACATACGACATCCAGTCCGTGCAGTCCGACGGCCTCGGAACCTTTCTCGATGAGACGGCAACCAAATGGTTTGGCCCGGCACTTGGTCCCGACATCGCGTCCTCTTGGCTTGGCTATGATCGGCTGGTATCGCTTCGGCGCCACGAGCACATGGAGCCCGCATCCTTTTCACCTATCCATTATGAGGAGGCCGAGACGATCCTGACACGATGGGACTCTCTGCATGCGTCTACCGAAGCCATCTATGCCCGGGCACCGGCAGAACTGCAGCCAGCCTTGTTCCAGCTGGTGACACACCCGGTGAAAGCATCCCACATCTTCACGAGCCTGCAGATTCTGCTCGACCGCAACCAGACGCATGCCCTGCAGCGCCGAAACACCACCAACGCGCTTGCGCAAAGAGTCCTGCGCCTCTTTGACGCCGACTTCTCGCTGTCCGAGGAGTACCACACAATGCTGGACGGCCGCTGGCGCCACATCATGGCCCAGCCGCACTACGGGTTTGGCGACACCTGGCACGCACCGTCCCGCGACATGATCTCGGGTCTCTGCTACGTCCAGCAGCGGCAGAACTCCAACCCCATCGTGGGCCAGATGGGCGTGGCCGTGGAAGGGCACGTGGGCGTGCGGCCGGGCAGGACCAACGAGGAGTCTGACCGCACGCACCCGAGCCGCAAGGACCTGGTGCCGGGACTAACCCTGCCCCCGCTGACCCGGTACGGGCCCGGCCGCCGCTACTTTGACATCTTCACGCGCGGCAGCGTCTCGCTGGACTGGCACGCGGGCGCGCCGCACGACTGGGTCCAGCTGTCGGTTGCGCAAGGCGTGCTAGACCCGCTGGGTGAAGATGTCCGAGTATACGTCTCCATCGACTGGGACGCCGTGCCGCCGGACTTTGACGAGGAGGTCCTCGTCGACATTCGCTCCAACCTGGGCGACTTGGAGCACGTCCATCTCCCCGTTCTCAGCCGGCTAGTACCCGTGCCGGCCGGCTTTGCGTCTGGATTCGTCGAGGGCCCTGGCTACCTGTCCATTCCGGCATCCAAGGGAGTCGTTGCCGAACAATCGTACATTATCCTTCCGGATGCGGGACGAACCGAAGAAGGATCTGTCGCCTTGCATGGGGGGAGCTTGTTGACCCGAAACTCCTGCTGCCTTTTCTTGTGCACAACGTCTGGGTCTTTTCGAAAGCTCGCGACCCGGTGTCTGTTGCACTCTACTTCAACATGACGCTGGACACCGACCCAGCACATCCCATGGTGTATGAGCTGGCCATCGACGATGCAGCAGAGACGAGTCACAGGCTCGTGTCCCCGCCGACGGAGAAGGGGCTGCCGGAAGGCTGGTTCACCGCGGTGCAAGACTGCGTCTGGCTGCACAAGCACGAATTTTCACCAGATGTGTTGACGCCGGGACAGCACAAGCTGAAAATTCGCCTCCTTGACTCCAATATCCTCCTGGAAAAGATTGTCATCGACTTCGGCAGCGTTGCAGACAGTTATCTGGGACCAACTCCAAGCCACTGGATTCCTTAGGAAGGGCTAGCAGCTGCTTTCTCTCTACATGTTTGGCTGGGTGCTCGGATGTTGAGTTGAAAATATTTATGTTCCTGTACTCGGCATACGATGGATCGGAACTTGAACAGTAATATCTCCATATACGGCGTGGTTCTGAGCTTTTAATGTGTTCATCCAAACCCTTTTCTGAACGTTATACCTTGCTTTGATTTTCAACTAAGAAGATGGACCTAATTCTTCCCAATTAACCACAACTCCCTAAACCTCGAACGTTTGTTCTCCACCAACGACCGCGGCGGGCCCATCTCAACTACACTCCCCTTATCCATGACCACCACAGTATCAAACTCCATGACCATATCCAATCGGTGGCTGACCATCACGATCGTGTATCCTTTAAATTCCCTTCTAATGATCTCCTGCATGGCTCTGTCGGTATCCTGATCCACACTGGAGCTGACCTCATCAAGAAGCAAGACCCCACCCTCCTGTGTAGCGCCGCTCTTCTCTCCAAGACTAGCCTGAGCATGTCCTTCTCTTGCTCTCAATCTCCGCCTCAGGATCGCACGTGCGAGGCTGAAAAGCTGCTTCTGGCCCTGGGAGAGTATATCCGCGTGCATTCCGGCAGCGACGCCCCCATGCTGGTCGACGAAGTCCCGGAGGTGGACAGTCTCAAGCACGGCGTAGCAGTCATCCTCCGTAGCGACGCCAGAGACGTCCAGGTTGGCCTGGAAGGAGGTGCCGTCGGGCAGGAATACGGTGTCTTGGGGAACGGCAATGATGTGCTGACGGAGAGCAGAACGGTTGACTTTGTGGAGAGGGACGTTGTCAATCGTAATCTTGTCGGCATCGGACGGGAGGGGGTCGAGGAGGCGCAGGAGAAGCAGTATTAGGGAAGATTTTCCGCTGTTGTGCGGTGTTCAGTGTTAGTGATTACAATTGTGCAGGCGAGAAGACAAACACTTCTTACCTTCCGCTTCGGCCGCAGATAGCGATTTTCTCCCCGGCTGCTATGCTGAGACGCAAGTCTTTTAGGGCGAGGTGTCGAGTACTTGTAGCGTTTCTGCTGCCGCTGCTGGGGGAGGAAGGCGTCTCGGGGGATTCGGCTTCAGCATTCCTGTCAAATAGATTCATTAGCATATTCACCTCCTTCAGCATTACAAGTCGGAGCCTTACAAATACGAGGCTGAGACACCATTGATATTGATACAGCCTCTCGTGGGCCATTCCGGTGGTGGCGTCACGTCCTCGCCTTCAAGGCTCTCGGACTTGACCTTCTCGCCGAAACTCTTCAACCGACTGACAGCGCCAATCGATGTCTCAAGCATGGTATACATGGTAACAATATATGAAAGACCTTCACCAAAAGTCATAAGCGTGACCAAACTGGCGCCAGTTACGGCCGTATTCGACCGCAGCTGCGTAGCCAGTGTCACAACAACGAAGGCAAGGACTGCAACGACAAGTTGAAGCATGAATCCTAGCCATCGCTGTATCATAGCTAACAGGTATGCCGGCCTCTGAGAGGTGTCAAGATGGCGGTTGTTCAGCTCAATGTTATCTGGAACCCAGCCGAATGCTCGGATAGTTGCAATGCCTTTCATTGTGTCGATGAAGTGTGAGCTGCTGTTGTTAGCGAATAAGGCGGCAACAACGGCGATTTGGCAGAAAGAGAACGTACTAGAGTGGACTCTTAGCTTCGAGATCCAAAAGTCGAATTTGCCGAGATGTGCGAAGATAGAACTTCTGCACGCCGAAGAGAATAAAACATAAGAATGGGTATGTGATCACGACGAACGGAGAGGATGCAGCGACTAGAAATCTTAGTGTCAGTAATCTTTCACGAAGAAGTATGTTTTAGGAGTTCAAAAACGACGGGTTTGGGTGCACGGTCGTGTCTCCCTTAAGCACAGAACTTGTCGAAGATGCTCGAAAAGGCGAGGCCATATTAGTATGCTTTACGGAGATAACTCACTAACTGCAGCCATCCCTATCGAGGAGAAGACGTAGAGCGCCAGGTTGGCGATCGACATGGGAAGTTGCCCATCGATAAGAGTCATGTCCTGCGAGAAGAGATTTGTCACGATGCCAGTGTCCGTAGTAGCGAAGAACTTCAGGGGCGCGTTGATGACCGTCCTCAAAGCCTCCTTGTGGAGTTTCGCACCAGATGCCAGTATCATTGTCTTGAAGCAAACCCGAGATATGAAGAAGAGAGAGGCAAGCGTAGATATCTGGAAAAGGGCGTATAAGCCAAGATAAAATGAGTTCGAGCGTGTTGCGTGAGCAGACGTAACATCCTCGGACCAGAACTTGAGCCACACGGTGGTGAAGTTATAGAAGAAACCCCAGCCAAGACCGAAGAATAAAAAGGCTATGATGGAGGTCTTGTCGATGCGCGAAAAATAGTGCCGGTAGACACTGAAATCGCCCAACATTCGTCCCTGCTCTTGTTGCACGTTGCTCGATGCAACAAGCCTTGCTGCAGGAGCTTGAAGCGATTTTGGTCGGGTACGTGGGCCAACATCAGCACGAACATCGACAGGTACAACGTCATCTTCCGATTGTGAACTGACAGATTCCTGAACTCCGAGGCCATAAACATATTTCTTATTGGCCATCAGCTCGTGGAAGGTCCCCTGCTCCACAAGGTTCCCACCCGGACCAAGGGCGACAATGTGATCAGCAGAGGGAAGATGTCTTATAGAGTGGGTACAAAGCACGACAGTCGCGTTCCTCTGGCGGAGGAGGCCATCAGCAGAAAAGACCCTGCGGAAAACCTGTTCCTCGGTATCGGTGTCGAGCCCGCTCAGGTTGTCATCGAATACAAGGAAGCTCGAGTCGAGATATAAGGCTCTTGCAATAGAGACTCGCTGTTTCTGGCCACCACTTAGCGTGATACCATTGCTTCCCACCCTAGTCTGATCTCCTTGCGGCAGCAACACATCCAGATCATGCCGCAGCATTGTAGCTTCGATGACTTCATTGTATCGTTTCTCGTTGAGTGGAGCAAATCCGATGATGTTTTCTCTGATCGTGGCGTTTGTCAAATAAGGGGTTTGGTCACAATAGCCGACTCTGTCGGAGCCAAAATTCGTCATCTCGACTCGCCCTTGAGCTATAGGGGTCTCGCCTAGGAGGACCTTGCATAACGTCGACTTTCCAGATGCGATGGGGCCAGTGACGATTGTGAGGCGGGATTTTGGGATGCTGAGATCAATGTCTTTGAGGCTCAATCTGTCGGCCTGCCATCCAAAGGCACCTCCAGAGATCTTCATCGCCAGGGCAGCTTTGACAGTACCATCTCTTCTCTCGTTGTCATGCAGTTCCATGCTCTCGCTTGGCTGAGTCTGTGGTGACTGGCGAAAGTCTAGGTGTGAATCCCTTTCCAGGAATTCCTGGATCCGCGTTAGGCAGGTGAAGGCGGCGAGAAGACCAGGAATCGCCTGGAAGACAACGCCCAATGGCGTTGCTAACAGGAGTATATATGAGATTGATGTAAAGATCTTGGTCACGCTGAGAGTTCGGCCTGCGAAGGCAAACGCTATAACTGGTGAAATGCAGAGCGGCGTGTAACCAAGAACAGCGGTAAGGATTAAGATCGTCCTGAATCTGGCTCCAGTTTTGAGCTCATCAACTCGCATATTTTGGATAGAATCCTCCACTGAATGGGCGAGGCCGGACATCTTGAGGTGTTTCATTTGCCCAATCACCTTGGAGACTAGGCCTACCCTCCTCTGAATCTTCTCCATCCATACCTTCTGCCGTGGTCCAGTATATCTCGACAAGATGGTTGAGCAAACAATGCAGCAGCCAATGACAATGAGGGGAGCAACAAAGGCGGCACCGATTTGGAGAGAGAGGAGCCAGCAGGCTAGGCCGACTTGGATTGTGTTAGCCCATAACTCGTGAATATTCAAGCAGCCCCTGATAACACGCTCGACATCTGCGCTCATCAGAGTCAGAGCGGCCGAATCGTCTGCAGAAGATACCCCAAGATCCACTGTCTTTTGGTATATTGCACCAGCTAGTGCCCCTCGAGCCATATACATTGCACGTTCTTGAAAGTACCAGTAGAAGGCGCTGGATACAGCGATTCCTGTATAGATAAGAATCGTTGCACCGATGAGGCCGTACCCGACGTTCTTCGAGGCACTCTCCTCCGACTGCAGCAAATAGTCCAAGACAGTGTTGATGAGAAACGGTTGGCAAAATTGGAAGGCACCCACGGCAATCCGTGGGCCGATCGGAAGCAGGAGCTGAACTGCGAGGGCTTTCGCTAGAGCTTTGGCAAGACCATGCTTTTGTCCCGGACCTCGGGAGAGTAAATGGTCGACATGCTGTTTCAATTTCGGCTGCAAACCCTCCGAACCAATATTTCGCTCGAGAGGATATAGGTCGTCCAAAGCCAAGACTTTCCTATATCCTGTCAAGAATAATTTAGTCAGCCATCCAAAGCTGCCAAGGCCAAAAAAGCCAGTGGTTTCTTCGGGGCTGTGCTCTTTTATATCCCATCGAATCCATGTTGACTTGTGCTGAGACTCGAGAATGAGCACGAACGCCTCGACAACAACAACCGTGGTAAATACACGGCAGAAAATTATCTCTTCTGGGTTATTAGACGCTAACCAGAAGGTGCGAGTCTGTGCAATATCCAGAAGGATGGAGAGGGAGAGGTAAGCACCCAGGAAGATCGAGGGTCGAGGTGATCGCGAGTGCTCCAGGTATGAGACAGCAACCATGCAGAGAGCAGACAGAAATGTCACGGCCAAAGAGGAGACAAGAAACGGACCGAAACTCCTGGATTTGGCGCAGCTGAGGACGAGCAGGGCGAGCTGAAGGGCAGCATATAAGCAAATCGCTGTCTGGAGGCAATCTAGTATTAGCAGCCCGGCCTCTACCACTGCAGTGCGATCCGAAAAGCAAGGCATACCAGTTTTGCACCTTGCAGGAAAGCACCGCCTACAATCGCAGGCCTGTGTAGGAGATATACTGTCCTCGGAAGGCAGAGGGCAATAAATATGGCGGCTGGAATGAGGGCAAAGAAGATGTTCTCAAACTTTATGGTGAAATCAAATCCACTCCGACAACCTTGAACAGTAGGTCCGATCGAGTCGTCGTTGAGACATCCCGACAAGTCCATCGTGACGGCCAAAAAGACCTTGGATGAGTTGCGTCGATAATCGTTAGTGGTTGAGTTATGATCAATTCAGAGTAGTGGCCGAAAGGACCGCTAGCTATAGAGGCCGCTGTGCACGGACCATTAATACTGTGGTCACGTCTGCATAGTAGTAGCCTTCACCGCTAGCATCAATCGCAAACTCCTTCTGGCAAATAGTGAATCAGGCCCTTAAAGTGGCCAGGTTTTTACGAGTGTACTTCGTATATTCTACGCAATGGTGTGAAGCAAGGGGTGGAGAAAGTTGCGTGGGGGTGGATGCTATCTTACTATGTATTAACGACCTGCCATTTCTGTCATTGGCAGGATATTAAATCCAATATCCGCAAAACTTGTAGCTTTCTGGATTTGGCCCTGGCTGTGGAAAGTATCGAATACGTGAGCTTGTACATTCTTTAGTCGTTAATTGTTATGTATCTTGCGAGCCTTTCAGCCGAGCCGGGTTTTCAATTTTGGTCGGATGGCGCATTACGTACCACACCCCGTAAAGATGTGCCATGAATGAAAATTGGAATGGAAACAAACCTCTTGAAGCCCATATATTCTCGTTCAGCGCCGTGGTTGGCCTCAGCCTTCAGGGGTGGAATATTGAGACGACTGATCATTAGTAAGGGGGACTAGGAGCTCCTTCATCTCTCGTATCTCTGCCAATCATTCATCTGCCGAACCAGACTGATGCCGTTGGAGGAGGAGCGACCCTGGCTCTCTCGCCTTCGGCGCGAATTATTTCCGAGTTGAGAACGTAGGATGCTCGGCCCCTCTGAAGACGGCCTAAACGCGGATAAATATAGGTGCAGACTCTTTTGAAACTCTTGCAGCCCCCCTCAATTCGATTGCGCAAGCCGCATCATACGATGGTGACGGTCCGTCCCGTCATACGCTCACAGGTGTTGTAATAACTTTCTGTTACCGAGTTTTAAACCACTACTATCAAGCAACTAAGTGGTTCTCTTTTAAAGGCTGTTTACGAAGAAGAGAAAAACAAAGTAAAGGAGGTTGTCCTAGTTAGAATGGTTAAATATCTTTCCAATATTTTGGAGAATATTAATAACCAGAGAGTATTGAGTGTGTATATATATAAGTGCTTTCAGCTATACTTATTGCTAGGCTACTATTAACACTAGGATAACTACGTTAATGGCTTTTAACTACGTAGTTCTTCTATGAACTGGTAGTGCAGACGCAACACTTTGTACTAGGAGACAATGAAGCCAGTTCTAGGCATAACGATAACACATCCCACCACCTTCAGTGTTCATGACTTCCGACACTCTTACATCTTCATCCAATCCCCCCATGGGTAAAACATCATCCAGACTTACTAGTACCCCAGAGGTTCCTCCTGTACTGCCACTGTACTCGGTGAGTCTGGTCCTGGCGTCTCTATGCTGCCAATGATACCAGAGTCGATCTATCTGCGCATGATGTAGAAAGTGTATGGGATCTGCATACTCTGCTCAGCATATGGTTTGTTCGACCAAGACTAGACGTGACTTACCGTAGGGAGCCGTAAAGCTCCAAAAGTCGCCTTTGACTCCGTTCGGGATCGTCCTATGGGGACCATTTGCGATGGCTAGGAAGAATTTCTCGTAGTCTGCCAAGTCCATGATGTCTTCGACAACCGCCGGGCTGATATCATGGCCGGTGGAAAAGTTGGCGGAAAAGCCGCGCGAGAAGCAGTGAGGTTGGTCGTGGTGTCCGTAAAAAAGGGGCTTCATGTTTGCAAACGGGCCTTCGGTGACGCAGTGTCCTTCGCCAACGCTCTCTGGCGCGTTCGGATCACCATCTCCGCCGAAGCCGGTGGTGGGAGAAAATATGGGCGAACTGGGAGGGTCCTCCCAGTCGAGCGTCCAGTCCCAATACCTGAAATGTTGACACAGTCAGTTAGTATATGCATTTTGATACTTGGGGTAACTGCCTAGTTGGTGCCTTACGGAAGCGCGCCGCGGTAGCCACACGTGTTTTGGAGGTACTTTTCGTAAATCGAGATGAATCGCCTATGCCATGTCAGAAAGACAGGTTTTCCATGGGCTGAAAAAGACACATTCATCATTAGTCAACACGACTCGGATTCGAATTGTTCAGAGCAGCCAGCCGACTCACTCATGTGGCTCATTTGAAAGTGCACCCAGGGAAAGTCATCGAATACCGTCCCGTTATCTCTCAACACAGACGGCGTGTGAGCAAGACAGTTGACCGCGTTGAGATAGGACGACTTCTCCTGCCGGGATAAGCTTCGCCATTCTCTCCTGAAGTATGGTTTGGTGCAGCCATGGCCACTTGCTGCTTGTAAAGAAAGTTGGCTTAATTGCTTTCTGCAGGATTTCCGTCCGAAGATTTCGAGGATATGATGTCCCCGATTGAAAACTTACAAGACCCTTCCTGAAGATGAACTCGGAGTCTATTTGACTTCTGGTAGCCCACGAAGCATCCAAGGCCGAATATGCCTATGCCGGTAAAGATGATGGCACAACAAAGGCAGAAAAATTGGTAGGATCGCGGCCACTGTGCTCCTGAACGCAGAGAAGACTTCCCGCTCGTACTCTCGTCGTCGCCACGGAGATCATGATCCGTTGTAGGCACGGACTGATATAGTCGTGCACGCGAGAAAGGAAACATGTGTGAAAAGCTACGGCTGGTCGGGGGGAACTCTAATGGCCGATAAAAGAAAATGAATTGAAGATGCAAAAGCCCAGCAAAACCCAAAGATATTAAGACTAGATCATGGGTGTGCTTCCTAAAAGGTGTTCCGATGTGGTCAGTTGAAAGCAGAGGATGGGAAGGAAAGGGAAGCGGCGGAACCCCCTCCCCATTGTTAGCCACCGGACGCCCTCTCTGCTGGGCTTCTGATAGATGGCAAGTACTCTCGTATACGGAAGTATCTGCAACTTCCAGTTCCAGGAAAGGCAAAGATTGGTGCTGCAGCTCTCCCGTCACTATGCAAGCCGAACAGGTTTTTCCCATGTCATAGCTTCCGCGGCATATGCAAAAGCCGTGGAGACTTGTCTTGCTGAAGTGTCTGCCGTTTGAATCAGGATGCCAAGGCAAGGCTTGAAGATAGCAACGTTGCTGTAGGGCCGCTCCGAACTTCCTAAAATAGTAAAAGCATACCCCTCCCACTAATGGTGCGGCTCGGGACGCCGAAAATACCGCATCCGTCGCCTTACGGCAGTTGTGCCGACTACAACTGATGGGGACTAAGCAAGACTATTACGCGCCTGCAACCAGATCAATAGCTTGCCCATCTTCCTTCCCTCTTTAGAAGATGAGGGGAAGAAAGCGTTACAAGAATGTCATGATGGCTCCTACCGACCGCTCCTGGCAATAATTATCTCTTTTCGAGGTCAGCGTCGCCTTTCTTGATCCCTTTCCATGGCCTTACAGAAATCTGATAAAGTGTTCCGAACTAGCCGAGAGGGATGGGGTTGGACTACTTGTGCTCTAGTTATGTAACAGTGCACCAACGACAGGATGCAAGGCAACGCGTCAGCATCGAGTATAGCATCTCGAGAGCATATATGCATGTCCAGTCACATATGACATTGCCTATCATGTCGTATTCAACCAATGGTTGACCGATCGTGGCACGGAGCGGATTCCGGTACTACCTATGTCGAGACGGATGGCTTCCCTGCCGCATCATTGCGTGCAATACCATTGAGCCGGCAATGCATCATATAGCCGATAATGACTCCTTTTCAACTGAGTATATTTTCAATGGAAGCAGCCGAAAAAATAACATGCACAAAGAAAGGATTGGTGGATACAGTTGGGGAGGGGTTGCGAAGCGAGAACGAATTTTGTTCGCCATGCCGAAAACGGTTGCCTTTCGGACTGTTCCCTCGTGCCCTTTACTCTCCACGCTTCTTCCATACTATACTCACAAAAACTTTGTTACACTTCCCCAGAACTCCCAATATCACAAAGACAATTCTCAAAGTATGGCTGTCTCGAAATATCAAGAAAACCAGCGCCTATATTCCCCAGATGGCCGAGAGTTTGATGAAGACACCGACAATAATAGCGAAGATGGTCTTTCTCCTTCTGTCCTCAAACGCCGCTGGGAGCTTCCACGCAGACCAATCCTGATAGCAGTCTGTCTGGGTACATTTGGTATCTCGCTGCTGGGTGCCTTTCTAATGGGAGCATTGCTGAACGGCAAGATGCGTCAAGCTGGAACTAGGGCTTACTGTGAGTTCAGTTGTTGAGGGTTTTCGCTCTATTATAAGAAAGTGACTAAGTGCAGGAAACCTTTCCAGCGCCAGCTTCAAAGGCCCTCGTGCCAACTATTCGGAAATTTGATCATGGTCATAACCCATTCATTGGGACGCCTAGCCCCGAAGTAGATGGTGCTTGGACAGCACTCCTCCAATGTATGCTAAAAACAACGTCTTTGGCATTGAACGTGTCGAGGTCGCTAACGATATTGAGCAGATTCGAATGTGCGATTTAGTGAATCAGAGCTCGATGCCATAGACCCCGAGCGTAAATATCTTTCAGCTGTCAAACTTCCGGATGGCGACTACTTTGGCATGTTACACGTCTACCACGAACTACACTGCATTGTGAGCAAATGGAAATCCTATTGGATGTTTGTGCGTCCAAATTTTCTAACAGCCGGGGCGGCGCTAGAAACAACTGCGCAGGTTTCTGTATGCGGACTATTACACGCCAGACCTAGAGCTGACCCCTGAGCAATTCGACGACCGACGATGGCATTTGGAACATTGCCTGGACGCACTACGCCAGGGCGTCATGTGTCGTGCAGACGTGACACCGCGGACAATGCGCTGGATACACACTGAGCCTGTTCCGGGAGCCAACTCTTCAAACCCCCATTCCTGTTACAGCTGGGAGTCGGTGAATGAGTGGGCTAAGGCAAGGAGTATTGATAATATTTTCGAGCCAGGGTACTTGAGGCATCCTGTTTTTGGTGATGTCTACACTTGGGATGGTTTCTCGGAGCTGTTAAAGGTCGGCATTGCGCACGACACTGAAATTGAGCCCCAGGGGGAGTGATGAGAGACCGAACAGTGGGATTGGTGATGGCCTAAACCATCGTAGGAGTAGGAGTCAGGGATACGAAGATTCAACCACACGTTTTCCGTTGAAGTGTTCCGCTTGGATGCCCCAAGATGTTTACCGCCAGTTTCATTTGTACGCCACTATTACAGGCCACCTACTCCGGTTACCGGTGATATCTGACGTACTTCCGCATAAGATAGATCACAACCGACAGTGTCGCAACAAGAAGTAGCATCGCAAACCTGCCGCATGGCCGACACTGACGCGGCATACGATATATCCCAGCGATATGCTGCAAGTAGCCAGCATTTGATCAAATCTATGTACACATCCTTCCACAAATGAGCTGTATACGAGTTTCCTAATCTGTTTATGACGGTATAATTTGCTCTGCAGACCTCCAATAGGATCCTAGTAGCTGCCGAATCCTAGAGGCAAGGTTTCAAACATAATGAAAAGATGATTGCGTGGGCTTGCTCGTAGTGCCAACAAAAGTGCCTTAACAGGGCATCATGCGAATAATCCTTTCCTGTGATTGGCCTGGGGTTACGACAAGGCGACGAGCCATACGCTTCCGTCTGAGCTGGGCCGCTTCGCCGCGATGATCTTGACTAGGTGGGACCCGAATACCAACTGCAAGCACTTGCTTTCTGTAAATGACGTGTTTTGAGAGCTCTATCAGTCATATGTACATTGATGTCGTCCTCTACCTTCTTGTATACAGACCTCTTTTGTCCCTTTGCCGATGTACATCTACCTCTTTCGTCAACACGAGTTCGTATTCTATACAAACAGCATCTCGACCCTATAGCTTCGCTGGCTTGTTCCAACCCTTCTTTGTCCGTTTACGTGCCCTGTATCCAAGCACTTGTCATACTGCTTAGACTAATGAGCATACAAGTCGCATGAAATCAGTGCCTCTCCGTCTTCCGCATATCCTTCCAGCAACCGCTCCAGGCGCATGTCTCCACAGACAGTCAACTCCAGAGCGTAAACTATAGCAAAGTCTGGGATATAAATAACACCTACCCGGCACCGACTTTACTTTTTGTCCAACCTCAAGTAGATCAAATCCAATTTGCTCACATAGCTCAACCAAACCAGCCCTACCCATCCCAACGTTGTTGTCTCCAAGCTTCATCATATCACCATCACCCAACATGCATTTCGCCAAGGCTACAGGAATTGTTATGGCACTTTTTGCCTCTGGATCGCTTGGAGCTGGTAAGTCCTAGCTACTGTCTTCCCCCTCTCAATGGGTTGGTATTGTTTCAAGGTGATCTGATACAAGATGCTTTAGCAATCGGTCCCATCAGCGGACGGGGCAGCGATGCTAAGCGCAGTGATGCCGATGCTGCGTATGTCGAGGTCAAGAACGATAAGCGCAATGATGCCGATGCTGCTTATGTCGAGGTCAAGACTGAAGAGTAGCCGTTGTGCAGTGGTATGGTAAACACTTCACAAAGGAAATGAATGGATTGGTGTTGCGTTTCAGGGGTTACAGTGCGCAAGGATGAAGTATGGTTTTGCTCGACAGTTAGAGCCACCCATTCACTTACTATAGTGGACATTGTGGTAGGAGTTGAAATTCTGCGTGTCTAGCTAGCCGTTATTCTTCTACATGACATTCATTTGTACCCAAGCATTGGATTCAGCGCTCAGAGCCTTACTGGGATTTCATCGATCGTTTGCGACGTAAGTCAAGGACCTTAGCTTTCGTCACCATATTTCAACTTGAAGCAGCAAACCCAAGTCAAAGCCCAAAACTACTATCAAAATACTCCTAAGTAGGGAGTTGAGAGATATTTGAGCAATATTACTCTTGATTCGATTTAAAGATGATTCGCTTGTCTCACATCTAATTTCCTAGTAACCAAATCATGCGTGCTTATCCGTACCTAACCTTCGGAGAGAAAATAAAAGAGCGTATTAGGAAATAACATTACAACATTTTTTATTTTAAAGATATAAAATTTGGCTTGTGTTTTGGGCTGTTGTGTATGGTCACGTTTTTATAGGAAAGTTTGGTGCGGGTTAGGGTGGCGACAACGTCCTTGACTGATCTCTTCTAGATTTGCAAGCACTCTGCATCATTAATCACCCAATGTGTTGTCATTTGATGCATTTCTCCAACTTTTTCCCTTCTTGTCTGTTGCCGCAATGCCGATTGGTCCAGGCAGTGGCACTCGCGAATAGCATCACAATATCTCCTTGATCCTGGTTATAGGATTCAAGACAGAGTATGATCGAAGGATGACCGTTGCATGACGAGGTGCCATCTCAGCATTGCATACACCTCAATAGCTGATATGCCAGTTATTCTCACATTGAGTGAGCTGCATCAAACTGCCCTGAATAGGTAGGTGGCATCAAATGCTAAATTACCAAGTTGCTCAATCGTGCATTGTGATCCAAAAAACAGCGGACTCAAGTCAAGGGTACCTCAGTCTGCTGGATGGGTACATGAAGGACAAGAGCGACCGTCTGATGACACAAGGCGTGCTGGGAGTTTATCCGTAAGCCAGTCAAACAGCCTGGACACTGGGCCGTTTCCTGAGAATGTGACTTCTCCTATCCTCATGAATCTCGTTCTGCCTCAAATGTCCTCACTCGCCTAGACCGTCACTAGGAACATCCTCGTCCACCCGTCCCCCACCCCAAACATTTTTGGATAACAAATTGGAAAACAGCCTTCTGTTTGCTACGAAATAACTTCCGTTCACACGATCTATTGTTTTCTTCTTAGCAAGCACCCGTCACTATGGATATTTTGGAGCGGTTGTCCCTGCAAAAATTCAACTACAAATCCCTCTTCACGGATGAGAAATCGCTCGATGGCGAGGAGGCTGACCCTCTCCAGGGCACACAGCCTAGATTTCCACCACGCCGTATACACTGGCGCACGCTCCTACCCTACATGACCACACTCACCGCAGCAGCCCTCGCCGTGGCCCTCTTCATTGTCACGGTACTGTACCTCCGTCTGATCCAGGAGACAACCCCCCGGCAGAAGATCAGTTGCGGGAACTCAATTGAAGAAGCAGAAGCAGCAGGCTGCACCTTTGACATGCTCACAAAGGCCTGGCTGCCGGCAGAATGTCCCCGGTATGGAACCGAGGAGTACATCGGCGCCTCAAAGGACTTCAACAAGTCACACTGGCAGTACTTTAAAGACCCGGAAGGGACCACGGAGCTCGACTACCAACAGCTCTCACTTCAGGTGAACAACAGACCTGGCGAGATGTGGTCATGGGCGGGCACCGACCGGGAGCACATGGTACACTGTGCGTGGGTTATCATACGGCTAGCATACGTCTACAAGATGGGAGACAGGGTGGATGCCTTGATTGCCGACTTCCCTCATACAAAACACTGCACTTTGATGATGCTTAAACGGGCCATGTCGGCCCCTGATCTTGACGAGATCGTCACTAGGGGCGACATTGTTTTCGGTTCTTGTTAAGTTGGGGAAAGTTCATGCATACTCGTTTACGATGGCTGGATGGGATTTTCTCCAGTTGATTAGATGTATGCAGGTAAAAACTTGGAGGTAGTCAAACTCCTGAATGGTGGGAGCCATATCGAAATGAATATAGCTGGTCTTTTATTTCGGTGTTGGAGTAAGATACGTTGTTCCGTTGGGTAAACGATACAAGCGACTCTCCTAGGAAAACTTGTATAACATCACCGTTCGCCTCTCTTTTTTTTACATCAATAAATTCCCCCAAAAATCAACAAAATCAAGGGGATATATAGTTTTGCCATTGCAGTTCTTTGCGAGTTGGTGATGTTCCAGTTAAGCAGACAGGGCGACAAAATTAGGTTGGTTGAATTGGGTGAAAAAGTGTGCCTTTAAGGTGAATACAGGAAAGTAAATATAAGGATAGGGTGATCTTTGTTATGAGCAGGGATTTGCTCCTGTAGCTTTTTTGAGTAACATGTTTATTTACTTCTCTTTTTCGGACCAACCCAAGAATTTTTTCAAGTATCTTTGTATATACTTTCGTTTTATTTCAAAACAATTCTAGCTGTATTCTTGTTCGATAAGACTTGTGACAACAAAGACATCCATGTGATAGATGCTCTTATGAGTCGGTCAATACATAGATGGGCTGTCTAAAGGGATCAAAGGCGTAGACCGCGAGAACGACGCGCTGGTAATGGGACTCGGATAACATACGTCAATAGAGCTGTAGGAGTTTGAATAGCAGCGGCCGGGGTAGTTTAACTAGGACTACCTAGACGCCAGACGAAGGAATCATGCGGCCGTACGTGTCGAAGCGGCTGTATGCCAACGGCGTATTCTATAAACAACAGGCGAGCATCGTACGCAACTGCGGGCTTACGGCTTCCCGCTCCAGACCCGCTGCAGAAAGTGCTCGACCCCCTCAAATTCGTAGTCCGGGAACAGCTTGCTGAGGTTGTCCGACACATCCCATGCGCCCTTGGCGATGCTGAGCAGGATGCCAATGGTGGCCTTCTTGACGAAGCTGCCGTGGTCTTCCTCCGACACAGCCTGGTGTCGTTTCTCTAGGGCCCATGGCGTGTCCAGAGTGCCGGCTTCGAGGTCTTTGATCTTGACCTTGTCAATGGCGAATGGGCGGCCTGCAGCAGTTGTGAGCAGAGAAGTATTTCAGCAATGTGTTTGAGACTCACCTCGGACTCTCTCGCCAATCTCAATAACTTCTGAGACGGTCACCCGGTTTCCCCTGATCCCACCGATCTCGGGCCACATCCCATCATAGTCCACTGCTCGTGCTATAACTGCAGCCAGGTCGGCTGCCGTGGTGAGCGTAAGAACAGCGTCCGCATGGCCGTCGACAACAAAGGCGCGGCAGCGCTCCAGATTGAAGACGCTCTGGAGTGGGTCGATGTACTTGGCCGTTTTGTAGGGCGTGGCGAGATAGTCCAGGAACAAACCGGGCTGGAAGAGGGTGTATTCCAGAACCTGCAAGTCAGAGAGTTGGACTTTGAAAGAAGAGTACTGTCTCTCACCTTCGTCTTTTCGTTCACCTTGCGAAGATAGACACGGATATCTTCTTTCCCGAACCACCAGGGCATGTCGGTGGTCCCAGCACTGGCGGTCAGTCTATGATGCGAGGCTCTTTCATCAGGCTGCCCACCTTCCATATTCACTCGGCGCAAAGCGTTGTACGCCGGCCACAATGGCAGCATCGATCAAGTTCTTTTGGGACTGGTTGTCTGGGTCGGAAAGCAGCTGCACAAAGGACAGCACCGTATGCGTGCCTCGCAAAGCGTCAACCAGATCAACCCGGTCACTGTAGTCCACTACACGCTGGCGGGCTCCAGGTAATAGCTTTGAAGCCGTCTGCAGGGATCCGTTAGCAGAAGTGAGACGAGGTCAGGCTGCCATCATACATTTCTGGTCAAGACGGTAATGTCGTGTTTGCCCGTGGCCAGTAGAACGTCTGTGACTTCTCTGGCAACCTCTGAAGATGTCAGCAGCTTGTATCTGCCTTCGGAATGAGAGACGCACGGCCCGAGCCTCCTGCAATAGCGATTTTGACCATTGTGGCTAAAGTGAAGTAATGATCTTATGCCGGATAGGTTTGACAATGATAATTGGAAAGAAGAAGAGCGAGAATGAACGCAGGGTACTTATACCCATCTCAAGGCTATGAAAGCAACAATTTATTTCGTGCATTGGGTGTCCTGTCAATCATCGCGGAGGTTTGGTTGCTGGCGCATAAGCGTTGACCTGGTCTCTGGCCGATTAATTTGACCGCCGCGGCGGAATTGACAAAATGAAAGGTACGGCACGACCTTGCTCCAACACATCATACCCGCCGCGGACGGGATGGTCAACAAGAATGACAGAAGCAGAAGAATGGCCACCGGGGCCAAAACGACGAAAGGTCCGCAAAGGAACGCAGAGCTGCTGGGAGTGCAAGCGAAGGAAAATCCGCTGCACGTTTGCCGCCACAAGAGAGACCACCTGCGATGGCTGTCGGAGCCGCCGTGTCTCGTGCATCAGCCAGGAGTTCCCCAATAACGCAGGGGTGACACGCAGTCGCACAGCTAGGTTGGACCGAGTAGAGGCACTGGTCGAGAAGCTGACCAAGAGGACTGGCGATGTGTCTCCTTCCCAGCCTCGTGCCCGTCCTGTTCCGGCTGAAGCTGTCTTCGACCCGCGGCCCAGTGACGATCGGGGAATATGCGAGGCCCTGCTCGAGGCATGGCCAAGCCAAGCGGAATTGGATCGCATGGCTAGCGCTGACGTTGAAGCCTCTGTGCTCTTTCACGGCACCGTGTGCCTGCCGTATGATCGCCTTCTCGGCCAGGACCTGCCGTCAGCGCATGAGATGCTGCGACTTCCTCCACCTGGATCGCACCCGGTCCTGGTCGCCCGCCAGCTTCTTCTACTGGGCTCATTCTTACAGGGCATCCCAGGGGGTCCGTATCGCAGCATCATGTCCCGCGCAGTCGAGACGGCTAGCAGGCTAATAACGAGCCAGGATAGCCTTGTCGGTGACTCCCTCGAAGGCATCGAATGCCTCATGATCGAGAGCATGTATCATAACAACGCCGGACACCTCCGTCGTGCGTGGCAGACGCACCGAAGGGCCATCGCAGTGGCCCAGCTCATGGGGCTGCACCTGTGTGGCCCATCCTCTGAGCCTCATATCCTGAGCGAAGAGGTCAAGAAGCGCATTGACCCAGACTGCATGTGGTTTCGGCTGATTGTGTCGGATCGCTACCTCTCGCTGATGCTTGGTCTGCCTCAGGCTGTGCAAGAGAACCGGTTCGCCATGGCTGGTGCTTTAGAAGCCTGCGCACCCCTGGAGCGGATGGAGCGAATGGCGGCGGTCGCCGGTGGACTCATTCTCCAGCGCAACCAAGAGGGCATGCACGACAGCCGAAAGACGAGCGAGATCGACAAACTGCTGCAAGAAGCCGCCGCGGTGATGCCGCCCCAGTGGTGGTTACTCCCTGATATCGATGGGCACGCGAGCGGTCAGGTGCCATTTGACGAGACGATTCGAATCATGAACCAGCTTGCGTACTATCACCTGCTTGCGCAGCTGCATCTTCCATACCTGCTGCAGCCTGCCGACAAGCGGCAGTGTGATGAAAGCCGACTCATAGCGATGCAGGCGAGCCGGGCCATCCTCGCGCGCTTCGTGAGCTTCCGCCGCGTGCGCGCCATCGCCGCGTTCTGTCGAGGCGTCGACTTCTTAGCCTTGATCGGCTGCACAATTCTGTGCATTGCCCACATCGACACCCAGCAAATGGGTGCCAGAGCAGCGGTATTTTGCGCTCTCTCGCACCAGCGTTTGGAGGACCGGGGCTTGATGGAGCGCACGCTTCAGCTCCTGCAAGACGCATTGGCTCGTGATCCCGAGGACAGCTTGGCGGCGACCATTTCCAGCTACCTGCGGCGTGTGCTGTCCATCGAGGCAGCTGCTTCTACCGGAAAGTGGCATTACACGGCCACTGTCTCTCCGGATCCCAAAGCAGAGATACTGAATGGGGGGCAGGCCCAAGCGGAAGATGAACCCTTCTGTGTCAGTATTCCACACTTCGGAAGCGTCAAGATTGAAAGAACGAATTCTTTGGAGTATAGAAACGCTGCAGGCGTACCAAACGAGGGCCAAGACTGTTCTCCATTTGTTGACTCGGACTTGCAGCCTGTCTTTGATGCAGCGGCCTTTGACACCTGGTCGCTGCAAGGCGTGGACACGGCGCTGTTTGACAATCTGATGCGAGGAGGTGATTTTAACAGAGATGATTAGAAGGGAAAAGAAGAAAAGAAAAGAAAAGAAAATCATTTTGTTGTATTCGGGTCGTTCTTGCAGCAATACGTTGTATGCACAGTAATCACTTACAAGAGGCAGGCATGGTGGGTCACGATTACCGTTTTCAGCTATTGAATTTTTTCTCATCTCGGATTTTTTTACCCTTCCAATCGAAAAGAATCGAAAAGTCTCCCTCGACGACTTGTCCTCTTCCACGAAATAAAAGCAAGCTGGTCGCTTCGCCTCGTACATTATCGACAGCATCGCTAAACGATATACAATTAAAGCAGACCGTCCCACGACTATCACAAGCACCAACCATGGAAGACCTCGCGCCCAAGCTGGACCAGCTGGACCGCGACCTGGACGCGCTCGAGGCGGCCGCGGGGCCGCTGCTGCTGGGGGACCAGCTGGCGACGGCGGCGGTGCGGCTGCCGCTGCTGGACAAGGCCAAGCTGCACGTGCTGGCGAGCTATGCGATGGAGTCGACGCTGTTCTGCGGCCTGGGGGTGGCGGGGGTGGCAGCGCGCGAGCACGCCGTCTTCCGGGAGCTGCAGCGGGTGCGGCAGTACATGAAGAAGATTGAGCAGGTGGAGGCGCCAAAAGAAGACGAAGAGGGAGGAGGAGGAGCGAGCACAAAGCCGACGAGCCGGCTGGACAAGGCGGCGGCGATCCGGTTTGTCAAGGCGGACATGGACGATCCCGTGGTCAAGGCGAAGCTGGGAGCGCTGGCGGCGCGCGCAGGAGCAGCGGACGAAGCGGCCGCGGCCGCTGCAGCTGCACGGGCGGCGCGGGGCCGGAAGCGCGGTAGCGGACCGGCCGCCGCAGACCGGCGGGACCGGGACCACAGCGGCAGCGGGCTGACGAAGCGGCCAAAGCACGGAGGACGAGACGGCAGCAGCCGGCGGCCGGGATCCAAGCCGCGGTCTTGAAATACAAAAAGACGGAGAGAGACACACACAATATTGATACCCATCTTGCCGCTGGAGACGGCAGCAATCCGCAGACGCCACTGCTGGCCAGCGCGGCTTCCGAAAAAGACAGCCAAATGCGCCGCAGAGACATGATGTGAACGAGTCTTGGAGACGGTAGAATAGCATAATCTAGGTCATGGCCTGCGCCTGCTGCTCAGCTTTTTTTTGGTGGCTCGTTGGAGGTTCTACGTATTACATTCTAAGACGATGTTTCCTTGCCCAGCCGCTCCAGCTCTTCGCGGCAGAACTCCTCGGCGTTGAGCAGCTCCGTGGCCCCGTACACGACGCGCCGCTTCGCGCGGTCACCGCTGCCACCGCCACCGCCGAGGCCACCGCTGCCGCTGCTGCCGGCTCCGCCGGCTCCGCTGCCGCCGCCGGTGCGCGCCACCCACTCCTGCAGGTTGCCAAACTCGTCCATGCTGCCGCCGCCGACGACAAAGACAATGGCGTCGCTGAACCCCTGGCGCCGCTGGCCAAACGAAGCACCGGTCCCCGGGCCGTGCCCGCCCAGTCCAGCGCCGGCACCGGGCATGCCGCCGGGCGCGGAACCGGCCGAGCCGCCGCCGAGACCACTGCTGCCGCTGCCGCCGCCAGCGCGGGCCATGGCGGGCGGGGGCATGCTGCCGCGGGCGTGGGAGTTGCGGGGGTCAAAGTAGAGGTAGTTCTCGGTCTTCATGATGGCGGAGCTGTTGGAAGTGCCCGGGTCCATGATGGAGCCGACGATGCTGGTGACGGTGAGGTCGCGGTTGGCGGGCAAGAAGTTCTTGATGGAGCCGACAATGGACTCGAGGTTGGCCGACAGGTTTGTGGGCACGCCCGTGTCCTTGAGCCGGTCGGTCAGCCGGGCGGAGATGGAGGAGAAGCGGCCAAACAGGTCGCTCGAGGCCGACGCCTGCTGCTGCGTCGTGTTGTGGATCGTGGTCAGCTGCGTCATCTTGGTGGTGGCGCGCACCTGGCGGATGTAGCCGAGCGACGCCGTGCTGGCGCCCGCCTTGTTGAGCGCCTCCTCAAACTGCGCCCACTCGGTCCGGCTGACGTCCTGCTCCGTCGTCAGGAACCAGATGACAAACAGCCGCAGCTTGTCGGCCGCGTTCGTGCCCTTGGCCGGGTCGTTGAGCAGCTCCAGCACCTGGGTCTTGCTCTGCTTGGCAATGTTCTCCTCGATCTGGAAGAAGTTGTCCAGCTGCCGGTCCTTGATGCCGGTCAGGAGAGCCGCCAGGATGTTCCTGCTAGTCAGCACCGCTCGCCCGTCTGCACGCCGAGCAACTCACATGTGAATGTCCAGCACCGCTTTCCGCTCGCGCAGCTCCGGCAGCAGCGTGATGGCCGCCTTGAGGTGCTGGGCGCTGGCGCTCGTGTCGTTCTGCAGGTCCTCGAGCGACGAGATGCCCGTCTTGCGCGTGATCTCGTTGGTGTCCTGCTTGTACCGGCTCAGCTCGGCGTCAATGTCCTCGGCCACCTGCGGGAACGGCAGCGGCGCGTTCTTGTTCCAGAAGAAGTCGCTGGCGGCAATGTCGTACGTCTTCTTGGTCGCGCCCTTGGCCGGGTTGGTCTCGTCCACCAGCGTCTCCACCGTCACCCGGTTCAGCTTCATGTTCAGCACGTCGTGCACCAGGCTCTGGTACGTCCACGAGTGCGACAGCATCGTCGTCAGGTCCACGTTGCGGTCCAGGATGATCAGCACCGGCCGCGACACCGGCGTCCCCGTCGACGAGGCCGGCCGCCCACCCCCCGCAAACATGTTCTCCTTGGAGCTCAGCAGGTGGTCGCGCAGCTTGCGGTCCAACTTGGTCGCGATCATCTCGGCCGCCATGCCCTTGGGGCACCGGATGATGGGGATGACCCCCATGGTCACCACCACGCTGAAGAGACTGATCTTGCGCATTAGCAGCGGTTCGCCCGAGTCGGCTCCTCCGGCCCACCTACCCGCTGACAACCTTGTTGATCACCGCGTCCAGCTCGTCGTCGGTGGTCTGGGCCGAGTTGAGGGCCCAGTATGTGTGGTCTTTCTGCATGCCGAGGCTGAAGAGGTCGCGGTCGGCGCAGATGAAGTTGAGGTATTGGTCGTAGAGTTGTGCAATCTAGACAGTCAGTCTCGCTGTGGACCAACCAGTCTCCCTGTCTCTTGCTTGTCACTGACATGCTCCTGCGTGCCGTTGGCCACAGTCTCGGCGGCAAATTCTTCGAGCAGCGGCCGTGGTATCGACGAGAGGAAGTTGATGTAGGCCGGCGAGTAGAGGTCTTTTTCGAGGTCGCCCGTGATGGCCTTGAGGTTCCGGGCCGTCGGCTCGACCAGGTAGATGACAGGCACGTCCTCGATGCGATGGCGCGCGGCCGAGAGGTGCATGTGCATGGTGACGCCCTGGCGGTTAGTTGGATATCACGCCAAGAGGAAAGAACACCTACCATCGCCCGCAGGTCGCTGACGCGCAGCACGCTGCTGACGATCTGCATGCCGAGGTCGTCAAAGACGAGCAGCTTCCAGATGAGCTCGCCATCTGGGCTCAGCACCCCGAGCTGCTGCTGGTGATGTTGCGCGTCCTCGCCGCTTTCGTCGCTGGTGGGCTGGTTGAGATTCAGCATGCGCTTCAGCGCAGCGATCTGCTTGTCGCGGAGGGAGGCCATTGCGACGGTGGCGGGAGGAGAGAGCGAGAGAGAGCTTGGAGCTTGAGGAGAAGCTCAAACCTCACAGGCGGATCAGGGGGGAGGGGTCGAGATGCAGCGATGCTGTGCGGACCTCGCTGGCGCAATGGTTCGATTGCAATTCTTCCGAGCCACACAGCCTTGTTGTTCGCGATTTGGTCGTCTCTCACACGTGGTCTGCCGCGCCGGTGGGTTGCGGCTTTGCCAGGTGTTGCCAAATACGATATTGGCCAACGGCAGCCTCTATAATTCTGGAGCTGCGTCTTGCGACGGTGTGAGGACCGTGCGCGTGTCCGTGTGCACACGGTTGTCGCACCGTATCTTTCCGGAAGCCGGCTTCATGATTCTCCGTTTGTCAACTCTGCTTACCCATAAATTTTATCTGATTAGATCGCAGAATCACGCCAGGGACCGTTCCCACTTAGATTGTGTGCCGACACCGAAGCAAAACGGAAAGGCTAGGCGTCCGACGGTGGAACGAGGTAGGGAGGGTATTATTCGCGGTGGTTTTCAAGTACTACTAGTGTGGGTCAATGTTTATTTACGCCCAAAAGAGCGTGAATAAACATCACCCCACAGAAAAGATACTTATCTCTAACCTTCCGACCTTCCGCCCTTTCGCCCTACCTTCCTTCCTATCCTACTATCCTACACCACTACAATGCCGAAGCATCTTACTGATACCGAACGGCAGGAAGTCTACGATCTTCACCACCGCTGGGGACACTCCCTTCGCGATATTACTACTACTACTGGCTTTAGCCGTTACCAAATCGAACGTGCGATTCGCCCTATTGTTCCGAAACGCAGACCTGGCCCGAAACCCTCCTTATCCCATGAAGAGGAAGAAGAATTAATGGCCTTTGTAACGGTTAGTAAACCGCATCGTCGAATGACGTACGCTCGTTTAGGTGAAGTGGTTTTTTATGGAAGATACAAGAAATGGGCAGTCAAGTCAGCACTTGAGCGAAATGGCTTCAAACGTCACCGTGCAACAACCAAGCCGTATATCTCAGAAGCAAATCGTCGAAAACGATTGAAGTGGGCGGAAGACCATCTAGATTGGACTCAACAACAATGGGATAACGTTCTTTGGAGTGACGAGACCTGGGTTACAAGCTGGAAGCATCGCCAAGTCTGGGTAACGCGCCGTTCGAACGAGGAGCTTGATCCAACCTGTATCCTTGAGCGTGAAAGAAAGCCAATCGGCTGGCTATTCTGGGGATGCTTTTCAGGCAACGGAGGAAGAGGTCCTGGAGTCTTTTGGGAGAAGTCTTGGGGCACTGTAACCTCTGAGACTTATCAAGAGAATATCCTCCCTGTTGTTGACGGCTGGCTTCGCCACTTAGAAAGCCAAGGTCATCACCATATGGATTTCATGCAAGATGGTGCCCCTGGCCATGGAGCAAGGCCAACATCCCTTAACCTACACGATCGTGGGATTACTGTAATTAACTGGCCGCCGTACAGTCCTGACTTGAATCCTATTGAAAAATGCTGGAATTGGATGAAGGATCGTATCGATACGCACATTACAGACGATCGTAAGGTGCCCTATAACACCTTACATGGTTGGGTAGAGGAGGCCTAGGAGGCCCTACCTTAGCAATTTTAGAGGGATCAATTAGCACATATGCACGATCGTATGGTGGCTGTAATTGCAGCTAATGGCCTACATACGAAGTATTAGGTAATCCATAAAAGTACTACTGTTTTGCCACCAAATTCGATGTAGTGGGGCTAAAAATTATGGGCCGTTTTGTAACCAGGCGAAATCGCGAATAATAGCCCCCCTACCTCGAATGTCTGGATTGCTGGTCCATCCGAGTTGTCATGCACGGGTAGTCCGACTCTCATTCAGGCAGCCAGGGACAGAAAGCCTCTCTTGTTGGTAGAAACAGTGGCACGACCTGCTCTTGAAGCTTAGAAATGGGACAGAATGTCACTCCGAATGACACCGCAGCGTGCCGAAAAGCCGATGAAGGTTTTTTTGTAAAAACCCTCAACAATGCTAGCAAGAAAAAGAAAGAAAAAAAGTAATGATACCATCGCGTTGGTATAGTCTTGGCTCGTAAACTATAAAAACCACGCAACTCAGGTCATCCGGCCCCCGAATTGGAATGTGACATCTGAGAATGCTGAGCACGCGGGCAGCTAGCTTACTCATGGGAACCCTGACATAGTAGAGGCTTCCTTTGGCCGACTGGCCTTTTGCTCCGGACAAGATGTCAACAGCCAACGCGGCTTCCGAGAGTGCCCGCGGTCTTGTCACCCCATCTGTGCAGGGCCGTTTCCTGCGAAGTCGGGTGGCCAAAGAAGAAGCAGCTGCCAAGGTAATAGTCTCTAATGCTATGTAGAGAGCTCCTGCTTGAATTAGGCATGGCACCCCGCTGTAAGCCTAGCGCTATCCACAATCATCAGAAGGTCGCACCCCCCCCCACACCACCCACGCCAACCCAACCCAGCCAGACATCCGTTTCCCTTTCCGTTGACAAACGCCTTCAACTCTTGGCAATTCCCTGCTAGGCAACCTATTCTCTCAGCGAACCGTCCGGCGAGGGAGCATAATACGACTTGTATTTTAAGGGCCAGGCCGCCCTACCACCTCTTTCCGACTTTTTACGCCTCCTCACCAAATCGACTCTCCCCCTAGAGCCAGCTTCCTTTTCTCATCTTTCTCTTCTTCCTCCCCCCTGAAACACATCCATAACCCCCCCGCCACGATGAAGTTCTGGCCTGCCGCTCTGCTGGCCTCGGGCGCCGCCGCCTCGGCCGTGCTGGACAAGCCGCTGGTCGCCGGTGACGACTCGGAACTCTTTGCCAACGCGGCCGAGAGCCACCACCACCACCACCACGAGGCCAAGACGGGCCGCTTCCCCGGGCGCATCCCCACCTCGTACGAGTCGGCCATTCTGGCCCGCCGCATCCTCAACAAGACGCCGTACGCCACCATCTCGACCGTGTTCCCGCGGGACAGCGCCGCCCACCGCGCGCACAGCTGGGAGACCCGGCCCGAGGGCCTCGGCGGCGTGCCCGTGGGCCTGCCCGAGTACGTGGCCGACTGCGAGGAGGACGACCCGGTCAACGCCGGCAACCCGACGCTGCTGGCCATTGGCATCGCCACCGCCTTCAAGAACGCCCGCGCCGGCTCCAACGTCAGCATCACCCTGCAGTGGACGCCGCCCAACGAGCCGGCCCCGGCCCGCGTCGGCGTCGTCGAGGGCGTCCAGAAGCTCATGGGCTGGGAGGACGACGAGGCCGCCCACGCCCAGGCCTACTCCACCGCCTCCCTGCCCCGCTTCGCCCTGCTGGGCTACCTCGAGCCCATCTCCGGCCAGGACGCGCCCACGTCGCCGCTCGCCCGCTGCTTCGTCCAGGCCCACCCCGACGCCAAGTGGTGGCTGCCCGGCAACGTCATCCACCAGTCCGAGTGGGTTCGCCTCGTCGTCACCGAGGTGTACTGGGTCGGCGGCTTCGGCGACCGCGCCTACATTGGCTGGATCCCCCTCGAGGAGTGGAAGGCCGTCACCCGCGCCGAGTGGGAAAAGGCCCGCCTGCCGGGCGAGCGCAAGGGCTGGAAGGCGTGGGCCCCCGAGCCGGAGCTGTAAATGCTGCACCCTCCCCCCCTAAATGAGGCCGTCTAGATTGTATTGCAACATGGCCATCTTGTATTTTACATCATGCACAATCCCGTCACCGGTAGCACATTGCCAGTGTTCAGGGCCCGTGAAACAATATCAGTCATTCGCTTGCCATATCTATCTTTTTGTCTCTTTTCTACCTTGAGGTCACTCCTCACTCTCTGTAAGTCTATTTCTGGAAATGGGTCCGTTCAAAAGAAAGAGAAGAGATTTGTCCCATCTTCCAAAATCAGTCCAGCCGGATCACCACCTTCCAGCCGAGGGCCCCCGCCTCCCGGATGGCACATGCCAGACAGCCGCGCCGCCGCCGGCTGATGAGTGCGTTCCATCCCTTCTCCGCACAGATCGCGCGCACCAGAACCTCCACGTCCGATCCGAACCGCCGCCGCCGCGTCTCGTGGTGCATCTTGGTCTGCGTGCTGGTCGACGACGTGGCCGTAGTGGGCCGCTCCAGCGGCTCGTTCCGCGTTGTCGGTGTCTGCACCTGTTCTTGGGCCTGCTCTAGCACCGACGCCGACAGCGGCTGTCCCGTGGGCGGCAGGCCGGCAATGGGCGAGATCTCCTTGGTCAGGGGCGGGAACGATGAGATGGAGCTGTCGAGCGACATCCGGTTCGTCATGATGGGCGAAAGGGGCATCTCATGAGCGGCCGGCTGTGCGGGAAAGCCCGTGATGCAGTCGATCACCAGGACCCGGGCTACAACAGGGCTCTCGCCTGTCCCCGAGGCCGTCTTCCGCGCTGCCCGGTTCGTCGTTGCCAGGTATTCCACCAGCATCTCCTCCAGGCTCTTGTGCCGGTTCTTGACCAAGGTCGTCAGATGCACAGACGCATACGTGTAGTATTTGTGCAGGGCATGGCCTGTCGGTTAGTAATTGTAGAAGAGGCAAGAGTTCGTGGAAAGCAGCCTACCTGTCGTGTGGACGGAGTTGGCCCGTCCCGAGAAGCCATTGCCGGTCACGTCAATCTGCTGGATTGTGGGGCTGGACGGCGACTTGAGCACCTTGACCCGCCGCGATGGCACGCACGGGTGTGCCGTGGCAAAGTAGATGTCGTAGGACAGGTCGCAGGTGTAGATGTCCTCGGGCGCGCTGTCGCTGGACACGGAAAACGACATCTCGGCAAAGAATGATTTGGCCTGTGGTGGTTTGGCGGAAGACGGCGCTGCTGCTGGTGCTGCTGCTTCTTTGGCATTGCCTTTAGCATCGGCGGCGGCCGCCTGGGCTTGCTTGCGCCGCTCGCTGGGTGTGTAGAGCTCAAAGCGCTGCAGGGCCACGCGCGTGTGAGCAGGAGGCGGGTCTTTGTAGACGGCCTCGTAGGGAATGACGAAATCTGCAGGCAGCACAGACGCCGGGTCGGCGTCGCCAAGCACCGACGACTCGCGCTCGACGGCCACTTTGCCCCAGATGCGGGCGCGGCGGTTTGTCATGCGCGCGTCGTTCAGCACATCGTCCACGTCAATGTTGACCCAGCCGTCGCCCCTGTTTTGCGGCAGCACGTCCGAGGACACCCAGCCCATGCACTCGGCCGAGCCGGCACCGGCCGCCAGCACGCGGCCGACGACGCATGCGGTGCTCCAGAAGCTCTTGCCGCGGTACACAAAGCCGGCACCGAGATACGAGACCGACCCCAGGGCCTTGAGGGCGGCCTCGTCGCTCTCCAGCAGCGACGCCATCAGCAGGCTGCACAGGCCTTCGCCCGGCAGCATCAGGCCGGAGAGATAGCTCTTGGACAGCCAGCCGCCCGGGTGCAGGCCGGCGACGACTTGGCGCCGCCGCGGCAGCTTGCGGTTGAATTCGAGCTGGGACTTGACGATGGGCAGGTGGCCGGAGCTGGCGGTGGGGGTGGGCGACGAGAAGTCGGGGATCTTGGTGTTGAGGGACTCGCGGGTGTTGGCGGCCCTCTGCAGCGTGTGCTCGATGGATTCGTCTGGCCACCGCAGCTCGCGCGCAAAGTGGGCGATGCCGTGGTGCTGGCGCCGGACGTGCTTGGCCCGCATAGCGTAGACGCACTTCTTCTCGGGCACAGCGACCGAATGCACGCGGCCGTCGGCCAGCGACAGCCGCCGCGTCAGGGTGGAGATCCATCCGATCGTGTGCTTGCGGCTGGTCTCCCGCGATCTGACCTTGGCGAGAGCACCCAGCGTAATCGTGCCTGGCTTCCGCGCCGGAGTGGAGGAGGCAGAAGAAGTTGTGGTGCCAGCAGCCGAGTCCTCGACGGGTGCTTTCTTGTCCTCGTGCTTGCCGTGCCCACCGTGCTCGCCGGGCTCGTCGACGCGAATTACCTCAATGTTCTCGAGCCACGAGCGCGCGAGAATGAGAGTCCAGCGGACGGACTGGTTGGCCTCCTTCTCAAAGCGATGCACCTCGGCGGGTCGCACGTACTCGAGGCCAATCTCGTCGCCGTCGGTGAGCGCGTCGAGGCGGAGCAGCAGCTCCGTGGCCAGCAGGATCTGCAGAAGCAGCCAGTAGCGCTCGGTGTAGCGCTCGTCGCCGGTAGCGGGGTGTGTCGGCAGCGGAGTGCCGTCCTTGGGGACGTGGGTGCCAAAGTCGAAATCGTCTTCGGCGGACGCGGAGGACGTCCACAAGATCTGGCCCAGCCGCAGACGCCACTCGACCTGGGAGAAATCGATCCAGACGTTGGGCGTGGCCAGCACGTCCAGCAGGGCCTCGATCTGCGAGGACAGGTGGTTGAAGGCGCGGGTTTCCGGACTCTCTTTGCTGAGGCCCAGACGAGGGTGCAGGCGAGCCTTCTTGGGCGGGCGCAGGATGTGGTGGAAGAGCTCGTTATAAAAGGCCTCGCTCTGGGTCTCGTCGTGGAAGCTGCCGTCGGCGTAGCGCTTGCCGTTCTTAATCAGCTCCTCGAGGATTTGGGTCTCGCCCACGTACTTGACGCCGCCAGACGTGTCGTCCATAGGCGTTGTGCCGGTGCCGGTGCCGGTGGTGGTGGTGGTGGTGGTGTCGGTGCTGGCGGCGGCACCCGAGGTGTGGTGTGGAGACAGCGGGGAGGCGGGCGCAGCTGCTGCGGCAGCCAATGGGTCCATCAACCTCCGGCGGGCTTCTATGATGGCAGCTGGGCGTGAGCCCAGGCTGTCGAAGCCGAACTGCTCCTCCTGCAGAGCGTCGGCCACGGAGAGCTCGAGGGCAGCCTCGTAGCCGATGGTGCCCTTCTCGAGGCCTTGCATGCTCAGCATGCTGGGACGCTCGCGACAGCGCGGGTAAAAGTGGCCGCGCCGCTTGATAGGCGGCTGGTCTTCGGCGGGCACAGCTGCAGCAGCTGCAGCTCCGGCACCGGCGGCATCGGCAGCATCGACGCGGGGGCTGCTGCGGCGGGTGATGTGGGGCCAGGCAGTGACGGAGCTCCAGGCCTCGTCTTCAATCTGGACATGGTCGGTGAGGTCGCGGATGCCGAGGGCGTCATCCCAGGGATAGGCGATGCTGGGATGTGGCGCGCCCGTGTAGTGGCCCTCGGAGCGGGCAAAGTACTGTGGGGCGCCCGAGAACAGCTTCTCGATGTCGTCATCGGTGAGGGTGGCCATGATGCGGTCGAGCCGAAGCACAGGCTTGGCCGGCGGACCAATGTCGAGCTCGCTGCCGGGCAATGGCGGCGAGGGCAATGGCTTGTTGGCGTTGATCAGAGTCGAACGCGAAGGGGGGGAGAGGAGAGGAGCAGTCTCCAGACGAGCAGACCAGGGTGGAGAGTCCTTTGTTGTTAGTGGGGGGGTGAGCAAAGCGAGCGAACAAAAGATGGCGAAGAAATGGGGAGAAAGGTGGACATGGAAGGAGAGGGGGAGATGAAGAGGTCAATTAAAAAGATCGAGAAGATGCGAGGCAGAAAACAGGAGAATGCGAGGGTTGGCCGATCAGGGACAGATGACAGAGGCAGGTGCGGCCTTCCCCTCCTTCCCCAGTCCCCAATTAAGCTCATACGATTGCCTGATCACGCGGTTGGAGCAGCTCCAGGCCTAGGGAATGGGCAGAGCGGGAAGGTGGCCGAAATGAGATGAGAGAAAAACGCCGAGACGCAAACACGCGCACGCAAAAGAAAAGCATGCAAGGGAAAAGGAATGTGCTGCGTGCCTGTACGGCTCAGATCTGTCGGCTTCCACTTGAACGGGCGTACGGATCGATCCTTAGATGCAGCGGCACGATGGCACGGTGCTGACAGAGAGCCAATGCACAGAGCACAAAGCACAGGGCAAAGCATGGAAGGGGTGTGGGCTGGGTGTGGGCTTACTGGCTTGTCCACAGCTATCATGCGCGCTGGGGCAGTGGCGTTGGTGGCCGTGCTGGCAGTGGTGCGTGCTGCTGAGGACTGCTGTCGCTGGTGGTGCTGGTAGTGCTGCTGCAGGTGCTGCTGCAGGTGCTGAAAGTGCTGCGACGGCGGCTTCTGGAGGGTGTGCGGCGGCTGTGGCGGTGGCGGCGGCTGCTGCTGCTTCTGCAGCACTTGGTGGCGCCGCGGTGGTGGGGGCAGCGACGTCCTGGGTGTTATTGGCGTCGGCTCTTCTTCCCGCTGAGGGACTGACGTCAGCGCCCGGCCAGCAGGGCTTCGAAAGGGTCGGCTGATCAAGCCGTGAAGCCGCTCGCGCCTGGAGCTGGTGGCGCTCGTGGGCGACGTCAGGTTGGTGTCGGTGCCGCTGCCATAGCCGCTGCCGCTGCCACCACTGCCGGTCTCGTACTCGTCGTCGGCCGTGGCGCTCGACGCGAAGGACCCGGACCACGGCGGCGAGTCCCGGGAGCGCTTGAGCAGAGAGAGGGGCATGGCGGGCCAGAAAAGGCAATCGTAAGGGCTGTGAGGGCTGTGAGTCGTCGTCTGTCTGCCACCTCCCCCGGGTGATGGATCCGACACGATCAACACATTGGCGAGCGGCGGGGGATCGATAAAAGGTCTGCTGTGGTGACTTGTTTCATGCCGCTCATGCAGGTCGAGGGAACAGGTTTGCCAGTCAGGGCGACAAGGTGGTCGTGATGGCAGACGGAGAGCATTTCACGAAACAGAAAACAAGGCCACGCAACCCTGATATGGAGACGCCGCACAGAAGCAGAGCCAAGAACCGGGAAATGGGAAAATGGAAATAGAACCAGAGAGAGGGCCAGCTCGGCGGACGGCCATGCGACAAAATCCTGTCCGACGGGGTATTAGGTGAGGATCCGGGGGAGACGACGCAGTGTCAGATCGATGAGGGACCCGTTTCCCGCATATGGAAACCTGCTCGGTCCCCTGGTCGTATCTGGGCGCTTGCGTTCGACAAGAGACGCCCGTCTGCCCTCGATATGAGATCGTGGCATGCAAGGGCCACGGACCTACTACGTCTGTCCCGAAGAAATACCGTCTCTACTCGAATCTTACATCCAAACCCCGAGAGCTGCCATATCAGCCGTGCCCTGCTCCTTAATCGGCCTCTGCCTCACTTATATGGCTCCTGGTGACACCACACCCTCTATTTTGCTGAACCCCTAGCCAGTGAGTCCGCCGCCCACCGTTCATGCAGCCTGAGTGGCCTGTCCGCCCGCCCGCCGTTCATGGCTCTGGGGGGTCCAGAGACTCGAAATGCTCGAGTGTTTCAGACCGCGAGTCGCCTCCACGTCTGTCCGCATCTCACTCGCTGCCCAATGCCCTGTGGCTGTGGCCCACCCGTTTGTTTCCGCTTGCCTTATCAACCACCCGAGAACACAGCCCCTTCACCTGTTTGCTGGCAGCATTGTCGTGCCGCAGGCATGTCCATACTCGTGAGCAACATGACCAATACGGCCAGCGTGCCTGACCCGACCCACACGACGTTCGAGATTCGTCCATTAGTGGAGCCTACCTTTTTACCCCTCCCTCTCTCTGCTTTAAAGCGGGTGCCTTTTCGGTTTCTAGAATAGGACCTTTTCCTCCCCCCTGGGGTATGTTTGGTTTCTGTTTTCGCAAAGGCCCGGGAAACGTTCGAGTTTCAACCGCCCAGAATGGGGAGGTCTTGCTCCGGAGTGCGCCGTTATTGCTGTCGATCTTGCACACGGCCTCGTGTGCAGTTGATCCTCCTGTCGATCTTCTAGCTATCGTCAGCGGGAAGGGGGGGCCATTATGGATATGGCTCATACCCCTATGTACTTCGTACTACTCCGGAACAATCGAGCTTCTCTGCAAGTGCCATGGGTCATCGACGCTACGGAACAATAGGCGCGAGATGCAACGCTGGCGTCGCTCATTTTTCCACCCCCCTGTCTCGATTTCCGCATCATGGACATGGGCAATTGCTAGCACACTCGTTCAAACTATTTGGCAAACGCATGCAAGAGCGCAAATCACTCGCTGGCAATTGGTGGAATCATCTAATCCCTTCATTTCATTTAGAAGCCTCAGACTGAATCTGGCTTGACAGGGATTAGAGAAGGGGGGGATTCCCACCGCCTCACAAAAGAAAACAGCAGCCTGAAACAACCAAGACTGCCACCGTGGTGATTCCCGCTTTACCGCAATTTTCGCTCGTCGTCTCCTGTTATAACATGGCATGTTATACGAAGTATTATCACAAACGGCACGCGAAACGGCCTCCACTCCCCTGCCTCTTGTTTTTCCGCTGAGCTAAAAATGGCATCCATAGCGTCAGCACCAGACAAGGGCTATACATGCGCGCTGCTCGTCATACCCTGGCTTGCTCTACGAGCACGCCGGGCTATTGACACGCATAACCAGGGTATCGTTCTTTCGTGCAGCTGCGTGTCATCAACTCTGGCTTTGGGACAATCGCCTGAAATTTGGGGGGGTATATATGTCTGCCCAACATGACCATCGTGACAAATATCACTAGCCTCTTTCTAGCAGCCTCCTGATCGCGTATCCTAATTCGTCGCCGGCGCGAACTTTCCCGTCTGCCGTAATTTCTGAGGTCAGACCGGAATACCAGCGTTATGCCGTCTCTCTCCCTCCTCCCGGCGGATTCTCGGTCCCGGGTTATGCTGGTGGCGTGTCGTGCACCACAATCAGGAGGTATTTCTGGTCCGGTACGATGACGAGCTCCTGTTTCTTCGTTCGCAACCGGAGCAGCTTCAGTTCGTCCTAGTGGGGTCAGCGAAAAAAAAAGTATAGCATGCTAAGCTTCGTTCTCGTACCTCTGTGTCCATGTTCTCGACGAGATCGCCAGATGTCTTGACGAAATGCCACACCAGCCCGGCCAGCTCACGCGCGCCCTGCGTCTCGTCCGCCGGCCCGTCGTCGGAACCGTTTCCCACGGGGTCGTCCGCAAACGAGCCGCCAGGTGGCACGCTGACCAGGCCGTCGGTCGAGGATGTTTTTGCGCTGCTGTTCTTCCGGCCCACCGAAGTGCGGATGGACGCAATCTGGCCCTCCATCTTGAGAATGGCTCCGGATGCCCGATCCAGCAGGATCGTAGCCTTCACGCCGGCCTTTTTCGAAAGACGCCCGAGTGTTTCATCCAGTACATCGTTGCCGCTGCCTGCCTGACGGGAGACCGACGCCACACATGGATGTTAGCCCAAGATTGTGACGGGCATTCATTCCCAAGTACGGCGCGAGGACTCACCGACAGATCGACCATCTTGTGCTGTTGGATCACGCCTTGCTCTTTGGCTTGAAAATTAGAGAGTGGAGGCTGTTAGGTAGTAGACGTAGGAAGTCGGCCGTCAGCTCCAGCAGTTGGTATAGCAAGAAAGCGTGCCTGACATCACAATCCACAATTGCTGGTGTTGACGAACGGTTTCATTCTGCCGGTCTTGACCGCTAGACCATGATTATGGGGTGCATTCCTCCACTGTAACGTCGATAAGTCACATGTCTATTCACGTGGTATAGCGAGCGGCTGGCACTACAGCCTAGTGGTATTAGTGGACGAAGATTTCGAAAAAGACCCACTACACTTAAGCTCTTCTTTAGCTTCTTTGATGCGCATACAACAACAATTTCATCTCACTTCCATGATAGATAGATGGTCGTAAAGGCGTCATGGGGTCTAGCACGAAGAAGAAGAAGGAGAAGCAGAAGGACTTTCAGGCAAGTTTGTTGTTTTGGCTATCAATGGCTGGGCAATTGCTCTCATCTTGCCAGCAACTTTTTTGCTTTTCTAACAAGGACCAGAAACCAAAGCTGAAGGTCGGCAAGGTCAAGCCCAAGGCGTCTAACTTTACCGACACGAGTTTCCGCTCCAAGGGTACGTTGTGCCGCATGCCACCAGGCCTTCTTTGTAAATCTGAAGGCCCAGCTAACCCTCATCAGCCATTGTCGTCGCCCACCAGTCTCTCTCTGAGAATGCGCCAGACCCGGTCACCCAGTTCCGCCACAACCTGTCGCTGGCGTCGACATCCCGCTCCGACAGCCAGCGCCGCGATGCGCTCGCCTACCTGACCACCCAGATATCGGCAGGAAACCGCAGCAGCAGCAGCAACAACAACAACAACAACCCCATTGGCACCGCCGCCCTGCTCAACAAGTTGCTGCCCCTCATCTCTGACCCGGCTGGCCCAGTGCGCACCCAGCTGCTGAAGCTGTTCCATGCCCTGCCCCCCGCCGAGGTCCGCCCCGTCGTGGGAACCATTCTGCTCCACGTCCGCGCCGGAATCACCCATCTCTCGTCTGCTGTCCGTGACGATGCTCTTGGTGTCCTCGAGTGGTTGGTCGACGTCGCCGGTGAAGACCTCGTCGCCTGCCCTGGCGGCTGGCTCAAGACGCTCAACGGCTTCGGGGCGATGATGGGGTTGGTGGCTGCGGACGACAAAGGCGCTGCCGGCAGCGGCTGGAGCGCCGCGCCCAAGGCTTCGTTTGCCGCCGTGGGCACCGCGAATAAGAACGGCGGCGGGGGCGGGGGCAGCCGCTCAGCCCCCGGCCGCCAGGCCTACGCGCGGCAGATGGCTGCGCTCGCCAAGTTCCTCACGATCGGCCTGCGCAGCGAGCCACCGGCCCCCTACAGCCCGCAGGCCTTCTGGCACAACCTCTACGGCGCACCCTTCTCTCCCTCGTCGTGCCAGCTGCAGCAGGCGGGCCCGTTTGACCACCTCAACCTGTTTGGCCCGGCGCGCGACGAGGACGGCGAGATTTACGACGACCGCGAGGACCGCCAGCGCATGTTTGCACGTCGCTGGCAGGTTGCCATTTCACGTACCATCGACGACGCTCGCAAGGAGGGCGGCGCCGTAGGACGAGCAGCGGTCGCGCTGGAAAAAGCCGTGAAAGAAGGTATGGGCGACTTTGATGTGGCGGTAGTGGGTTAATGGCGAAAACAAGCTGGCAGATTGTGTTTGGCGTTTGGCTGGGGCAGAAGCATATGGCGTTTGACAGGATATCACGTTGATGACATAGTTGGTAGTTTGCTTTCTACAATATATTGTCGATGGCCAATTCTGCACGTCCATCTCTTCTTCTGCTTCTAGTGACTTGTTTGATTTCTTATTTATACTTGACATATGTCTAGATAATTAGACGGTGCTGCAAGGCCTTCGCATTGTCTGACGGGTGTTGTCGCGTACTTCATATTCTCCTTTATTGACTTCAATATAGAGCCGAAATGCGTGCCGCAGCTCTTATCAGTCCAGCCCAACGTCAGCAGCTTGCAGCCATCTGAGCTGTTTTTTAATCACTGTATGGGCAGTGAATATCGTTGTTTTAAAATGCTTCTTCCAAAAATAATGCCGAAAGTATTGTTCCTGCCGTCCAATGTAGCAAAGATACGTAGATGCTCCTTCCTTCTCGGCCTCTCCTCGGCAGACTCCCTCCTGCCTCTTCTGGGTCCTTCCATTCAACCATCAGATTTTTTTTCGATTGCAAAAAAAATTGTGCTCTTCAGTTTGTTCTTCACTTTTTCTTTTTCTTCCCGTCTTCTGTTTGTTTCATCAAGCACCATCAGAATCCGGTGGTGAGGCAAACGCAGACAAGCGAGTGTTTGGCTGAAGGTAAGCGTATCCTTTATTTCTGAGGTTATCCAGTGTCGTTTTTTCTAGTCATATTTCTTCTGAATTTTATTTTGATAGAAGTTGAATGTTGATGTTTTGACGGGAAAAAACTTTGTCTGCTCCCACAGCAATCGTTCCCATACCCTCTTTGACCTCAAAAAAATTCCCTTTCATTCGCCCAAAGTCGTGCCACCGCCATTCGGTTTGCAAAGTGAAATTCACTCGTTGACGCTCTTCTTCCTTTAACACAACATCTCCCGTGTCCGCACTCTCCACTCCCACGAAGCTCTTGTCTGCATCTCTTCATATCTTCTTCAAGCACAAATCAAGTTCTGTGTCGTTTGGCACAAATAATTTTTCTAACAAGATACAGCGAACACCATTTTAAGCATAATCCTGTTTGCAGAGCTATTCTTTCCCTACGGCGCCGAAGACCGTTGGTAGGTTTCAAGAAAAATATATTTCTTTGAGGACATTACTGGAACTTTCTCTATTATTTTCAAAAGTTCATTTAGCATACTGATTCTTACTACAGAAACCGAAGAATTTGAACGTCATGCCGTCGTTTGGTGAAAACGAAGGCCCTGTATGGGGGGATGCCGGCTCGGCTCACGCTGTTCAGGACAACTTTGCCGCCCAAGGCTTTGGCGGCGGGTCTCCAGCCAATGAAACAGAAAAAAATGCTGAGATGATGCAGATCGATGCCAGTGCAAAGCCAGAACTCTTTCCGGGTTTCGAACTTGAACGGCAGAAGATCAAGGAAGCTGGCTGGGTTGAGGGTACCCCGTACAACTACGAGGTCTACAACTCGCAGGGGCCCAACACGATTCGAGACTGGGCCAACAATGCAAGAGTCTATGAGTGGAACGGAGATGAGGGAGATGTCGGGCCGGAATCTCAGGAGCTGGAGTTCGAGCTCTTCGGTGACCCAGACAAGCGCTCCGGCTCTGGCATTGATTTTTCCACGTTTGTTTCCTTTGACTGATGCTTCTTTTTGTAAAATGTTAACTTTTTTTTCTCATCAACAGGCTCACCGAAATCAGTGTCCGTCAGGAGGGCGAGACACGCATCAATCCCATCGAGTACTTTGATCATGCTGGTCTTCATCCTGTCATGCTCCGCAATGTCAGTCTGGCCGGCTACAAAGTTCCCACGCCGATTCAAATGTACTGCCTCCCCGCCATTGTGCAGGGGTTTGATGTCATGGGAATTGCCCAGACTGGTATGTATTCCCCATGTCCTTCTTCAACCTTGCGATGCAATATACAATACCATCCGGCCTAACAATGCTTATCAAGGATCGGGAAAAACGGCTGCCTATCTCATTCCTATCCTCAACAACTTGATGGGAAAGGCCAAGAAACTTGCTGCCCCACGTCCCAATCCGGCGACGTACCGTCCTGGATTGGACCCAATCATCCGTGCAGAGCCTCTCGTTGTGATCGTTTCACCCAGCCGTGAGTTGGGTATCCAGATCTTCAACGAGGCCCGGAAGTTCTGCTACCGGACCATGCTTCGGCCTTGTGTCGTGTATGGGGGAGGTCCTATCCGTGGCCAGCTTGAGCAGCTCAGCCGTGGGTGTGACATTCTGATCGCCACTCCCGGCCGACTCATTGACATCATGAATCGTCCCGCGAACCTCTCCCTGCGTCGCATCAAGTACATGGTCATTGACGAAGCCGATGAGATGCTTCAAGAAGACTGGGGTGAAGAACTAACGAAAATCCTGTCTGGCGGAGGTAAGTTCACCGAAGACATCAGTGGCCCAATATTAATTTTTATCACAGACCAAGAAGATGCCAATGTCAAGTACATGATGTTCTCGGCCACCTTCCCCAAGCGCCTCCGTGATCTCGCGAAAGAATACCTTGCCAACAATCATATTCATTTCCGCGTCGGCCGCGCTGGCAGTACTCACGGCAACATCAAGCAGGTTATCTCGTATGTCGATCATGAGAACAAGCGCAAGGCCGTCATCGACCTTCTCAATTCTATCCCACCAGGACGCACAATCATTTTCGTCAACCGCAAGCAGATGGCGGATGAGTTGGATGATCTGCTATACAACATTGGCCTGCCTTGCACCTCGATTCACTCTGGCCGCACGCAAATGGAACGCGAGGATGCCATGCGAGCCTTCCGTGCTGGTGACTGCCCGATTCTGATTGCCACTGGTGTGGCTGCCCGTGGTATTGATGTCCATAACGTCAACCATGTCATCAACTATGACATGCCGAGCATCGACCATGGTGGTATTGAGGAATACGTCCACCGAATTGGTAAGGCAGTTCTACCATGGATAGCAAAATCTGCAAACTAATATATCGGGCAGGGCGTACGGGACGCATTGGTCATCGCGGTCTTGCCACTTCTTTTTACACGGATCGTGACGAGCCTATCGCCAGCGTTTTGACGCGTACACTTCTGGAGACGAACCAGGATATCCCCGACTTCCTGGAGTCATACATCCCAGAAGGAGAGGCGCGCCAGAACCTCAAATTCGAAGCTGACTCTGACTTTGAGGGATCCCAGGCTGACTATGCTGGCGATGCTGGCGGTGATGCCTGGGGAGCCGGCGGTGGTGGGGACGGTGATGCCTGGGGGGATAACAATGAACCCGGCGACAAGGGTTGGGGGACTGATGCGGGCAATTAAAACAGCGCTGAAAACGACGGCAGCATCCATCCCCTGGAAAGTGGCGGCGGCAGCAGCAGCGGCGGCGGCAGTGGTGATTGGTAAGTCACCAACATGATCTGTAAACCAAGCTTTCCATGTTAGGGGTGGCTGCTTCCGTGCAGCCGGCTGGGCGGATGTGTTATGGGGAAGGAACTCGGATCAGAGACACGAGAAAAGTGGTGGGTGTCCATGTATTCTTGCCAACAGTTACGAACTATACTCTGTCAGGCAAGCTCTAGGTAAAAAATGGAAACAACTAGATGCGATTGAAGACGTAGACGTCTTGTACGAGTAGTGAAAAGGAGTTCACGTGATCCCACCGTTGCCGGAACGGTTCGGGAGCTCGGTTGCAGTGTGGGGTTTAATACAGAGCAATGAAGGAGGAATATACTCGCAGGTGGGTCACACAGAAAAATGGAGCGCACTGTCAGTACATGAAAGTTTTACTACAATTACAGCACTTACAGCACTTGCAACACCTAAACACAACACCTAACCACTAACCACAGTATTAGATATGAAAATATTTAGCGATGAAATTTAGTGACTGATGTACGCTGTATGTAATTACAGTATGTGTACTGTGTCACGATGACTAATATTCTCCGCGCCCGGAATGAAGCTCCTGGGGCTCCGCGAGCCGGCGAGCTATTTTTGTGAATTGAGTTGGCTTTTGAACTGTTTCTAACTTTTTGACCTCATTCTGTAGAGAAGAGCCTCCTGGCAGCACCCGATCACCTACAGGCGAGCCCTCCTGGAAGCTAATCGACGCAAAACGAGCCACAGGGCCTAGAAAGCGACAAAGAAAGAACAACCAACGGCACTTCCCCTCGCTAAAAGACCCCCGCGAATCCGCTGAGCTTCCCCTCTTCTCCAGTCACAAGATGTTGCGATCAGTGCGAGGTGCGGCGCCTGGAATCGCCCGAGGCTTACTACGAAATGGGCCGAGGACTGCGAGCAGCCCAGCCGCGGCATGTGGCTTGACTGTCCACAATTGCATGCGGCGGTCGGTTCCCGGGGTTTCTGCCATTCGCAACCAGCAATTGAAGCGCTTCCACGCGAGCACTGCAAAGATGGCGGGCGCAGCGACGCGGACAGAGAGCGATGCCTTTGGCGAAATCCAGGTGCCGGCGGACAAGTATTGGGGCGCGCAGACGGAGCGGTCGCTGGAGAACTTTCGGATCAACCAGCCGCACGACCGCATGCCGCCGCCGATTATCAAGGCGTTTGGCATCCTGAAGGGGGCGGCGGCGACGGTGAACATTAAATACGGGTTGGGTGAGTACCCTCGAGGAAGAAGTATGAGAGGAAGGCTGACTGGTGCGCTGGGATGCAGACCCCAAGATCGGCAAGGCGATCCAGCAGGCGGCGGCGGAGGTGGCGGAGCTCAAGCTGCTGGACCACTTCCCACTGGTGGTGTGGCAGACGGGGTCGGGGACGCAGTCGAACATGAACGCCAACGAGGTGATCTCGAACCGGGCGATTGAGATCCTGGGGGGCGAGAAGGGCAGCAAGAAGCCGGTGCACCCCAACGACCACGTGAACCGCAGCGCGTCGTCCAACGACACGTTCCCGACGGTGATGCACATCGCGGCGGTGCTGGAGATTGAGGGGGAGCTGCTGCCGTCGCTGCGCAGCCTGCGGGCGGCGCTGCAGGCCAAGGTGGAGCGGTTCGAGGCGCAAAAGATTATCAAGATTGGGCGGACGCACCTGCAGGACGCGACGCCGCTGACGCTGGCGCAGGAGTTCTCGGGGTACGTGGCGCAGCTGGACTACGGGGTGCAGCGGGTGGAGGCGGCGCTGCCGGCGCTGCGGCAGCTGGCGCAGGGGGGCACGGCGGTGGGCACGGGGATCAACACGTTTGTGGGGTTCGCCGAGGACATTGCGGCCGAGGTCAGCCGGATGACGGGGACGCACTTTGAGACGGCGCCCAACAAGTTTGAGGCGCTGGCGGCGCACGACGCGCTGGTGCACGCGTCGGGCAGCCTCAACACGCTGGCGACATCGCTGTCCAAGATCGCGCAGGACATTCGGTACCTCGGCAGCGGCCCGCGCTGCGGCCTCGGCGAGCTGGTGCTGCCGGAGAACGAGCCCGGCAGCAGCATCATGCCCGGCAAGGTCAACCCGACGCAGTGCGAGGCGCTCACGATGCTGTGCGCGCAGGTGATGGGCAACCACGTGGCCACGACGATTGGCGGCATGAACGGCCAGTTTGAGCTCAACGTCTACAAGCCGCTCATCATCCGCAACGTCCTGCACAGCGTCCGCCTGCTGACCGACGGCATGCGCTCCTTTGAGAAGAACCTGGTCGCCGGGCTCGAGGCCAACGAGGCCAAGATTGCCAGCATCATGAAGGAGTCGTAAGTCCTTGTCCTTTTTTTTTTTCTCCGTCCCTCCAGCTAATCATCCAGTCTCATGCTCGTCACCTGCCTCAACCCCAAGATCGGCTACGACATGGCCAGCAAGGTGGCCAAGAACGCGCACAAGAAGGGCCTGACGCTCAAGGAGAGCGCGCTGCAGCTCAACGCCCTGACGGAGGAGGAGTTTGACACGCTGGTGAAGCCGGAGCTGATGGTCGGGCCCAAGCCGTACAAGGGTTGAGGGGTGGATGAAGAACGCCGTTTAGCATGAATAAAAACAAGCAAACAACCGAGCGATGACTCTTGCTGTGCCGTACGTCATGCACCGTCCAGCCGTTCTCGGAAAGTGTCGGCTGGTATAGTATGTGGCGGCTCCCCGCACAAAGACACTAAGCCTCGGCACTGTGGATTCGGCAGAGCGGATCTTCCACGCCGAAGAATTCAGGAATCCAGACCGGACGACGCCGCATGCGTCATGGGTGAACGGAATGTGCACTGAATTCGCACGACAGCATGCATGCAACGCTTTTTGCAGTCGACTCAGATGGCCTGGTTCTCCATGGCCAACATTCTGCGTCTCTGGCCGCCTTTTTTTTTGTCTTTCCGTCCATCGGTCGCAGAGCCGAGGAACTCTGTCGGGCGCGAGCTCGGCTTGCCACCCGTGCGCTAAACCGTATCCGGCAATTGTGCCCAAATAGGAAATAGTGCTCTGTGACAGAAGCTACGACCAGGCTGCCCTCCACAAGAGCCTAGCCGTGCAGCGATTTGCCCATCAGAAGGCGCCCCGGCTCTTATCGCAGTCGAAAAAAGGGACCCTTCGCGGGTCCGAACGCGGCGAAAAAGGGCAGCCATGGCAAAAATGGCAGCAATGGCAGCAATGGGCTTGTCAGATCCCTGCCCTTCTCCTGCCTCGCGGCTCCACCGCCCTCACGAGGGGGACATACCTTCGTACCTTCCTTTAACACATGCTTGCCGATGGACCAGTCTCGACCAATCAGACGGCCGCCTTCCCCACACTTTCCACCAAAGCTCTCTCTCTCTCTGGCCTCGAGGCGGTGGCTTTGTCTCGCCACCGGCTACCCCAAGGTCCTCTCACCCGAGGGGAGGTATCTCCATGGTGGCCCTGGCCGACGCATGCTCCATCTGGCATTAGTGTGATGAAGATGGCCGCCGGTACGGCGACTGACGGTCGGAAGACCCAGGGAGACGCGACTATTTTAATGTCATCCTCCCCGTCTCTTCCTTTGTTGGACCTTCATCAGCATTCTCTCTTCGTTTACTCTCCTCTCCATTTCATCTCGTCTTCTCTCGTCTTCTCTCCTCTCCTCCATTTCCTCTCTTCTCTTGCATTCTTCTCACCTCTACCCCACCATGGCCTCCATCGACAGCATCCTCCAGGGCGTCAACGTCCTCGGCACCGTCAAGGAGGAGCACAAGAAGATCCTGACGCCCCAGGCGCTCTCGTTCCTGGCCCTGCTGCACCGCTCGTTTGACGCCACCCGCAAGAACCTGCTGGAGCGCCGGAAGCTGCGCCAGGCCGAGCTGGACCGCGGCATCCTGCCCGACTTCTTGCCCGAGACCAAGCACATCCGCGAGAATGCCGCCTGGAAGGGCGCTCCGCCCGCCCCCGGTCTGGTCGACCGCCGCGTCGAGATCACGGGTCCGACCGACCGCAAGATGGTGGTGAACGCGCTCAACTCCAACGTCTACACCTACATGGCCGACTTTGAGGGTGAGCCTCTCCCCCTTCAACCTCTTGTTCTTACCGTACTAACCAAACAGACTCTTCGGCCCCCACCTGGGACAACATGATCAACGGCCAGGTCAACCTCTACGACGGCGTGCGCCGCCAGATCGACTTCAAGCAGGGCGCCAAGGAGTACAAGCTGCGGACCGACCGCACGCTGCCGACGCTCATCGTGCGCCCCCGCGGGTGGCACCTGGACGAGAAGCACGTGACAGTTGACGGCGTGCCCATCAGCGGCGGCCTCTTCGACTTTGGCCTGTACTTCTTCCACAACGCGCGCGAGGCCATCGCGCACGGCTTCGGCCCCTACTTTTACCTGCCCAAGATGGAGTCGCACCTGGAGGCGCGGCTGTGGAACGACGTGTTCAACCTGGCGCAGGACTACATTGGCATCCCGCGCGGCACCATCCGCGGCACCGTCCTGATCGAGACCATCCTGGCCGCCTTTGAGATGGAGGAGATCATCTACGAGCTGCGCGACCACAGCTCCGGCCTCAACTGCGGCCGCTGGGACTACATCTTCTCCACCATCAAGAAGTTCCGCCAGAACCCCAACTTTGTGCTGCCCGACCGCAGCGCCGTCACCATGACGTCGCCCTTTATGGACGCCTACGTCAAGCTGCTGATCCAGACCTGCCACCGCCGCGGCGTCCACGCCATGGGCGGCATGGCCGCCCAGATCCCCATCAAGGACGACCCGGCCGCCAACGACAAGGCCATGGACGGCGTGCGCGCCGACAAGCTGCGCGAGGTCCGCGCCGGCCACGACGGCACCTGGGTCGCCCACCCGGCCCTCGCCTCCATCGCCACCGACATCTTTGACAAGTACATGCCCACCCCCAACCAGCTGTTTGTCCGCCGCGAGGACGTCCACATCTCCGCCAACGACCTGCTCAACATGAACGTCCCCGGCCAGGTCACCGAAGCGGGCATCCGCAAGAACCTCAACATTGGCCTCGGCTACATGGAGGCCTGGGTCCGCGGCGTCGGCTGCGTCCCCATCAACTTTTTGATGGAGGACGCCGCCACCGCCGAGGTCTCCCGCAGCCAGATCTGGCAGTGGGTCCGCCACGGCGTCACCACCGCCGAGGGCAAGCGCGTCGACAAGGCCTTTGCCCTCAAGCTGCTCAAGGAGCAGGCCGAGCAGCTGTCCGCCAAGGCCGGCCCGGGCAACAAGTACCACCTCGCCGCCCAGTACTTCTCCAACCAGGTCACCGGCGAGGACTACGCCGACTTCTTGACCACGCTGCTGTACGACGAGATCACCGCCGTCGGCAGCGCTCTGCCCGCGTCAAAGCTGTAGAGGGCAAAAAAAAAAATAAAGAAAGAAAAGTATGAGACGAAAAGAGAGACGGCGGCAGAATGCCGATATCATGTTTCTGTGTTTCTATTAATGTGTTAGGACAGGGGCGAAAACATCCCCCTAATTTGGGTAATGCGTATTTTTTTTTGGCAGTGTTTACATACTCATATATATCATTTAGCCAGACAATATCTTTTGGAATGCATCTCCGGTTGTCGCCAGCCAAAATGCATTGTCTTGTGTGATCATAATATACACTATTAGAAACAAAGCTGGTAGAAAATGCCGCCCCCGTTTCCAATGCGGCTGTGCTGTGCTGTGCTGTGCTGTGCTGTGCTGTGCTGTGTGGTATCTCTTTCATGGCCACTGTTGCCCTTCCCAGTACAAATCAAAAACACGAAAGCCAAACAGAAGCAACCCAAAACATAAAAGGAGCCAAAAAGTACAATGTAAACAAACCCCCTATCCCACTTTGCCGTAGCGTCATCCAATGTTGCAAACATCCCATCCTCGTCTTAAATGTGCCCAACCCCATAAATCAGGAAGGAAAAAAAAAGTGAGAAAACAATTAACCCAGAGGCAAATAATTCGTCACATATGCTCCACAATGCTCAATCGATAGTGTGCCCGTTTCTGAGATAAAGAGGCATCACCCCTTGCAGCTACAAACAGCCACAAACAGCCACTGGCTGGAATGCTGCGTCGTGTTGCCGCCACGAACCCGAGTCCGCGCGTCAGCTATCCTCCCGCCTGTCTCGAAATACCGCCCCCTTTACCGCAGTCGGCGACCTTCGTTGGCTTCGTCGCTCAAGTGGTCGATCTTGATGTCGCTGCCCGGACCAAAGCCCGCGTTGGATGGCGGAACGTCCACTTTTTCGCCACAGCCCTTGACCAAACGATGACGCTGGGAGAGGTTAGAATATGTACCATTCCAGAACAGATAGAAATTGATAACGCACTTTCAGAGCATCCTTGCGGCTGAAGCTCTTATCGCAGTAGTTGCAAGGAAACGGTTTCACGGCCAGGTGGATGCGCTTATGTCGTTTGAGGTCGTGGTTGCGGTTGAAAGACTGCGGGCATTCGTCGCACTTGAAGGGCCGATCCTGTGCCGAAAGGGGCCCCTTGCCCATTCCCGGGTGACCCATCTGGGTAGGGCTGAGAGACGGGTGCATGTGATGGCTGTTGCTGTAGAGTAGCGGTTTGCGGCCGGGGCCGTAGCCCATGCCCGCTCCAGCGAACATGGTCAACTGGCCGCCAGGATTGCCCATGTTGGACATGACCGGTCCAGACATGGGGCCTGGTGGTGCCTGTTGGTGATATGAATAGCCCCGGTTCACACCCGGGCTTGTTGGATACCCCATGGGCGACGCCATTCCTGGAAGTCCACCTTGCGACGGTAAAAGCGGAGGGATGATTCGAAGTCCATCCGCTGGGCTTGCCAATCCGTGTTGTGTAGTCGACATATCTTGCTGCTGCTGCTGCTGCTGCTGGAGCGACTGGTGGTGATAAACGGGATATGGTGACTGGCTTTGGAGGGATGGAACCGAGCTCAGCTTCGGAGGGTAACCCGACGCGGTGGTCGCTATCATGGATGTCGGGTGGCGATACGCCATCGCATCGTCTGCCGTCGTGACCACCGTGCTACCGCTGTTGTTATTTCGATGCAACCCCCCCTGCTGCGACATCCCTCCGTGATTCGTCTGCAGCATCGCGTTTTGCAGCAGCGGATTTGGAAGCCCCTGGCTTTGATCTTGGTGCGGATGGTGCTGATTCTGGTGATGTTGCTGTCCTTGATGTGATCCAGGAGCTTCCCCGAATCCGCCAAAATCCCTCCCGTGGCCTCCATTGCCACTGTTGCCCGTCATCGTAGGTTGGTCGCTGGAAGCAGAGTGCTGAGCAAAATGTCCTTCGTGAATAGCTGGCGACCCAGGGCTTCGCTGATGGTACGGCCCGGGGTCTGTATATACTGGCCGAACGGAACCCCAGTGCGGTATTTGCGTGCCGTGTGATTGTGCTTGATGAAGGGGTGAGTGATTTAGAGGTGGCGAGTGTGCCAGAGTGCCGTGAATCAACGACGTCTGGCCGCCGAGGGAAACCTGCCGCGCCAACGAAACGTTCATCTGCCCCAATGTCTGGCTGCAGATAGAATATGGGTCTGCGGCAGCAGCTGGAAATGTTGCGGGGACTGGAGAAACGACAGCGGGCTCTGATGCTTGAACAGCGCGCGCCGATTCAGCTGCAGTCGTGCCGCCTGTGGTGCTGGTGGTGACTTCAAAGGAAGAGTACGGAGGCGTCGTCGAAGACTCGCTTTTCCGAGATGGAGGGTTCCCAGCGTATGCGTACGACAGCTGATGGCCCAGGGTCGACCACTGTTCCTCTTGCTGGTGCTGTGCTGACGGATGAAGCCGCTCTTGTAGCGGATTCTCTCGAGAATAGTATACGGGTGTGTTTGAATACGACCTCTGCGTGTCGATGCTGCTGGCACCTCCTGGACTTAGTCTGTCACCCGCAAACCCTACAAAAATGTCAGAAACAGGATCCGGCGGCAACAGCAGGCGTTGCAAAAAAAAAATCAAACGAAGCGTGGGAAAATCAATGGCGATCGGGGACGGGAGATGCAAGCTGGATCCAGCAAGCTGAGGCGGCGCATGGAAACAATCGCTGGTGAACTGTTTTTCATACTCGGAGTAATTTGGCCTAACCCGGAAGAAGAGAGCGGAAATGGGGACAGAGCGTCGGCAGACACGGCGGCGGACGTGGCAGCTGGCCTTTGGTTTGCGAAGCTGGCGCTGGCGGTGTCCATGCCGACCAGGGGACTTGGACGTAGTTTTGAGGGTCGGCGTCACGTTGGTAACAGCCGGCAGCCAACCGTTCTATATCGATAATCCCGGAAAGAAAAAAGATCCCCGTCGGTAAAACTATAGTCGACAAGGCCTAGGTGATGGGGACTTTCGCTGCCACCGTTTTGGGGAGGGGGGGTGGAGAGCGTTAGAGACCGGTGTGAGCGGAGAGATGACCTTTTCAAGCACCAAGAGCCGGTATGGATCCGTTAAACAAGCTTGGCCGTGTCCCATGCGCAGTGTCGCCAGCGTGAAAGAGGCCTGGCATACAACACAATACGGCCAGTCTGGGATGCTCGTGTCGTCCGCTCGTACCAGATAAGACAAAGGGAGAGAAAAAAAAAGGAACAAGGAAGAAGAAAAGATAGAAATGGAGAGAGAGGGGAAAGACGCTTTACCATAAATGCAGCCGACGAAGTGGTGGCTGTTGCAAATGATGGCCTTTGATTTATGAGAGCCGGGACGGCCAAAGCCACCTTTTTCGGCGGTTCGGGGACTCCGTGGGTCGTCTGCGGAAGGGAAGAGGTGCAGACGGAGAGGGAAAAGATGAGATTTGGAGGCAGCGAGAGAAGGGGCGAGATGGAATAATAAACGGTCCTCGTTCTGACAGCGGACAGGTTGAACAGGCTGAACAGGTTGAACAAGGAGGACAAACCATTCAGGTTGGGAAGTGGTAGGTAGTTCAAGGAGGAGCAGAGGTTCGGCGATGTCCCCCTCTTCGACGGCAAGGACCAGGGAGGCGTGGTTTCTCGTTATGTGACCGACTTTACTGTTGCACGATATTGAATATTTGAGTCTTACCCTGGGATATGGGTGGGTGTGGAGGGGACCCACGCGGCCTGGTCTGGTGGGTGGTGTTCTGGTAGGGTAGGGCCGTGCAACAAGGAGGCTGAATATGTGGTTCGGAAGAAGGAGGGACAGAGAGAGAGAGAGAGAAAGAGAGAGTGAGCTGGGGGAGTGAGGGTCTTGAAATGGGTCCGGGACGAGGGGTGGCGAGGCGTCCGATCCGGTCCACACAGATGTCTAAATTCAGAGGCCAGCAAGCAGCAGGGAGGAGATAGAGTGCTGATGGACGAAAGGAGAGCCCAGACAGAGAAGCGACAAAAAGGCCAGTCCAGAAGGCGCCGTGCCGAGCAGCTGCCGTGGATATCTCCTTTCCTTCTAGCAGGCCAGAGAGGCTAGAAAGATAGCAGAGCGGAAACGAGACAACCAACGGTGTAGGTTGTGCGTCTGCTGAAAATCCACTTTGGGCCAGGCAGCAAGCTTAGTAGAAGAGCTGTGGCCGGCTAGCAATAGCTTCCGGTGATGTACGAATGATGCTTTCTCTGACACCATGCAGTCATGATGGACGGAGGGCATGCCCAGGGAGGCTAGAGTGGATGCAGCTCTGCAGGCCTTAGGCATTTGGCTGTTCCTGAATGGCGGGTGGGTGGCGTGTATGTGGTGACCGGCATGAATGGGACGGTCTGGAGGAATGGGCGTTGACGAAGAGGAGGGCCCCAGCAGAAAGAGTTTGGGGGGAGAGGGGGGGCGAAAGGGGGGGGTGTAGCCGAGAGAAAATAGGTTGGCAGCCGAAGACGAGACAAAATAGACAAAATCGGCAAGGAGGGCTAAGAAAAAAGGGGACAAGGGTGCGTGGGATGCGAGGAGAGGGGAGAGAGAGAGGGGGGGGGGTAGGATTGGTGGGCTGTGATGCAAGCTGAGCGGTTGAGCCTACATGCTACGTGTAGGATGACAGGACAGGCGACATGCAAGCTGACTGGAGACAGGATGGGAAAGGGGGAGCGCCTCGTGTCAAGTGGCTGGATGAAGCTTGTTTAAAGTATGGACTGGCAGATTTTGGAGGAAGCCATTCATCTACGAGATGTTGATTCTAGCAGGGGGGAAGAACGATGGGCTGGGACTTGGGCCAGACAGGAAGGAGACACAGGATGGATACTATGTACAGAATGGGTACAGAGTGCTATGTAAGCTGATGTTTGCTCTTTCCCTGCAGGTGTAGGATGTGGAGTAGGACAAACTACGCGCGTCGGTTGAGTCAAACCACCTCCAGGAGGAAAGAACGACCAGCTTGCCGCAAGAAGTGACACCCAGGACGGACCAGAACAGCAAGGGCCCCAAACAAGCCGCCGTCGTGGTTAGTTCTGACCGTTGGAACTGCTTGGGAGTGGATGCTGGCCGTGCTGTGATTGGCCGTTGTGGCCCGCAGCCGCAGCCGCAAAGTCAACCAGGCGAGACTATCCACAGGAGCTCTCTGGGGGGGACTTTGTAGCTACGTGCGCGTGCGTGTGCGTGTGCGTGCAGGTATCTCGCTCTTGCGTGCTCCATACATACCCGCTTCTGGGGGGGGGGACCCTCACTCACAATTGCCTGGACGGCGTACTCCGGCGCTTCGGAGTCTCGACCTGGCGTAGGCTCTGAGAGGGGGACCCGGCGGGTCGTTCCCGGGAGAGGCGTGCGTGCTGGGGCTGAAAAAGAGCTCGTCCTTTTACCTAGGCGTTCTGGGCGGAAAGAAAAAAAAAAAAAGGGGGGGGGGGGGGGGGGGGGAAAGGGGGGGCGTTCGCCCGGATAGCGTCTGAGGCCACGCCTTCCGATCGTGTGAGGGCGGCTCTGATGTGTAAAATCCAGGCATGAATGGGAATCGGCACTAGCAAGGCTTCCCACTATCGCGTGGCAGCGAGGGCCTAGACCCGGTCGAGGCGAGCTCTCTCTGGAGAAAAGGGAAAAGAAGAGGCCGCGCGAGATGGAGCTAGCGGAAGGAGAAGGAAATCTAGCAGCGCATTATAATTGTGCACTACCCGGATTCGAACAAACACTAATACCAGCTTGATTACTATGTGAGATGCTCCGTACTTTGCAGCTGGGCTAATGTCTCTCCATTGGGGGTGCGTTTGCTCCGGGAGTGGACCGTGCTGTCATTCTTACGTCGGGCTTCCAGGGATGTGCGCACTTGTTCGGAGTAGTCTGTCCAGGTTGTTAGAGTAGCGCGCTGGTCGCATTGTGCTCTCTCTGTCCTGGCGCTGCCCTTTCCCCCCCCCCTTATCTGCCGGCCGCGCCAACCAGTGGACGCCTCTCCCGTCTGTCGAAAAACGCCTCTTACCTCTCTGATGGGTTGTGCCGTTGCATTCTGCCAGGACTTGGCTGTTTGAGGCTTCCCCCCCCCCTTCCCTCTCTCCAACCTCCCTTTCCTTCTCAGGGGACCAACAGACGGGAAATCACTCCCCATGTTCCGTGGAATGGTGCCGGTCACCACACTACGTAATATTTGCTCGTGCTGCTACTTATGCTCTAGCACGCATGCACATGGAATCTCGTAATATCATATCTGGCCCGGTCCCCTGTCCGTCCCGACCGTACACACACACACACACGAGGCTGCCGATTGATGGAAATGACAGGTTTCTTCCTCCTGACGCTGTACGAGACATGAAAATCGATCACCCGCTTGGGGCTCCTCTCTCTCTCTCTCAGCAGTGCCTCCTCCCTCCCTCTCCCCCCCCCCCCCCCCTGTCTCGTGTTTCCCAATCTTTCATAAGCCAAGGCATACTTGCCCACTTTCTCTTGTCGACGCAGATTGAATTGTATGTACTCTTGTACTAGCTAGTAGTTGCACACACCCCCCCCTCTCTCTCTTCCTCCCGCTCCCCCCCCCACCCCTCCTCTCTCTCTGGTTCGTCTCAATAAAGAGGGCAGCACATGATTGCCGTTCGAGGTCTAGTGCATACAGCGTGGGATCGTTGGGCCATACGGGGTGCGAGGGAGGGCCCGTGGTCACAGTTGTACGAGGACGGCGAATCCAAGGCAGAGATTGGAAGATGGGCAAAAAGACGCTCCGGAAATGACGGATGAGCAGGACGAGTTGCACAAGCATTCCGTATACCGAGGTGAAATTATACGAGTGCAGCGTATCAATATTGCTGCTAGACCCGGGCTTGCTCAAATTATGGTTCACATCTTGGCACATTACTCTCCGTAGCCTTACAAGCCACCTGGAAGAGCCCGAAGACCACACCCTCCGTACTGGTACATGTACTCGTACACATGCAGAATGGACTTTTGGCCGCTAGGCCGGAGGTGGAGGTGAAAAAGTGCGCGAGCCGTGCATTGCACGTACGAGATGGCCATCTTCCCTTCTGTTTGTTCAGAGGCTGCCAACACTCGAAGCGAAGTACCCGTTATCCGTCGTCCAAAACCGAATGCAACCTCTCCCCTCCCCCGGAGGCAAAGGCAGGGTCTGGAAGGATTTAAGAAGTACGGACCAAGGTGGAAGCTGCGTCTTACAGCGTCACCTGCAAAGTATGAATGCGGGTATGACAAAGAAAGTGACGAGATGGGCCTCTGCACGTACGTATACCTCGTAGAGTGGGCTGGGATTCATCAGTGAGCGCTAACGTCCTAGCCGACGAATACGATGCAGGTGAGGGAGACCAGACATGGACCCGTCTAGACGTGATATTGCACGGTATATGCGAATGCAATACGTCAGATGTGAAGCACGAGAAAGAAAGATCGTCCCATTCTGGGGGGGGGGGGGAGGAATTAAGCCAGGATTTCTTACTTTTTCATTCTTGTCATGGCACAACGGCACGCACAGCAGGCGCATCGGAACGTGCACCGCCCGCCGCCGACCGACTTTGTTGTGCCCTGCAGGGACGGGGGCGTGTGCAGGAACCAGGGAGCAGTGGAAAAAAAAATAGAGTTTTTTTGGCCGCTGTCGGCGTCGGGCGGTTGGGCGCTGTGCCACTGACAAGCAGCAACTTTTATTTTTATTTTATATTTATTTATTTGACAACTCACGAGCCAGATTACCATCCATGCAATACACGCAGCGGCAGGCACCGCGGGGAGGGATGTGGCTTGAGATCAGGGCGCTCTCTGCGCGGAACAGAGATCGAGTCCTGCTGCTTGCGGTCACGAGAGCGAGGTTCCCCCCAAAAAGCTTTTTTTTTATTTTTATTTTATTTTTATTTTATTTTTAATTTTTTTTTGCAGAATGCAACTCTGGAAAGGCGGCAACGGCTGAGAAAGAGAGACAAGGAGCGGGCGGACGACTTCTTCCTTTTTCCCCTCAAATCCAATTCGACAAGAAGGCTTGCCCACACCTTTTTTTATCCACCCCCCGGGCCAGCCCCTTTCGGGGAACATTTAACGAGGATTTCGCAGTCAGCTGTAAGGAGGCTACCATAGTATGGATCAAAAAAATTAGAAAGCCGCTGTTCGTCTTGGAAGGGTTTCCTGATATTGTAATGCGGCAAAATCCGTTTTTTTATTCCCATTTGCTCCGAAGTTTCTTTTTCGTTTTCTTTTGTTTCCATCAACGGAAAAAAGGGAGAAAATTATTAAAAAAAAAAGCCAGGAGCCAGAGCCAGAGCTTCCCCCTTTCCCGCTGTGTTGCACAGCATGGCTCATCTGGATGGCCACGTTAAAAAGCACTAACAAGATATTAATCCATGTTTTGCAGTTTTTGGTAGAGGATCTGTCTATGTAGAAACTATCGCCCTTTCCATAATAAAATTGACAACACTGAAGGCGAGGCAGGTGCACATTGTAGGGGGTTACGCGGAATACAATCCGTTCCTTCCTGCTGACTATCTGCTGCATGTCGCGCCACCCACCTGAGACAAGCTTCGTTTTTTTTGCTTTCCAAAACTGAAGCCTAGTAGTATTACCCCCCCCTCCCCCTAAAAAGTAAACGCGAAAAGAAAAATAAGAAAAACGGTTGAAAGCGGCATTCGTAGATTCTTCAGGCCCCCCCCTCCCCAATCGGCTGTCCCCCTCCCCTTCAAGGCAAACGCACACACCCAAAAGGAACTCTAGTGCGGTTCTGCCAAATTGCGAGTGCACAGGTCTGACGGGTGTTTCTGTATTACAGGGTATACCAGCAAGATACAAGAAAAAAAGAAGAAGAAAAACAGGCCTTCAGCCGCGAAAGGCCTGGATCAACAGAAAAAAAAACCTCGCTGTTCTCTCTATCCGAACCCTCCCCCCCCCCAGGCAGTTCTCGTATTTGCCGCTCAAAAGGTAAACAACGAAAACGGACATTGATGTCCGTCTCCTGTCCCTCTGCATCCCCAACGGGCTGCACCCAGCTGAACGAGAACATGGCCTTGGCAGAATATAGTGATCGGCGGACGGCTGAAAAGGAGAGAGGGGGAAAAGGAGACTGAGAAAATGGATTAGAGAGCGGCAAGCTTTGTCACATACTTTAATTCTTCCCCTCACACCCCCCCCNGGGAAAGGGGGGGCGTTCGCCCGGATAGCGTCTGAGGCCACGCCTTCCGATCGTGTGAGGGCGGCTCTGATGTGTAAAATCCAGGCATGAATGGGAATCGGCACTAGCAAGGCTTCCCACTATCGCGTGGCAGCGAGGGCCTAGACCCGGTCGAGGCGAGCTCTCTCTGGAGAAAAGGGAAAAGAAGAGGCCGCGCGAGATGGAGCTAGCGGAAGGAGAAGGAAATCTAGCAGCGCATTATAATTGTGCACTACCCGGATTCGAACAAACACTAATACCAGCTTGATTACTATGTGAGATGCTCCGTACTTTGCAGCTGGGCTAATGTCTCTCCATTGGGGGTGCGTTTGCTCCGGGAGTGGACCGTGCTGTCATTCTTACGTCGGGCTTCCAGGGATGTGCGCACTTGTTCGGAGTAGTCTGTCCAGGTTGTTAGAGTAGCGCGCTGGTCGCATTGTGCTCTCTCTGTCCTGGCGCTGCCCTTTCCCCCCCCCCTTATCTGCCGGCCGCGCCAACCAGTGGACGCCTCTCCCGTCTGTCGAAAAACGCCTCTTACCTCTCTGATGGGTTGTGCCGTTGCATTCTGCCAGGACTTGGCTGTTTGAGGCTTCCCCCCCCCCTTCCCTCTCTCCAACCTCCCTTTCCTTCTCAGGGGACCAACAGACGGGAAATCACTCCCCATGTTCCGTGGAATGGTGCCGGTCACCACACTACGTAATATTTGCTCGTGCTGCTACTTATGCTCTAGCACGCATGCACATGGAATCTCGTAATATCATATCTGGCCCGGTCCCCTGTCCGTCCCGACCGTACACACACACACACACGAGGCTGCCGATTGATGGAAATGACAGGTTTCTTCCTCCTGACGCTGTACGAGACATGAAAATCGATCACCCGCTTGGGGCTCCTCTCTCTCTCTCTCAGCAGTGCCTCCTCCCTCCCTCTCCCCCCCCCCCCCCCCTGTCTCGTGTTTCCCAATCTTTCATAAGCCAAGGCATACTTGCCCACTTTCTCTTGTCGACGCAGATTGAATTGTATGTACTCTTGTACTAGCTAGTAGTTGCACACACCCCCCCCTCTCTCTCTTCCTCCCGCTCCCCCCCCCACCCCTCCTCTCTCTCTGGTTCGTCTCAATAAAGAGGGCAGCACATGATTGCCGTTCGAGGTCTAGTGCATACAGCGTGGGATCGTTGGGCCATACGGGGTGCGAGGGAGGGCCCGTGGTCACAGTTGTACGAGGACGGCGAATCCAAGGCAGAGATTGGAAGATGGGCAAAAAGACGCTCCGGAAATGACGGATGAGCAGGACGAGTTGCACAAGCATTCCGTATACCGAGGTGAAATTATACGAGTGCAGCGTATCAATATTGCTGCTAGACCCGGGCTTGCTCAAATTATGGTTCACATCTTGGCACATTACTCTCCGTAGCCTTACAAGCCACCTGGAAGAGCCCGAAGACCACACCCTCCGTACTGGTACATGTACTCGTACACATGCAGAATGGACTTTTGGCCGCTAGGCCGGAGGTGGAGGTGAAAAAGTGCGCGAGCCGTGCATTGCACGTACGAGATGGCCATCTTCCCTTCTGTTTGTTCAGAGGCTGCCAACACTCGAAGCGAAGTACCCGTTATCCGTCGTCCAAAACCGAATGCAACCTCTCCCCTCCCCCGGAGGCAAAGGCAGGGTCTGGAAGGATTTAAGAAGTACGGACCAAGGTGGAAGCTGCGTCTTACAGCGTCACCTGCAAAGTATGAATGCGGGTATGACAAAGAAAGTGACGAGATGGGCCTCTGCACGTACGTATACCTCGTAGAGTGGGCTGGGATTCATCAGTGAGCGCTAACGTCCTAGCCGACGAATACGATGCAGGTGAGGGAGACCAGACATGGACCCGTCTAGACGTGATATTGCACGGTATATGCGAATGCAATACGTCAGATGTGAAGCACGAGAAAGAAAGATCGTCCCATTCTGGGGGGGGGGGGGAGGAATTAAGCCAGGATTTCTTACTTTTTCATTCTTGTCATGGCACAACGGCACGCACAGCAGGCGCATCGGAACGTGCACCGCCCGCCGCCGACCGACTTTGTTGTGCCCTGCAGGGACGGGGGCGTGTGCAGGAACCAGGGAGCAGTGGAAAAAAAAATAGAGTTTTTTTGGCCGCTGTCGGCGTCGGGCGGTTGGGCGCTGTGCCACTGACAAGCAGCAACTTTTATTTTTATTTTATATTTATTTATTTGACAACTCACGAGCCAGATTACCATCCATGCAATACACGCAGCGGCAGGCACCGCGGGGAGGGATGTGGCTTGAGATCAGGGCGCTCTCTGCGCGGAACAGAGATCGAGTCCTGCTGCTTGCGGTCACGAGAGCGAGGTTCCCCCCAAAAAGCTTTTTTTTTATTTTTATTTTATTTTTATTTTATTTTTAATTTTTTTTTGCAGAATGCAACTCTGGAAAGGCGGCAACGGCTGAGAAAGAGAGACAAGGAGCGGGCGGACGACTTCTTCCTTTTTCCCCTCAAATCCAATTCGACAAGAAGGCTTGCCCACACCTTTTTTTATCCACCCCCCGGGCCAGCCCCTTTCGGGGAACATTTAACGAGGATTTCGCAGTCAGCTGTAAGGAGGCTACCATAGTATGGATCAAAAAAATTAGAAAGCCGCTGTTCGTCTTGGAAGGGTTTCCTGATATTGTAATGCGGCAAAATCCGTTTTTTTATTCCCATTTGCTCCGAAGTTTCTTTTTCGTTTTCTTTTGTTTCCATCAACGGAAAAAAGGGAGAAAATTATTAAAAAAAAAAGCCAGGAGCCAGAGCCAGAGCTTCCCCCTTTCCCGCTGTGTTGCACAGCATGGCTCATCTGGATGGCCACGTTAAAAAGCACTAACAAGATATTAATCCATGTTTTGCAGTTTTTGGTAGAGGATCTGTCTATGTAGAAACTATCGCCCTTTCCATAATAAAATTGACAACACTGAAGGCGAGGCAGGTGCACATTGTAGGGGGTTACGCGGAATACAATCCGTTCCTTCCTGCTGACTATCTGCTGCATGTCGCGCCACCCACCTGAGACAAGCTTCGTTTTTTTTGCTTTCCAAAACTGAAGCCTAGTAGTATTACCCCCCCCTCCCCCTAAAAAGTAAACGCGAAAAGAAAAATAAGAAAAACGGTTGAAAGCGGCATTCGTAGATTCTTCAGGCCCCCCCCTCCCCAATCGGCTGTCCCCCTCCCCTTCAAGGCAAACGCACACACCCAAAAGGAACTCTAGTGCGGTTCTGCCAAATTGCGAGTGCACAGGTCTGACGGGTGTTTCTGTATTACAGGGTATACCAGCAAGATACAAGAAAAAAAGAAGAAGAAAAACAGGCCTTCAGCCGCGAAAGGCCTGGATCAACAGAAAAAAAAACCTCGCTGTTCTCTCTATCCGAACCCTCCCCCCCCCCAGGCAGTTCTCGTATTTGCCGCTCAAAAGGTAAACAACGAAAACGGACATTGATGTCCGTCTCCTGTCCCTCTGCATCCCCAACGGGCTGCACCCAGCTGAACGAGAACATGGCCTTGGCAGAATATAGTGATCGGCGGACGGCTGAAAAGGAGAGAGGGGGAAAAGGAGACTGAGAAAATGGATTAGAGAGCGGCAAGCTTTGTCACATACTTTAATTCTTCCCCTCACACCCCCTTTCCCCCCTGCTGTGACCCCCCTTGTCTGGCAGGACCCGGATACTTGGAATACATGTATGACGGCCTGATTCACTCCTGATGGCCCTGGTGCCTTTTGCGCATCCTCTCCATAATACAGCTCCGGTGCATAGCTCGTACTCGTATACCGCACTCGTCACTGTGCGTGTGTGGTCGTGCGTCTTTCACGCGTCTTTCACGCGATTCGAGCTCAAATGCCCCATAGCGGAACTTGCCAGCCTATCATGGCGTCGGCCCGCATGCCCGAGACGGGCCAGCGCCGCGAGAGGGAGAATAAGGGCAAGAAAAGGCTCAGCTGCATACCAGATACCGGGAAATGATAGGGGGTTCAAGGGAGGGAAGTGAGGGAGGAAGGCATCATAAGGTTGCCATGCGGCGTCGGTTCAGACTGATTTACGGCACGGAGTCCAGCCTCATGGTCTCTCGTATAAGGGGGGGCGGGGGGCGAAAAATGAATTCTCTTCCCGAAATTTTAAAAGGACAATTTTTGGGAGAGCGGGGGTTGTCTCAACAAGATGCGTCTTGTTCATGATACTATCTTGGATGGGGAGGGGAGAGGGAGGGAGGGGGAGGCTGTGTTTTTGTTGGATCACATGCGGAGTATGTCCCATTCGGTGGGCTTGATTTACCTTCTCCTCCTCTGGTGAGAAGTAGGCACTCTAGACATTTCACATTTTGGAATCCTTCGAATTCTACGACTCGTGCCAGTTTCCGCGGAGTTTCTCGCCCCTGTGTGGCGCAGAGAGGGAGAGAGTGTGTGTCTGCTCTTTTTGACAGGCGAAACAATACCAGCCACAAGAGGTCACAAAAGTGGTCAGGGTGCCACGAGAGAGTGAAAGAGAGTCGAAAAGAACAGGATTTGATACAGGGGACTATATACCGAGCAGCAACAATGATCAATGCTGCATCCGGCATTTTCACATCCCTCATTCGGCAGTCGCCTTCGTTTGCCGCCGCCGCCGCCACCACCACAAGCAAATACCGGAATGGCTTCTCTTTTGATGTTATCTGTCATCTCATCATGGAATTGGTCTTTCTCTTGTCTCTTGTCTCTCTCTGTCTCCACTTTCTCTCACCGAGCCGCCTTCTGCTCAGCTGCGTCCTGGAGCCGCACATCTCCGGAATAGCTCTCTCGTGTCTCTTCCCCCGTGTTTCCATATTTCTCCGTCTCGGCTTCATTTCCGGCCTCGAGACGCAAGCAAGCGCTGTACCACGTCTTGGATGCCCATGTCTCTGTTCAGCTAAGGCACTGGAGAGCCGATAGTCGCAGGTTTTTTTTTTCCTCCTTTCTCATAAATCACCGGGAGACAGCTCTTCGGCATTTGTTTCTTGTCGTAGCTCCTCAAAATACAAGATGGTGGGCTGACTAAGAGAGTATGAGGGGGCATCAGATGGCAAGGCAACGAACACCAGATCTCGGAAGAAGCAGCCGGCCTGTCCAACCCGACCCCATCGTTGGTGTCCAATCTCTCAGCTCCATTGTTGCACTAGCATGGCCCGAGAGAGGCCACCTTGGGGGCTTTGCCGCCCGGAGAGATATGCGGTTCGTCCAGCGCAGGCGCCTTTGACGTCACCGTATTTTGTGAGCAACATGGAGATTGCAGACTGATCATCATGAAGAAATATCGTGATATTTTTGGATTTCTTCATTCACTCGTCTTCTGCTACCCCCTTGCTTCGTACATTCTTTGCTTCCCCGAAAGACTCTCTTGCCTGCTCGATAAATCGCATAAAAACGGCCCAAATACGTCCGAACAACTGTGAGCAGAGCCAAGTGTGTATCCTCAAATGACACGCATAGTACGACTGTCTCATACCTCGCCGACCAAGAACACGAGCGACATTTCACTTTTTAACTATAGAGTGAGTGTGAGAAACTTGAAGACACGGGCACAAATGGTGAGCAAATAACAACAAAAATTGCTGTGTTCATATCTGTGTCGGCCGCTGGCGCCAATTATGATTAGGAATATGACAGGACTCTGTGTCGAATTTCGAGGAAATGAGCACGGCAGATCAAGTTCTACCAGCTTTTTCAAATCAGACCCCCAAACGCCAATTTGATGACAAAAGAAACCAAGCCCAAGCCCGCAGCGCTGTGGATGCCGAAGGGATCGAAAGAATGAAATGCATGTATGCAAGATGGCCGCATAGTCTTGACCAGGTAAAGAATTAAGGAAATATCAAAAGGGGGGAGAAAGCCACTCCAAAGGTGTTAGGAATTGAGCGTCTTGACCATCATCTTGGCCTTTCGCTTGTCTGCCACCAGCAGGTGACGCTCTCGCATAACCGCCTTGACGGTGTCGGCCACCTTGTGGAAGCTGTTGGCTGACCCTTTTTCTTGCGTCAACCGGATGATACTCAGGTGGTTCCGCTTGCCATGCTCAATCACGGTGATGATCTCACAGGCCAAAGAAACCTCGCGAATGCCGAGATCTGTCGTGTCAGCAGTGGCCACAGGCCAATACGAGAGAGGCTTACAGTTGTTTGAGGCAACACGAGCAAAGATAATGTTGCGCTCCTTGTCCACATCAATGTCGCGGATGCCGTAGTGCCGCCACTCGCGCAACAACAAAGAAATTTCTTGTCGCGCCCGGCGCTGCGAGATGCCCAGGCACAGATGCCGCCGCGCCGGCTTGACTCGGAACAGGCGGGCCAGCCAGTTCTGCTGAGGCTCGATCTTGCGTGCGTTGGGCTCCTCCTCGTCATCATACCAGCTTCGGCGAGCCGTGGCTCGACTGTCCGGCCTCCTAAACTTGGCTTTCGTCGAATGCTTGGGCATTTTCGCATGCTCCAGATCATTGCCATCGTATACGTCATCCGCATCGGCAGCACCCAGCTTGATTCCGTTCTTCGAGCTCTTCCAGAATGGAAAAATCAGACTCTTCTTTCTAGAAAGAGTCTGTGGTAGACTGGCAACCAGTGTTGCTGGCATCTCAGTGCGGCGCGACGCTTGCGACTCGGAACGCAAGATCGGGTCAGCCTGCACGGTCACAGTTCGTGTTTCGGGCTTGGATTGCCGTCGGAATAGCCACGACTTCCTTGCAGGTACTGCGCTTGGGTCGTTGATCAGCGACTCCTTGGAAACCTCCTCCACGATCGTTGGCTGACGCGAGATGGATTCGTCCAGGTGCTGATGCCGAGAGTTTCCGCTGACTTGATGCTGGTGAACGTCCTTCGCTGAGTCTGCGCCTGTGGCACCCACGCGACTGGGCTTCTTCTGCAGATTCAGAGGCCGCGGAATGGCCGCCGGTCCCTTAGACCGATTGGCAGTCGGCGACATCACCACACGGATGGTGTGTTCGGCTTTGGCCAGATAGCTCAGCCCGTCGTATTCGAGATCCAGAGAAGGGTCAAGGTTCTTGGTGGGAGCAGACACTGCCCGAGGCTTGTCTTTATCACTGCTCATGGGCCAGTTCTCCGGAATGGCTTCGGATATGGAGGGAAGCAGATGGGCTTCCTTGACAGCCTGGGTGTAGGCTGGAGCAGACACAACTCGGCGTTCCCCAATCACCAAAGGGGCAGGCACATCTGTCATGTCGATGGAGATCGAATTCGGAAGCATGGCCTTTGTAGGGTCGCCCGACTTTCGTTGGGCGCGGTCAACCTGCACCTGCATGATCTCCAACTTGACCGAATCCGATCGCGGAGGCGAAGGAGGAAGAGGACGTGAATCCCAAAAATGGTGCCCAGCTGGCTTGGCTGTGTGCGATGTCGCAGCTGTCGTAGACGCAGGCGGTGGTGACGCTGTTGCCGATGCCTGCCTTCCGGCAGTGGAGTTGCTCAGTCGGAGAGAGAAGGGCGAATTCCTGCCTTCCTGTCCATCGGCGATGTCCACTGTCAGCAAGGAGCTCATGAATGCCTCGTCCAGGTCCTTGGCGATTTTGCAGCTGAAGTCGGACAAGTCCTCGTTCCAGAGGAGAGTGTCGGACCGAGATGGGACGACGCTGACGCTGCTGACGCTCCGCCGTGGCTCAGGAACGGGCGTCTTGCGAATGTTCGAGAAGTCGACGCCTCGCCTGTAGCGCGATGCTGGACGGGCACCCGGAGTACCGTGTCGGCCAGTGCTTCGGATGCTGCGGACACTGCGGATTGAGCTCATGGAGCCCCGTGACGCATGCTGACCGGCCAATGTGCCACGTCGTTGTTGGGAGTATACTCTTGCTCGGCCTGTGGTGGAACCGGCTCTGGCTTTCAGAGACTCTGCCTGAACAATGGATCTCACTTCTGCATCCACGCTGGGGCTGTTGCGGTGGACGACAATTTTGGCGTGGCTCGCTTGCACGTCGTTTGGACGCATCACCGGCGAAGCCTTGTACGGGTCGTAGCTCTTGATGGTGCCATACTCCGTTCCAGCTTCTGTCTCGGCCACATTAGAGATGACTGTAAAGCGAGAGATGCTTCGCTTGTGGCCAGATGCGTTTGTCTGTGAAAATTGCCGAGTCGAAACTTTTGTTGAATAGGCCTTGTTTACATGGTGATAGTCACTCATCGAGTGAGTCAATGTCGGGTTGAAATTTTCTAGCTGCCGCTCGCGGTAGTTGTAAAGGAGCCAGTAGAAAAGCTTTTGGTCGTTCGGCCTGCCAGATGTACAGTTAGCATTGCTTCTTGCTGTGCCATGGGAGACGCAAACGTACTCGTTGCTGACGAGCTGGGCAGCCAGGTCATTTTCCTTCATGCTGTGCCACATGGAGCGAAGCTGGCGAAAAATTTGAGTATCAATGGTTGCCAAATCGAGCGGTGGCATTTGCGTGCCCCGATTCCGGCCATCATTCCTATTGTTGCCAAGATCGTCGAGGTATCCGTATTTCCAAACCAAAGGATGCTGCCACATCTCATTCATCGAGATGCGGACCTCGGGGTCGGTTTGCAGGATGCGGTGGACCAAGTCCTTGGCATCCGAGCTGAAAGAAGATGGCATCGTGTAGATGCCCTTTTTGGCCTTTGCCAGCATAACGCCCATGTCGTCTTCGTCAAACGGAAGGCGTCCAGCTAGCATCACGAAGAGAATCACGCCCATGCTCCAGATGTCCGACTTGTCGCCCCGGTAGGGTCTGGCCTTGAGCAGCTCAGGCGCAGCATAATGAGGACTGCCACACGAAGTCTGCAGCTGGTACCGCGGGCCTTGATGCAAAGCCGCCATGCCGAAGTCGGCAATCTTGATCTGGCCATCCGACTTCAAAAGGATGTTCTCTAGCTTCAGGTCACGGTGGCAGATGTTGTGCGAATGGCAGTACTGGACAGCGCTCATCATCTGTCGAAAGACAAAGAGGGAGGCTTCCTCAGTCAGGGCGCCGTTGCGGCTGACATATGTGAACATGTCGCCATTCTCAACGTATTCCAGGATGAGGTAGCTAGGGATGCGTGAGTATGCCTCCCTGGGCAAGAGCAAGCAAATGTGCGACCAGACGGGCTGCGTGACTTACATCTCGTTGCGATTTTCCCAGATGTCGTAGAGCTTGCAAATGTTGGGGTGCTCGATCAGCTTCAGAATGGCGACTTCTCGCTCAATAGCCAGCGGCATGCGACGGACGCCATTAATGCTCTCGGGCAAGCTGCGGTCCACCTGATCGAGGTGCGCAATGCTGCCAGACTGGGTCATGCGTGCCGTTTTCTTGGCAATGATCTTGACGGCAACGGCTTGGTGGGTGACGCTGTGGCGCGCAGCTCGCACGCGGGCAGAGGAGCCTTTCCCCAAAGTCTTCCCCAGCTGCCAGGGTCCGATGTAAGACTTCTTGTTGGGAAATCCATCGCACGACGAGTACTGCGACGCGCGGCGCGAGTCGGACGAATGGCCCGAGCCCCTGGAGGCGGCAGAGTGCCGCTTGTTGACGTCATGCGTCTCAATGGAGGGCATGTCGATGTTGTGGGCGGGAGCCACGGCAGACAGAGAAGGCGAAGGCTTTCCGGCAACGACAACGGGCGACTCGTTCTCGGAGTCATAGTAAGCGTAGGTGCTCCTTCCCGTTGGCGTATATGTCGGGTACGGCGTGTTCGCTCGCGAGGTGGCGTCACCAAACGGCACACGCGGGCCGTTTCTGGAGCTGACACGAGAAGCCATGTCGAATCCGCGTGGATGACGATGTGTTTAAAACAGCATGCTTTGGGAAGAGTAAGGAGGAAGAGAGGGGCGCCAGAGAGAAAGAACAGCCGCAGATATGGGCAGAAATAGAAAGTAAGCCAATGAACAGTCACTATGTGGCGGACAGCCTAGCTCGTGTCGACAGAATGGCAGGTGTGGGAGGTGGTGACCGACGAGAGAGCGAGAGGAGGGAGGATGATGGGTTTTGTTGATTTCCAAACCGACGGCTTCGAAAACATTCGCGTTGGCTTGAATGCTAACGCGCGTTCCTGCCCTTTTGCTGTGTCTTACGCGGGTTGCTGGGGTAGCAGTCGTTAAGGTTGAAGAAGGAAAGAGTGGCCATGGCCATCGACCGTTCTTTCCATTTTAGTCACTTCCACGCATTTGTGGCCGAGGGACACAACAACGCTAGACCGCAAATCGCACCTCACAACCAGATCGAGGAACGGTATATGATGCGTGTGGTCCGGCCTGGAATGCGGGTATTCTGTCAGGCGTAGGACGATGCCGGTTTGGTGCGCGCGCAATCTCACGGCCGGTGCCCTGGTGGCCGGCCAGGTTGGTTGAAATGCGAGCAATGGACCAATGCAACGCAAAACATGACGTTTCCCCTATATTGGGCCGGCCAATATGGGCGAACGACGGGCAAGTGATAGGCGGAGAGTGGAGGGAATGCATATTTTCTCTTCCTCCTGGCCAAGGGATGAAACGACCATGACGGCGGCGCGTCGTGAGACTAGTGAGAGCCAGCGACTTCTCTGGCATGTGAGGTGAAATAGCGTCTGATATTGCACAGGAAAACACCAAAATCGCAGTCAAGTCTAGAAATCACTGGAATTCGATAAGATTTGACGGACCATGTGTCAAGACTCGAACAAGATAGAATCCTGGTCCGTTTCTTTGGACGCGAGCCTGCTCTGCTTCGTCTCTCCTCCGCGCATCACTTGATCAACGAGGGCTGGCCGGTAAAATTAAACCTCGTAGATTGACAGCTTCCCCAAATGCATTCCTGCTGCGAAGGGAAGAGTCGTCATGCTGCCTTCCAGAGAAAGCCCAAAAAGCAAGTTCCATGGCCCCCAAAGGGAGAGCCGTGCCGTTGAATTCGCTCACGGCTCCTGATTGAGATCCACAAATCCAGTCAATCAGAGAAGGCACTGTCAACGTTTTCAGGTTCTAGGGAAGGGGAGGAAGAAGAGCGGACGTGCAACGGCGTCGATCTGACGTTGCAAACCAAGAGGTTGAGAGAAATTGCGTGGCTTTTGCCGAAGGGCCGTGGATGTCGTTTCCTGCTTAGTCATCTACACGCGACGACGCGACTAGGACGCGTGCCCCGCCAAATGGCTTTATTTCGCAGCCTCAACCTCGCCTGGCAAACGCCAACGGTTGCATGCCACGCACACGTCCGAGCGAACCCTCCCAAAGATGCCCGAGGCCAAGACAGATGGCCACAGTGGCCACAGCGGGTCGCGGCGGCGGCGGCGGCGGCCCAGCTTCGATGACGAGGCAGAGGACGACAACCGGTCCAGCAGCCCGCCGTCGGAGCCCCCAAAAGCAAAACGCATGCGACCTTCGCTGGGGCCCGAGGACGGGCTCACTCATTCCGACGACGATGACGATGAAGTGAACGAGACATACTACTCGACCAACGATGGCCGGCCAGCAAACGGCGACGTGTCCAACGAGAACGACGAGGCGACAGCCAAGCCCAGATTTCAGCCAGGCGCAATTGTCCGCGTCTTCGTGGAGAACTTTGTGACATACGAGCGAGCCGAGTTCAACCCGGGGCCGAGCCTGAACATGGTGATCGGCCCCAACGGCACGGGCAAGAGCTCGCTGGTGTGCGCAATCTGCCTGGGGCTGGGGTTCCACTCGAACGTGCTGGGGCGGGCGAGCGCGTTTGGCGACTTTGTCAAGCACGGGCGGGCGCACGCCATTGTGGAGATTGAGCTGCAGCGGCGGCAGCAGGACCGGCGCAACTTTGTGGTGCGGCTGCGGATCCAGCGGGAGGACAACAGCCGCAAGTTCTGGCTCAACGGGCAGGAGACGCCGCTGCGGCGGATCCAGGCGCTGATGCAGGAGCTGCGGATCCAGGTGGACAACCTGTGCCAGTTCCTGCCGCAGGACCGCGTCGCCGAGTTCGCCGGGCTCAACTCGGTGGACCTGCTGGCCAAGACGCTCGAGGCGGCGGCGCCGCCCGAGATGAAGGCGTGGCAGAACACGCTGCGCGAGATCTACCGCGAGCAGAGGGCCGCGCAGCAGCAGGAAAAAGTCGACGCGGAGCGGCTGCGCATCCTCGAGAGCCGCCACCAGGCGCAGCAGGCCGACGTCGAGCGCTTCCGCGAGCGCGAGGAGATCCAGCGCACCGTGGACAACCTCGAGGCCTGTCGGCCGCTCGTGCGCTACTACGAGGCCAAGCGTAAGTACGAAGGGCTCAGGGAGGAAAGGAAGACGGCCAGGGAGGAGCTCAGGGCCCTGCAGGAACGCCTGGGGCCGACGCTCGAGAAGGTCAACAGCAAGCAGGCCTACCAGCAGCGGCTCGGCGTCGTGGTGGAGAATCGACGGAGCGCCGTCAAGCACGCGGAGCAGGCGGTGACGCGGGCCATGGCCGCCATCGACCGCACCGAAGACCAGTGCAAGGAGGCTTTGGAGCAGCGCCAGGGCCTGTGCGACTCGCTGGACAAGAAGAAGAAGGAGATTTCCGCCACGCGACAGAAGATCACCACGCTGGAGGCAAAGCTTAAGAACAAGCCGCAAGAGTTTGTGGCAGCGGATTGGAACATGAAGATTGTATGTTTCCTTTTTTTTCTTTTTTTTTCTTTTTTTTTGTTCAGGAGCGACTTGATGAGCTGACCAACTGCAGCGAGAAAAAGAGCACGTCAAGCGAGAAATCGAGGCCGAGCGGGGCGAGATCCGCGCGGTGGCAGACCGCATCCGGAGCCAGGGCGAGCGGGTCTCGATAGAAAAGAGCAAGGCGGAGAGAGACATGGCGGTGCTCGCCTCGCAGCGGGGCCAGCAGGTCAGCCTGCTCAAGGGGGTGGCGCCCGAGGTAGCGCGCGGGCTGCAGTGGCTGGAGGAGAACAAGGGCCAGTTCAGCAAGGAGATCTTCGGCCCGCCGATGGTCACCTGCTCGATCAAGGACAAGCGCTACTCGAACCTGGTGCAGTCGCTGCTGCAGAGGGACGACTTCTTGTGCTTCACGACGCAGAGCGTTCAGGACCACAAGAAGCTCAGCGACCAGTTCTACGAAACCATGGGCCTGTCGGTGACCATCCGCACGTGCATAACGGCCTACGAGCAGTACCGGCCGCCGCAGTCGCGCGACGAGCTGGCGGCCATGGGCATGGACGGCATGGCGGTGGACTACCTGGAAGGGCCGGAGCCGGTGCTGGCGATGCTGTGCGCCGAGCGGCGGCTGCACTGCTCGCCGATCAGCCTGGAGAAGCCGGGGCAGGACCAGTACGACCAGCTGCTCTCCAGCGACAAGATTTCCACATGGGCGTCCAAGGACCAGATGTACCGCGTCAACCGGCGTCGCGAGTACGGCGCGCATGCGGTGTCGACGCAGGTCCGGGACGTTCAGCAGGGCCGCTTCTGGACGGAGGCGCAGGCAGACATGTCCGAGAAGGATGAGCTCCAGCGCAGAGTGAATGAGCTGACGGAGCAGCTGCAGCAGCTGCAGCAGGAGATGCGGCAGACGAAGGCCAAGCTCGCCGGGCCGGCCGAGAAGGCCGAGGAGATTGACAATGAAATTGTGAGTTTTTACCACTTGTCTTTTTTTTTTCTTCTTCTTTTTTGCCGGCATCTGACAGCGCAGGACCGTCTGCGACAAGAAAAGAGCCAGCTGCAGTCGGAATACAGCAAGTGGTGTGCGCTCCCCGAGAAGATCGAGCTGGAGAATGGCCTGCTGGCGCGGCTGCGGGAGGAACATGCAGAGATCCGAGGGCAGCAGCTCGCGAGTGCGGCGCGGCTGGACGGCCTGATGCTGGACAAGGCGCGGGCGGTGCTGCGGCACGCAGACAAGTTGGGCGCGCTCCGGGAGGCGTGCCTCGCTGTAGTCGACGTGCAGGCGCGGCTGGTGGAGGCCAAGTCGGACTCTGAGGGTCTCGAGGCGAAGAACAAAGACCTGCGGGCGATGATGAAGGTGAAGCAGGACGCGTTCAAGGCGATCGAGGCGGGCATCCAGGCGCAAAAGAAAGAGGCGGCGGCGGCGGCGGCGGCGGCGCAGGAGGTGGAGAAGGGGGACAGCGAGCGGTCGGCGGCGCTGCACGCGATGGCGCAGGGCAAGTCGCTGGAGGATCTGGACAATGAGGTGGCGGCGGAGCGAGCCAAGCTGGAGCTGACGCGGGTGGTGGACGCGTCGGTGGTGGACGCGTTCCGCAAGCGAGGGCGGGAGATTGAGCAGCTCAAGGCGGCGATCGAGACGCACGCGGTCGGGTGTGCCGACATGGAGGCGCGGCTGGCCGAGGTGCGCGGGCGGTGGGAGCCGCGGGTGGACGAGCTGATCGGGCGGATCAACGACGCGTTCAGCTTCAACTTTGAGCAGATCAATTGCGCCGGCGAGGTCAGCGTGCACAAGGAGGAGGACTTTGACAAGTGGGCGATTGACATCCGGGTCAAGTTCCGGTGCGTCTCTCTCTCTCTCTCTTTCGTCTTCTGGTTCATATTAACGACGCAGAGAAAACGAGGAGCTCCAGAAGCTGGACCAGCACCGACAGTCGGGCGGCGAGCGGGCGGTCAGCACCATCTTCTACCTCATGTCGCTGCAGGGGATGGCGCAGGCGCCCTTCCGGGTGGTGGACGAGATCAACCAGGGCATGGACCCGCGCAACGAGCGCATGATGCACGAGCGCATGGTGGAGATTGCCTGCCACGAGCACGCGAGCCAGTACTTTCTGATCACGCCCAAGCTGCTGCCCGGCCTGCGCTACGACGAGAACATGACGGTGCTGTGCATCGCCAGCGGCCAGCATGTCCCGAGCGGCGAGGCCAAGCTGGATTTCCGGCAGTGCATGCAGATCCAGCGGCGGCTGGTGGCAGCAGTGTGAGTGTGTGTGTGTCGTCGGTGTATTATATATTGTATATGCTATGTATGATGGGATACGTCGATTTGTGTCGTGGCGTGGATGTGAAACAATGTCCACGAGGCTGCAGCCTTGTTCCCAGGCTGTCCGTTCTTCCGTCCACGTTTTGCCAGCTGTGACACGACTTGTCGAAAGCAAGGGGGCAACATATACGTTGGATTTAGTAGCACATTGGCAAGTCGAATTACAAGTGCTCCCTCGACAGACACAAGTAGACAGAAAGATCTTCTGTCCTAGGAGAGAACTGCCGGGCTCGTCGACAAACAGAAACAAAGAGAAAGGGTGCTGATAGGATACGAAGGAGCAGAGCAGACGCCAAGTATTGCCTACATTATTGTATTCCAGGTGCGCATGTCGATTGTTACTGGCACAACGCAACAGCCACGAACCGCGTTGATGCCAGACCGAAATCCGAAAAATACCAAAATAGCACGAGACCCGATATTTGCATCCAGAGGGATCTGAGATTCGGGAGGTGGAGACTCATGTGAGCGATCACGAGCCCGACCACTCCGTAGACCAAACAATACTCCCCTATTGTCTCCTGCAGCCTCCCACTGCATAGCCCAGGGGCAGAGTCTAGAAACGCGGCCTATTTCTGTCCAGAACGAAGCAGAGAGGAGGGGGGGGAAGGGGGGCGCGGAAGATCCAAATACGCAAGCCGCAGGGTCCACGCCGGACGCCCCTGAAGGAGAGAGGAGTCCTTCTGCGGTATACAGGACTTTTGTATACGAGCCGGCAGAAAGCAGGGCCCGACCCCCTGCAGTCCGATGTTGCTCTGTGACAGCCCTGGCAGGAAACGGCAGCTCATGCTCGTGCTCGTGCTCGTAATAACTCGCAGAGACCCGGATTCCGGTAGAACAGCCAACAAACACGCTTGCCCCATTGCCGGTTAACCTTTCCTTGTTGTTCTCACCCCGAGACGGCCGGTGCAGGGCGACATCCTCAACCCTCAAAACCGAGGAATCGAAAATACCGCTCTTCGGGTCAGCTAGCTCGGAGCTCGGCCACATGTGCATAGTAAGCCGCACGCGTGTTTTTCCCATGGCCCGGCCTGACTACGAGTACACACCGGTCGCGGGTTGTTGGAAACAGCGGAAACGAGGACGACTAGTAACACAGGAGGCACTGCTGCAGACGCCAGCAAACTGCCAGCGCGTGAAGCTTGCCATGGCGTCAGCCGCGTTCTCGTCCCTTCTCCGACAAGTAAGACACGAAGTACTCGTAAGATATCTTGCGTTAAAAGAGAGGCCGGCCTGTGCTGTTGGTGAGACACCCTGGCCCTGGTGCAAAAGCAAAAGCAAATAAAAAAAAAGGGCCATTATGCGAGTGACGAGCAAATAAGGCAAACTGTCAAATCGGTTCGCGCGGGTGACAGGCCACGAGGCCAAGGAAAAAAAAAAAAGAAAAAAAAAAAAAAAAAAAAAGGCTCGACAGCGTCTGGGAAATCTCGCGGCCGTCTGCAGTCTTATTTTGTCCCGTGGCAGGTCCCCCCTGTCGCACTTTTTTGTTAATCGGCATTGTTTTCTTTTTTCTTCTCCTATCGTACGTACGAGTACTCGTACAGATTACACAGTACCAGCTTTCACCCCCCCCCCCCCCCCCCCCCCCCCTTCGCGTATTGAACAGAACAGCCATGCAGAGACGCGCCACCCCCTTTTGGAGGTCTTAACTTGGGTCTTGTCCTTATTTCAATCTTCATTTCAAAAATGGAAAAGGGGGTTCAATACTGGGCTAGTGCAGCGGAGGTGTTGGCGATGCTCAGGTGATTGCGGGCCTCAGCTGTATTTGTGCATCTATGTATAGATGTATAAATGTATCTTATCTTCAGGAGGTGTTGAAAGCCAGTGTGGCCGACTGGCCATGAGGCAAAAAAGCTCTGCCCGCAAAAGGACGGGGGATGCACTTTGCAACAAGGTCGATCTAGAGCTAGAATACGAAAAACAGCCACTGAGACAGGCGCTACAGAATGCACTTAGATTTCTGACTACTGCTCGTATATGTGTATTAGGCACATCTGGAATGCCCAGAGCTTACACACAAGCACGGGGCTCGTAACTATGTAGACGCAAGGGAGGAAGGACCTCTCTCTCTCTCCACACCATCAGAGTCAGTGCCTGTCCTGGACCTGATCGACGCGGTTGCTTGGCATGAGGACTGAGAGGAATGGTCAGCAGTGGGTTGGATCTATAGCCGAAAGGAGGCAAGGGACGGGCTAAAAAAAAAGAACCCCCCTAGAAGGGAAAGAGGAGACGGAGAGATCCAGAGAGGAATTTAAAAATAAAATAAAATAAATAAATAAAATAAAATAAAGAAAATAGGGCGATCTGGCGGTGGCGCTGGTGGGTTGAATCGACGTGTGCGTCAGACCCGGATAAGTGCATATGGTGATACATTACGAGGCCTATGGGGCAAGCTATAGCACGTACGAGTGCGCTACGTGTATGCTGTAGCACCCACCAGGGGCGGTAGGGCAGGCCGGCTGGCGCACGAGATCCATCGCTGCCGCTTATAAGCGACGTGCTTTGTAAGATAGGTCGATGGGCGGTGTCGGTTCGCCGATTGTTTACTCTCCGTGTGCATGAGTAATAATTGACATCTTTAACACGCGCGCGCCCCCTTTGAGCCAGCAGCGCGACCGCCGGCGCGTCTGATGTTTTAATGTAACCCTATGGCACAGACGGCTGTGGTGGAGGGGGGGAAGGGAGGGGGCGCATTGCTACAGTGGGTTGTACCAGTGGCATGGGCGGCCGGTAAAAGCTTGGCTGGGCAATTTCGGAATACAGGTTTTTGGCCTGAGAAATCACGAAAGTGCCAGCAGGATGATGACGGAGCGGCCGCGCTGGCAGACCAGACCGCCAGCCATCGCTGACTTTTGCTGGCCACCTGCTGCAAACCCGCTATTGCTTCATAATAGTATGTAGCCAAACCCCCCCGCCGACCCATGTGTTGCTGGTTGAGCTCTCAAGACCCAAAGTCAACACCCCTGTCCCCTGCAGTGGAGTTTTTCCCTGCCTAGGCCCACTCGCACCCAGCTATTCTTCCCCTAAAATTTCTTTTTTTTTGCCTCTTGGATCTGGCCATGTTGGATTCCGTCCCTTGTCCGCTCCCTTGTCCGTTCCCTCGCGTGCCTGCGCCATTCCTGCTTTTTTAGGCCATGCCCTTTTGGAAATCCTTGGGGCTGGTCCACCAAACTCCAGCTCTGTAAGGATCCAGCCGTTCGGATGGTCCATGGAATGCCGGATGCCGGATGCCGGATGGCGGATGGGAAGATGGAAGGATGGGTGATTCTCCCCAAGGCTCGTATCTCTGGGGTGTACACTCGTACGACCGCGTCGAATGTAACCCGAATAGAGTAAATTCTGTACAAGTACCCGGTGCGGTTGTGCGTCGTACTCCGCGGCATCCGTACGAGTAGGGGGAGCCGGGGGACGCAAATTTCTTGGGCTCAGCCACTCCGGATGAACAGGGTTTGATATGCATGTAAGCGGGGTCGGTCCAGTCAAGAGATAGGCTGCACCTTTAGGTTCTTATCTCGAGCTCTGCTTTCGGCCACTTTTTGCCTCCGCAATCACCGGCCCAGCCGTTCCACGTGAAATTACCGAAAGATGCAGAAACTGCAGGGGAAACAGGAAAAAAAGAGTGTGCATAGTATCGTATCTTACAATAAAGAGACATACGAGTACCCTGCATCTCGCAAAAGGATGGAGGTTAGCTTCGCGGGCAGCTGGTCGAGACCGCTCGCTCAGGCCTGGATATATACGAGTACGAGACTCACAAGCAAGATTCCTTCACGGCACAGCACGCCAAATCTTGGCACATTGTGCTCCGTACAAGTACTCGTCATGCTCCGTATCTCTTGTACTCTCACACGTCGTATTGAGCATTATCCAATGCCCACGGATCGAGCTTGCAGATTGGGGGGAGAGAAGGGGAGAGGGGGGGCAAAACAGGAAACGGATAAGGAAAAAAAAACTGGAGAAGTCTGGGCAGGCACAAAACCGGTTGGGTAGACCTTGGCCGATTTGCTCTACCCGGGCCGCCGACTTTGAACAAAAGAGACTCGCGTTCCCATCGTGCAACAGCCCATCAAGGCATCCCACGTATCCAGGCCAGATCTGTGCGCGTTCTCGTGGCTGGCTGCGGACAAGCTTTCCACAGCGTGAGATACGTGTCGCCAGCCTGGTGACGTGTGTGAAGCGGCGCTGATATTCGCAAGCAGTGGGCCAGGGTAGAAAAAGTCGGCAAGGCTCATGAACTTTGTGCAGCTTACGTCGTATCTCGCGGGTCGCACAGCATCCTGGTAGATGCATATGTATGCATCTAAATATACACGTCGTCGGCTATCGTCCACCCAGTCACACCCGACGGGCTTCTCTCTTCTGTGATCGTCCCTCGCGTAGAGGCCGATGGCGTCTCGTACACATACGTACTATGATTGTGACAGACCCAAGACGCGTATGTGTGCGATGTGTACGGAGTAGCACACAAGCTTCCACCACACCGCATGGCAACTCGTGGCGGTGCCCGCCCGCAAGCCTCGATATACGCATGCACCATCATACCCTCTCCCTGCATTGGGCGCTGCCAATACGACGTCTGGTATACGCAAGGTCTCGTCGGTGCCCATACTCGTACTTGCCCTTCCTAGCCATAAGTCGCCGTCGCCGTTGCTGCTCTTTTTCTACGTAGCAGTTATGCGTCTTTGAGGGGAGCTTGCCCTTTTGTCTTGTTCGCTTTTTTTTTTTTTTTTCTATCCTCTGCCGCGTGTCGGTCCACTGAACGCTCCCCAGGCTCCTGCCATGCTGTAAATCAGAAGCTTTGTCGCTTCCTCTTTATCCTTAGATCCCCTGCTTTCCGCTTTTGAACATTTTCTTCGCTTGCTCTCTTTTTCCCTCCTCCTCCTCTTCCTCCTCCTTTCCCCTTGTCCTCTTTCCCTCTTCTCTCCCCCCTTCCTCGACTCGTAGACGGTTGGCGATCATCCCAACGACACAACTGCCCACCACTCCCCCCCGACCGACCGACCGACCACCGCAGACGACCAGGGCAAAAAAAGATCTCCGGAAACCGACACAAAGGCGTTCCGAACACGAATCCTCTTTTTTTCGTCCCTCCCTCATTCCACTCGCTCGACTTTGCTTTTTCTTCTCGCCGCAACACCCATTTTAAGGCATTTCTGTCCACTCGTTCGTCGACAATCGATTCTCACCTGTTTCGAGTTCTCTTCTTTTCTCCCCCCCAGTCACTAATCGAGGAACCGTCGACCCTTTTATTTCAACATTTATTTTTTTTCGACCCTGGAAAAAGTACACTACCGACGCGCGCGCTTTTTTTAATCTTTCCCCTGCTTTCTTTTTTCAGCTCAGCTCGCCCAGGGACACGCATGCTCGCCCCCATAATCAAACGACCCTCCGCCAAACGTCCGTAATACACGCCCCTTCTCTCGCCGAAGTCCTTTTTTTTTCCACTAGGCCCTTCCAACACGTTGGCCCCGGCCGCCGTCTCAGCTTCGCCCATCCTCCTGCCGCCTACTGTACACGTCCTTCGTACGGGGGCAACCTCGACTTTTGTTGTACGATACGATAGCTGCATACGTCGTGCGTGGCATCACCCGCCCGGCTTTGTTGACCGTCGGCAGCTTTCCCCAGACCGCTCCGCGCGATTGAACCATTCGAGAATACCGTCGTTGGAAACAGTACATCACCAGTGCGACTGTCTCTGCACAACAATCGCTTGTCGGTCTGTCTGCCTGTCTACATTTCTGCTGCACCTGCTGCACCTGCACGGAGTAACCTTGGGGAAACCAGCCGGCTTTCCCGGAACCTAATTCCTTGGCGCCTGTCTTAGTGTTCTCATCACACATACCTGCCACGCTGCTGCCTTGCTGCTAATCTGCTTGCTTCTGCCACGCCGAACGGGATTGCTCCTCTGCCACGCCATCGCCGAATGGGTTGGTCGTGCCCTATCTGCTGTCCTGGGGCTATCGCCGTACCGCGAACACCCTGCAGGGGTGCGAACAGACGCTCGCTCGCCCACGCTGCTGCTATTCCAGTCTCACACCCCCCAATCGACACCGCGCAGCCGGCTAGCTGCTCTCCTCGACAAGGCCGACCTGCCTAGACAACCTAGCCAGCCGCCTAAAGCATAGCGACCAACCACGTTGGAAAGCCAGCCCAGCACCGCAAATCTCGCAGCCCATCCCCACTTTCCCTCCACCCGCTCTCCCATTTCGATCGCTGGTACCGCCGTGCCTCCCTCGACCGAGGCGTCGATACGACTCTGAACCAGACGCGAACGAGCTGAAGACGTCGGCAGCCAGGCCGCGCACCTTGACGATCTGGACAGCACTTGCGGAGCGAAAGCCAGTGCCCGGTCCCGTCTCTGCCATTCCAAGCTAGTCCCGTCAAACAAGGGTCCCTGAGACAAGCGTCGTCGTCGCCTCTCCTCGGCCCCACGCTGACCGTCGGGTGGCCCTCTCCGCCGTGCATCTGCTGCGCCGGCTGCTTCTGCTGTGACCGTCATTCGACGCGTGAACTGGCGCGCAAGCTAGCTGAAGCAAGCTTCACTGTCCACCTGCACTATTCCTCCTAATATCCAATTAGACTATGGCGCCCACGAATCCCCGGCTCAAGGTCCTTTCAGGTTCGTTCCCGTTCTTTTTCTACTTTTTTTGTCTTTTTTTCTTCCTCCTGCGTTTTCTCTCGGATTCTGCCGCATACTTTTCCTCCTTTGTCCCATTGCTGCAAGCGCCGTTTGGGTATCTCACTGTCCACTGTGCTACCGCGCGCTTTTTTGCACGAAGCGGTCCTATCATTTCCCTCATCTTGCCATTACACGACACTTTCGACACAGCTCCCAAATTTAAAAAGAAAAAAAATTGGAAAAATAACGATTCCCTGTCGAGAAGCACACTTCAGCTTTCTTATCCTCCCCTTCTCTCCACACTGATCGACTGCGCTCGTTTCCCCCCATCTCGCTTGTGTCGCAATCCTCACTACTTGTTTCGCTTTCTTTTTTATACGTTTTCTGTCCTCTCTTTCGTTCTTCTCACTCCTATATGCCTCCCTAATTCTCCTCGTCTGTTTTCGTGTCTCGTTGTTCCAGTCACCAGCCATGGAGGACGACTATGAACTAATGAATGTCGTCGCAGTGGGAGGCAATGCGGTGTCTGCCTTTCTTTCTTGGCGCCTTCAGGCCACCAACGCCTGCGACGTGACTCTTGTATGGAAATCAGGATTCGAACACGTCTCCCAATACGGCATCTCCTTCAAGTCAGTTCTCCTCTGCTCCAGTTGCGCCTCAACGAAGGCGCTGCGCGCGCGCAAGTCGACTGACCGCAATCAAAAACAGATCCAATGCCTTTGGCAACGAGCGATTCAAGCCACGTCATGGTAAGACGCCCCCAAACAGAAGATGCGAGCCATCTTGTCGAGACACCGACTAACACTTTTTCAGTTGTCAAATCCCCGGAAGAAGCCTCCTCCATCAGAGAGGGCGCTTTCGACTACGTCATCCTTTGCATCAAAGCCCTGCCTGACATCTACGACCTCGCCTCTATCATCGACGCCGTCGTCACACCGCAACACACGTGCATCTTGATCAACACCACCCATAGTTTGGGCGTCGAGGCCGCCATCGAAGAGCGCTTTCCCACAAACGTCGTCCTTTCCCTTGTGTCTGGCGCTGAGATCACCCAGCTCGGCTCCAGCGAGTTCGAGCATAAGGGCTCAACCGAGATCTGGGTCGGCCCAATAAACAGCAACAATGACCGCATCCCCCATACGATAAGAGAAGATATGGCCCAGGCCCTCGCAATGACCCTGAGCTCCGGCCAGGTCGACTGCAAGGTCTCATCCAATATTCGCCAACAGCAATATGAGAGACTCATCGGGTGAGTTCTGTCGAGCTATTTTCGTGCCTTTCCTGCTTTTGGGGGGGGGACGCGCCGCTGACCAAACAGCCCCATCGCCTTTCACCCTGCCAGTGTCATTTTCGAGTCACCAAACCACTCAGCCTTGATCGGAAAGGTTGGCGTGAAGCAGCTGATTTCGGGCATCATCGACGAGCTTCTCGGGTTAGCGGAATCACAAGGCTGCAAGTTCCCGCCCGATTTTAAGGATCGCACCATCGAGGAGATGACCAGACCAGCCGCCACCGAGAGCGTCATGTGGCAGGATTACATCGCCCGCCGCCCCATGGAGGTCGAGACCTTCCTGGGCTCGCCTATCCGCCTGTCTCAGGAGTCGGGCGTCCCCGTTCCACGCATCGAAGCTCTCTACGCCGTCTTGCACAACCTTAACACTGTTAACCAGTCCCGGCCAAAGGGCGACCCAATCGGGGCCCGTCCGCCAAGCTCGCCCAATGGCACCATGCGCATGTCTACGCAGAGCAACGGTATCCGTCCTGCTCCCAATGGCATGCCCAATGGAGGCCCTCCCAACGGTATGGCCAACGGCATGGGCCGCGCGCGGCCGCGAAATTTATCTCAAGGCGGCCCGTCTGGCCGCCGCCCACCGGTTTCCATGAACGGCGGCGGCCCCAATGGCTACGGACGTCCGTCCACCAACGGTTATCAGTCGCGGCAACAGTCCCGGCGGGGCTCGATGGAGGGAGGCGACCTAGAGGAGTTCAGCCACCTGGTTCTTTACAACGACATTCCCGAAGCCGGCGAAGGTTACGCTCCCGACACGTCCGACATCGCTCTGCGGGAACGTGAATTGCAGATCCGCCAGCGCGAGCTAGCACTCAGGGAACAAGAGATGAGGATGCGCCGCGGCGGCCCGCCACCCAGACGAGGCGCGGCCCCTTCACGCATCGGCGTGTACGATGAGGAGGATGAAGACGAGGACTACTTTGACCCGTCCATGGCTGCTCCGACGCCCCGGATCAACCCAGACAACTTTGACATGATGAGCGTCACATCAAGGAAGAACCGGAAGCAAGCACCAAGCGGCAATGCCAATGCCCAATTCCGCAAGACCGCAGACCTCAACACCATTCCGTCCAGAGGCGGCCGGTTTCGGCCAAGCTTCGGACGGAACCGATCGAGCCAGATCATCGATCAAGTACCAGGTGCCATGTCCAACATTCTCGACGATCCGCTGATGTCCTGCTCGTCCAACCGCTATGGCAATGTCGATCGTGGCCTCATGCATGCCGAATCACGCGCCAACTCCCTCACGGCCTCGCGTCTTGACGAGATGCAGTTCAGCCCTGGCGGCCCTGGTCCCGTGGGTGGTATGAACGGCATAGGCGGGGGCCCGTACCCGCGCCGCGCGAGCCAGTCTCCTGGAAACCCGTACAGCCCATCGGTTCGCGGTATGAACGGCGGTCGACCCTCTCCGCCCAATGGCTACGGCGGCCCGCCGATGAACGGCCGTCCGTCGCCGCCAGATGGTGTTCGCCAACCTGTCCCTCGGTACCCGCCTGGGCATGGCAATGCCGTGGCACCACAGCAGGTTGAGCAGCACGCCGGGGTGAGCCCCCTACAACCACCGAAAGGCAAAAACGTGCGAAGTCTGACGGGAAGTGCAAGTGCTAGCGCGGGCAGTGGTGATTCCACCCACCTCGACTCCGAACCATCGGCACACAGCAGCCAGAGCAGCTTGGGGCCCCGGCCCCCCATTGGCGTACGCTAAGCCAGTCGTGACACGGCGACATCTTGTCGGTGTCTCCATGATGACAAGTGGCGCCGATCGTTGCTCGACGCGAATACGTGAAGCGAATCAGGCGGACTAGTTTTGACGGCAACAGCCGCTCTTTATTGATCCGTTCACGTTTACGATTTGTGCCACTGTAATAAGCAGTCGTTTAATATTCGCTCCCCTGGCTTGCGGCTTACCTCCGCTGCTATGCGTCGTCTCATCGACACATCCTACACTGTGAACCAGTATTGACGCGAAACGAACATCCGCAGTTTCTAACTTTTTCTGGGTCTTCCTTTTGTCTCGTGCCACTTTCCTTTACTCTCCTCTTGGTCTATTGTTGGCTTGCCTATCTCCTTTTTTGCATTTTTCATACACAACACACGAACACATTTTTTCGGGCTGCTCCTTTAGGATCAGGGGGGCTTCCAGTACATAGGGTATTCTTCGATTACGATGAAAGAGCCAGTATCATTACTATTTGTCTTTTTTTTTTACTTGGTAATACTGCATTAAGAGGGGGCTATGGGACTACTTTCCTTTTTTTTCTTGTTATAATGGCATTTTCCTTTGTTCTCGTCTCGTCCAGATTTTTGGTTGCTCGTGCTTCACACAGAACCCACGCATGGAGTGTGGTATCTAATGCAAAAAGAAAGGGGACACTCCCCACGATCCTCGTTTGTTTCCATGCAACGGTAGGATTCTGAATTGGTTTCTGAATTGGTTTTATCATCTTACGGCTGTTAGCTGCGTTTACTTGTCTTCTGCATCCCGTCTTCTGATTCTCATGCCACTCTACTGTTCCGATTCTTGTTCAGCCTGTCTGATGCATGTCATGCCTCTTGCATATTGTTGTTGCTTTTGGCCGGCAGCGAAACCCAACGCATCGAGGGGGGGAAAGATTGGAGGAAGAAAGAGACGGAACAGTTCATCAGTACGCGTCGTCTATTTTTGGGTTAGCGAGCCATCTGCCAGCTTTTGGACTCGAGTTGGGATAATGATCAAGATAGGCAGAAAAAAAAGAGCAAGAGAGAAATATTAGAAATGGAAAGACGGTATTTAAAAGTGTTTTGATGAAAGTAAATGCATCATCACATATGTGACATGCCCGGACGGACCGCAAGAGAGCGCCACTTACATTTATCAAAGGGTCTCTTCTCGAACGGCCGTGCCCGCGGCGGAAGGAGGAAAAGGTGCAGTCAAAGTGGACTTCGTTCATGTTATGACAGAGTCCCTGTCCGATACTAGTTTCCCTTTTGAATGCATCATGTCCTTTCCTTTCCTGTATTTTAAGACTCTCTTTAGTTTTATAGTTGTGCACTTTCTCTTTTTTCTCTTGTTCAAACGCATAATTCACACGGAATATACGGTGCCACTTCCTGTGCCTGTGTCTTTTGTCTTTTGTCTTTTGTCCTTTGTCTTTCTTCGCGAGAGCCCGGCGGCTAAGCTCCTCGATGCATCTCCCATTTGGTTGGCCTGTCTAATGTTGCATTCTATGCACCTCTCAGCTTTCACTCCGTAAATTTATCGTACGAAAATTGCTGACAGGGTTGGGTTGTGTTCTCAGCCTTGCTGCCCAACTGAGCCGTCCGGCTTTCTCTTTTGCATCTCATTTCAGAAGAGCTGATCTCTTTGTCGACGCTTCTCGCAACAGCTCGTCTCGCCATGCCCAAGATCATAGATAAGCTCAAGAGCCTGCGCCCTAGCCGCAGCCGCAGCCGCAGCCGCAGCCACAGCCGAGACCCTTCGGATCAGCCCACGTCGTCTGTGAACACCCAAGACGGCACTCAGACGACCGGCAATGAGCCATCTCGGTCACCGGACGGCCTGCTCTCACCGGACGCGGCTCTCCAGGCCCCAGCATGTACGTAAAAACCATCCATAGCCACATTCTGCTTACTCTTTCGGCTAACATTCAAAAGCCAGATCCTCATTGCCGACACATACTAGACAGGATGTGCCTCAACCTGCTGCCGCGGCTTCCGAGGCTACTCTCGACACAACTGTACCAGAGACCACCCAACTACCCGAAACATCCATGTGGGACATCGCCTTTGATGCTCTGGCAAAGGAAAAGCCAGATATAGTTGAAAAGTACCTGAATCTTCTGAGTCCGATACTGGTTGAGGACCGGCCCACGGATCCAGGACAAGCGTCTAGCGACAACGAGCTGTCCTCTGATCCTGTCACTCGCCGAGACCAGCTGAAAAAAATCACAAAGCTGGGTCTCGAGCACATGGAGAACAAGCGTGTCAGCGTCACCATCCTAGACCACAAATTCGTGCTGCAGGACCAGGTGAAGAACATCGCGGCCGTCTTTGAATGGGCCGATAAAAACCTAAAGGATGCAATCAAGGAAGTGCCGCACGCAGCTGTCATCTGGGCCGGTGTCGTCCTCATCCTCCCGCTTCTGAAAAATCATCCAGAGGAGGAGGAGGCCAACCAAAAAGGGTTCACGTCTGTCACCTCCAAAATGCGTTACTACAACGAGATGGAAACCCTCTTTCTGCCCACTTCAATGCCAGACAACGTGAAGGGAGACATGCGCAGCCGCTTGATCGAGCTCTACAAGATCATTATCGACTTTCAGGTGCAGACCATCTTGCGGTTCTACCGCAGCCGCACCAAGAATTACTTTCGCAACGTTGTTAAATACGACGACTGGGACAGCTTGAAGAAAAGTATTGATAACATGGAGACCGAGATCATCCAGAAGTTTATGCTGGCCATGGCAGGCACCAGCCTCGACGTTGGGGAAAAGGCCGTGGCAGAGCTTCAAGGGTTGGCTAAGCAGGCTGCCTCCATCAACCAGCAACTGGAACGGTCCCTAGGCGACTTGGAGAAGACCAGCCGGGGCATACTCGAGATACAAGAGAAAAAGTTTCAAGCTCAGATGTCTGCAGAAGAGAAGAAGTGCATGCAGCAACTGCTCCTATCAGATCCACGAAGCGATAAGAGGCGGATCGAACAAACCAAAGGCGGCATCGTCGAGGGCTGCTCGTCCTGGATATTTTCACATCCGGACTACGAGAAGTGGCAGACCGACAAGAGCACACGCATGCTGTGGATCAAAGGCGGACCGGGCAAAGGCAAGACGATGCTCATGATCAACATCATCGATGAGCTGGAGAAAACGAGTCGCCAGAGACCGGACTATAAACTGCTGTCGTACTTTTTCTGTCAGGGCACTGACAACAAGTTGAACACTGCATCGGCTGTCTTGAGGGGGCTGATACACCAGCTTATAGAGCAGGATCAAGACCCTGCGAAGCCCATGTTTAACCACCTCAAGGACAAATACGATCAAATGGGAACAAGCATGTACAAAGACAACAACAACATCTTTGTCGACCTGTCTGATATCTTTAAGAGCATTCTAACTGAGATTCACCGACAACAGCGGGAGGCGTATCTCCTTGTCGATGCACTTGACGAGTGCGACTCTGACCTCGAACAACTTCTTGACCTCATCAGACAAACGACCACCTCGTCAGCATCCTCTTCCATCCAGTGGATTGTGTCCAGTCGAATCGTGACCCAGATTGACAAACATCTTGCTGCCGACACTCTACTTAATCTCGAAGTAAACCAGGACACAGTGTCCATCGCAATCGACAAATATATCGACTACAAGATCAGTCAGCTCAAGTTTCTCGATGACGACAATGATATCGATGACGGCAATGACAAAATGAAAAGTGCGCGTGAAAACGAACACATCCGTGAGAAAATCCGCAAGACATTGCACGAGAATGCGGAAGGGACTTTTCTCTGGGTGGCATTGGTGTGCAAGGAGCTCAAGAACGCCAACGCTTACTACGTGATAAAGATTCTCAACACATTTCCAACCGGCCTCGACCCGCTCTATGGCAGAATGGTCAAACAACTGAATAACCGAGGATACAAGGAAGAATTTTGTCTCAGGGCGCTCACAACCATGGCTCTAGCCAAGAGCCCTCTACACTGGAAGGAGTTCCGGCTTCTCGCCGACCTCGAAAATCAATGCCGGAAGCGAAAGGATATCCAGGACATCGTTGATGACTGTGGCTCGTTCTTGACCGTTCGCCAAGATCACATCTACTTTATCCACCAGTCTGCCAAAGACTATCTGGTTGACTTGAACAAGGGGGGAAGAGACATCTTTGCAAAGGGCACCCGTGCTTGTCATTTTGATCTATTCACTCGCGCTCTGGACAGTCTTGATAGAAAACTTCGACGAGACATCTATTGTCTTGGTGATCCTGGGATCCTTTTCGAGGACATCACACCGCCCCAAAATCGACCTCTGGATTCTGTACAATATGCGGCTGCCTATTGGATCGACCACTTTTGTGCAGCCGCGCCAGAAGAAACTGCAGCCGAGAGCTCCGCGCCGTCCTGGCGTCAGGCTCTGTCTGACAACGGCCTCATCTTGTCCTTTTTGGCCAAGCATTTCTTGCACTGGATTGAAAGCCTCAGCTTGTTGGACCAGATATCTGTCATGGTTAGGAACACACGCCAGCTGCTGCGTGTTGTCAGGGCGTCAAACATTCCTCCCCTCTCTGCACTGAAGACGTTTCTAGAGGATGCGGAACGTTTTGTCTTGAGTTTTCGAGATGTCATGGAGCAAGCACCGCTTCAAATTTACGCCTCGGCTCTTGTATTCTGTCCATGTGATACTCGAATCAAGCAACGCTTCTGGGACCAAAGACTGCCGATCATCGAGTCTGTAGAGGGCATTACCGGTGAATGGGATCCATGTCTTCAGGTATTGGAGCTACCTCGTTTGAAGTATTTCCATGAAATTATGGATCTCATATTCTCCCCGGATAGCAAGAGACTAGTTTCTAAGCGACCATCGGGAGTTGCGTCTCTCTGGGATACGGACACGGGTGAACTCCTGGGCTCGTGGGGAAGCGAGGAACAGCCGGTTACTTATATTGCTTTCTGGCCGGACCAGAGCACATTTGCAGCCTCTTTTTCTCACGAGATCATTCTTTGCGACGCAGCCAGTGGAAAGCAGAAGGAAAGGCAGTCTATGCCGTGGAATGCAACGCTGCACGCCTTCTCTCCAGATGGCCGGACCGTGGCCATGGCCATGCCTAAGACGATACGCATCTGGGACTTCACAACGGGGGAAATGCAGCACGATCTTGAGACAGATAATGTCGAGGGCATGAAATTTTCACCCGATGGTGGCCTCCTTGTTATGGTCTGCAGCACTGGTGAGGATGAGTCCAAGGTGCAGATCTGGGACACATCCAGTGGAATTCTGCTGTCCGTGCTGCCTATATCTGAATCCGCAGACTCGGGTGTGAATGTTGCCTTTTCAGCTGATGGCAAGCTCCTTGCGATTACGCTGCTTGACTCCGACGTCTCTGTCTTCGATATACAGACAGCGTTTCAGCACGGCAATTCTTTACGTTTTCATCAGACTGGTAGATATTCGAGCACCTGCATTCTTTCATCCCATTCCCTAATGTTTTTGGCATCAAATGAGGACAGATGTTTTAAATTCTTTGATGCGACCGACGATTCCCTCGTGGCCACCATAAAAATAGCCAATGCGTACATGAGTGCAGCTTGTGTTTCACCAGATGAGAGCCTGATTGCAAGCGCATATCAAGATGGGACAGTTCGCATCTGGTCCTTGGAGCGACTGCTTGTGGCAGGACGGGAGGGCTCCAAAAAATTTGACGTTTATGACTGGCACAAAATGTTTCTCTCGTCTGAACGGTCTATGCTTGCAACCTATTGTGACGACTCTGAGACTTGCAAGCTCTGGAATGTGGCCACAGGCCGCTTGGTGCTGGATGTGAATGATGCGTTCGCTAAAACGAGTGAGGACAGGGACACCTCACCCGGCGAGATCTTTCCGGTTAAAATATCGCCCAATGGTGCTTTGGTGCTTTACAGACGCGACTTCTCCCAGGGCGTTGACCTGATTTTACTCGACTTGACAACTCTCGAGCTGCAAACAGTTCTGCACCAGGACTTTGGTAAACTTAGAGCTCACAATTTTTCGCCGGACAGCAAGCTGCTTGCCGTTGCCACCACAGACTCTATGGACGTCTGGGATGTGGTATCTAAGAAGATGCTATTATCCGTAGACGCGGCGTTCCATGACCCGTTCTGCGAACTGAAGTACTCGCCAGACGGCAATCTCTTGTTCGCGGCACTTCTCACGTCCAGATCACAGTACATGATCCGCGTTTGGGACGCACGAACAGGAGCTTTCTTATACGATCTTAAGCACCCCTCCGATTATAATGCTGCTAAATTTTCTGTTGATTGCACGCTTCTGGTTGTTACCAGCGACGACAACGTGTTCGTGCTCGACGCCTGGACTGGTGAAGTACAGCATCAGATAAACAGCGGTGCAAGACTCGGAGCGATCCTGCGGGGAAACCACGCCATAATATTGTACGACGGGTACGGAAATCTGAAATCTATAGACCTGCAGACCGACGAGCTGCTTTGGACTTTGAAATTCAACGATATCCTGGAGGACATGAATTTGACAGATGACAACCGCCATGTGCGTTGCCGCGGCGTTAAACGGGACTATTTGCTCAAACTTGGCGAAACGCAGGAAGACACAGTTTTATCCCCACTGCCTAGAATTGGGATGCACCTCGACGAAGACTGGGTGTCATACAATGAGAAGAGGGTTCTCTGGCTGCCGACTGACTACCGAATATCGTGGCGGAATAACGTCTGTTGTGGCACCACGTTGATTCTGAGTCGTGGCGTAGGCCAGCCAACGTTTATTCAATTTTCTGAACAGCACCTCGAGGCAGCGCTGAGTTGATAGATGGATGGGGTTATATAGGAAGCCTTCTGTCGGCACTGTATCTAGCAGACTTTGAATATTTCACGCATTCGAGACAGATTAACCAAAGCCATGCAGATGTATGTTTGAGCGTCTACAAGGAGCATTGTTTACTTTGGCTGCGGTGATTGCACTAAGATTATAGGGTCTATCATCGCCTATCGCTTCTTATCGCACAAGACTTCCCCGCCAGACGCGTCTTCAACCTCATTCATTCAACACCACCCAACGCTGCCCAGACACCATGAACACGAACCAGTCCACCGCCACGCTCAACGCGACGCGCACCGGCGGCGGCGCTTCCGGTCCCGCCGTCAAAGCCCGCCAGCTCGCCCACCTCCAAGCCCAGTTCGCCCAGCTCTCCGTCCACCTCGCCGACACCGACAGCCTCGTCCGCGTCACCACCGCCCAGGCCGCCTACCTGCGCGAGCTCGGCAGCTGGCATGCTGGACTGTGCGTCTTTTTTTTTTTTTTTTTTTTTTTTTTTTTCTTGTTTTGCTTGGTTCCGCTAACTTCTCTCAGGTTCATGGGCGCCAGCAAGGTCCTCGGTGAAGACGGCAGCAAGGAAGCAAGCCAGCAGGAGTCATGAGTCTCGGGAAGAAATACGGAAAGACAAATGACAAGATACCCCCAACAGTAGAGAGCTGCAACACACACACACGTACATAGGTCACGGCGCAGCATTATTCACGAAACGAAATGAGTTGAAGCTTTTCGGGATTGCATGACTGCGACAGTCCTCTTTGAACCCCTGCTGCAGTGACGCTGCTATCCCGGGCCCTAGAATGAGCGCGACTGGCTTGAAATGTACGCCGTTCATGGACCGTAGGCTTAGAGCCTCCGGTCTACCTGCCCGCGGCTACTATCGTCTGGCAGTTTGGCAGACAACCCCGTAGGTAGGGAGGGGCAGTTACGAATGCGGGGATGGTTCCTCTCTGCCAGCCTGGGCTGGCACAGCGTAATCGTCTTCATCCGGGCTTCTGCCTGACCGTCATTGTGCTGTTCTGTTTCTTTGACGGCCTCGCAGGCCGCGCTGGTGCCTTGGCTGCTGGCGCCTCGGTCGGTGTCGGCGTCTCCCGAAACGGCCGCCGCGGCTGCCGCGGCGCCGACACAGGATACCGCCGCACGCGCTCGCACGTGCGGCACTGCACCGCCAGCACGTCTGCCCACGGCTTGCGCCCGCCCCGGCTGCGGTTCTCCACCGTCGACACGCACGTGTCGCCCTCCACGAGCAGCGTGTCGCAGTACTTGCAGACGGTGCGCTTCACCGCCGGCCGCACGCGCATGTTGGTCTTGCGCGACACCGCGCGCATCTGCGTGAGCAGGCGGCGGGACATGCCTTGCAAGGGGGCGGCTGCCTGTGGTGTCGGGTCTTGGCCGGCTTGGCCATCGGTCTGGCTCTTGCTGGCTTGCGGTTGTGGCGCTGGTGTTTGAGGTAGTGGCGGCGGCGGCCGCAGCCGCGCCAGCAGGGCTGCTGCCTGGTAGAGAAACGACACCCTGGAATGGGCTGGGCGGTTGCCCGCAGCCCCAGGGGCGGTTTTGCTCTTCGCCATGTCGTGAAGATGCTTCTGGAAGCGGCCGGGTGCGCAGCAGAGTACAATGGTAAGCAAAACAATGTTTGGCGAGAAGCCACACTATTGGTCCGTGCACACGTCTCGGATCGGAACATTTATTTTCTCGGGCTAAGCCACATCCGTTCTTTCTGTGCTCTTTTTTCTGTCAGTTGCCTTGCCTCCAAGTTTTGCCTCTCCCTTCCTCCCTTTCTTCTCCCCTCGGTTTTTCCCACGATTCTCAACAACATCAGAACATTCCTGACTGTTGCGTTCCCCCCCCTCTTTTTTTTCAGTGGTTGCAGTTGCGTTAAGGCAAATTCCTTACTTTAGTGTCGTTTGTATCTTGGTGTCATTTTCCCCTATATATCTTGCTGTTTTCCCCGCCAAAATCCCCCCTTTCGCCTCTTTTTCGCGCCTGAGATCAAAAACTCGATCTTTCGCGACACAAAATCCAACGCGCCGGCAACACAGCAGCTTGAGACTCGTCGTGTCAATACCCGCTGTGTCATCACCGATACCTTCACTCTACAGGCTTTTTTTTTTCATCAAAAACTATCTTTCACCACAGTAAAAAATGTCGGCTGAGGAGGATCTGATCGACTACTCCGACGAGGAGCTGAACACCACCGAGGGCGCCGCCGCTCCCTCCAACGGCAAGAAGGGCGCCGCCGCTGCTTCTGGTGATGCTGCTGCTGCCGGTAACAACAGCGTCGACAAGAAGGGCAGCTATGTTGGCATCCACTCGACCGGTTTCCGGGACTTCCTCCTGAAGCCAGAGCTTTTCCGCGCCACCGCCGACTGCGGTTTCGAGCATCCATCGGAGGGTTAGTCCTTGATACCTATGAAAACTTTTAATCTCCCAGCTTCATCACCGCTTGCTCCTTTCCTCTCTTTTTTTCTCTCTCTTTCTCATTTCTCATCCTCTTCCTCGTCCTACACCACCACTGCTACATCCAAAAAGAAGTGTCCGTCCATGGTGGCAAGCAAACGGCCGAAGAACAAGAGGGGAGAATCCGATAAAAGAACCACCCCCAAAGCATCGGATGTCGAGACAGTCGGCAGGATCCGAGGAACCGGGCGCGTCTAGAAGAGTATGGGAAGAGAAGGCTGGTTTCCCATGGCTGCGTTTTGGATGGGAACACCTGCCATATTGGTTTGGCTGTCTCTAAACAGGACACCAAGGGAGGCCCGCATACCTATCCAATAAAGGCAGCAGGGCTGAAATACGCTTGGTGACGTCGCGAAAGCGGTCACGCCTTGTTTGGGAATGACGGTGTTATCCCGGGCCTGTCTGTCGGCTGGGATGGCTTGGTGGACGACTGGTAGCAGGTCGCCACGCTCAGCGCAAGCCAAGCCGCTGGAGAAGAGGGGGGAGGGACGTGGTTTTTTTTCTTGCTCTGCCCGTTCTTTGGAATGAGTGTGCTGGTTCTGACCACTGCGGTGTTCGGTCACGGTTCGGCCGCCGGTTACGACTGACGAGACCTATCCGATACCCGTCGATCCCTCCTCCCCCTGCGGCAATTTCCGAAGCGGAGGATGCCGTGTCTCGATGCTACTGTGACAGGAAGCAGAGACCGGCCTCTGAGGACTGCGACGGATCGGCTGACTGCTATGCTGGCCGACCCCGGTTCTCGGCGGAATGACGGCTGCGTCAAACGCCGAGCAACGCCTCATGTCATAATTCGTGTTGTTGTTGGTGGTGGTCGAGGAGGATATGCTTCGGAGGACTTGCCCTGCTTTTGCTCTGGCGACACCGATATTTTGCTGCACCGATGGACGGACGAACCTCTTCATCCCTCGCACTTCCGTTCAAGCCATTTTACGAGCAAATCTTTCTGACATTCGATCGAATCCCTACAGTTCAGCAAACCTGCATTCCCCAGGCCCTCATCGGAGGTGACATCATCTGCCAAGCCAAGTCCGGTCTGGGCAAGACGGCTGTTTTCGTTCTGGCCACTCTCCAACAGATTGAGCCTGTCGCCGGCGAGTGCTCTGTGCTGGTCATGTGCCACACCCGTGAGCTCGCCTTCCAGATCCGCAATGAGTACAACCGCTTTTCCAAGTACATGCCCGAGATCAAGACCGGCGTGTTCTACGGCGGTACTCCCATCCAGAAGGATGCCGAGATCCTGCGCAACAAGGAGACGCACCCCCACATCATCGTTGGCACACCCGGCCGTCTCAACGCACTTGTGCGCGACAAGTACCTGCGCCTCGGCAGCGTCCGCATCTTTGTCCTCGACGAGTGCGACAAGATGCTGGACCAGATTGGTACGTCCCGGTTTGCAGCTGCATTTCAGAGACAAGACGAGCAGATCTAACGACCCAGACATGCGCCGTGACGTGCAGGAGATCTTCCGTGCCACGCCCCAGCAGAAGCAGGTCATGATGTTCTCAGCCACCCTGTCGGACGAGATCAAGCCCATCTGCCGGAAGTTCATGCAGAACCCGACGGAGCACTACGTCGACGAGGACACCAAGTTGACCTTGCACGGTCTTCAGCAGTACTACATCCCGCTGGAGGAGCGTGAGAAGAACCGCAAGCTCAACGAGCTGCTCGACGAGCTGCAGTTCAACCAGGTCATTATCTTTGTCAAGAGCACCCTGCGTGCCACCGAGCTTGACAAGCTTCTGCGCGAGTGCAACTTCCCGTCCATTGCAGTTCACTCCGGCGTCAGCCAGGAGGAGAGGTGAGCTCGATCGGGTTTTCGGACGAAGACAAGCCGAATTGCTAACAGAAGCAGAATTCGTCGCTACAAGGAGTTCAAGGAGTTCAACAAGCGCATCTGCGTTGCCACGGATGTGTTTGGCCGTGGTATCGATATCGAGCGCATCAACCTGGCCATCAACTACGATCTGCCTGCCGACGCCGACTCGTACCTGCACCGTGTCGGTCGTGCCGGTCGTTTCGGTACCAAGGGCCTGGCCATCTCCTTTGTCAGCAGCGAGCAGGATAAGGAGGTGCTCAAGGCCATTGAGAAGCGCTTCGAGGTTGCTCTTCCCGAGTTCCCCAAGGGCGGTATCGACGCCAGCACTTACATGGCTTCGTAAGGCATAACGACAGGAACGGTGTCGGTGCTTTGGTTTTGTGCCAGTCTGGGCCAGCCGACCTGAAAATTTTATTGTTGTTTCGATCTCTGTTTTAAAAAAAAGCCACGACGGAAAAAAATTCAACCCAGACGGGAAAGGGATGTGAGACGAGGCCTTGTTGGTTTCGGAGTTTCTGTATTATTGTGCTTGAGTTCAGATGCTTGTGTGTTTCTCTTTTTCTCTTTTCTTTTTTTACGATGTGTCTTTGTATTCCAAATGTGCCGCTGCAGGTGAGGCGGGCGAAAAGAGGACCAGATGGAATTTCATTTACTTAGACAGGCAAATCAACAAACCAGATGGGGGGACAACGCAAGCCAATCTGTGATGTCCTCGACGTGATGATGCTGACTGACTAACACGGGACATGAGTGAGTAATGGACTCACTCACCTTCCCATCCGAGTACCAACTTTCTTGTCTCTCTGGCCACTTGACAGTCTGAGTTTGCCTGCTTACTATAATTTCGCCTTTCAGTTGCCCTTGCCTCACCTGCGCACGGAGGCGCGATGCCGCTGTCAGCGTGGCGGTTCTGGGCTGCCTTGGGGCTGAACCACATGCCTCTGTCTGTCCTTTTCGTGTGTCAACCGCTTCCAACTATGCCTCGCACACCCCATCTTCATGGAAGGAAGAAAAGCCCGCCCCGCACCAAGGCGAAACCGGGTCCTTTCTATGATTCATGGGATGTCTTTGTTCAGCATCAGCTGAATGGTTTTCTAGGCAGCTAGCGAAGCCACAGGCCAACAGCTGCCCAACCTGTTGGTTGGCTCATAAGCTGCTGCTTTTTTTATGCCATTTGCTTCAGACGAGATCCTATTAGCCCAGAGACTGTGTCTGTGCCTGTTACGAGGGCCAAGCGGCCATGTGCTGCCTATTGTGCACTTCATGTCATCCCCACGATGCTGGAATATACCAGCAGCGTGTGGCTCTGCAGGAACCCAAGGCAAGGCGTTGGGTCTCTGCCACCACGAGGCTTACGAGCCTACAGCCGACAGAGAACGAACCCTTGTTGATGCACACCCCCCTCCCCCCCCCCGTCGTGTTAGTTTGTACTCGTGCTGCTCGGCACTGCTTCCTTCGGTGCTCTTCGGCTGAACGCGGTCAGGTGAGCTGACCACGGCATACGGGAATGAATACGGGGTTTGAGGCATCGTTCTTTTTTTCTTTTGCAACGCATCTGCTCAGGCCACTAGGCGGCTCGCGATTTACAAGCCGGAGTCGGCTCTGCCTGCTCTGTTTGGGGTAGAACCACTGGGAGTCGCAGAGCAGTCTCCCCACACTTGCAGGGACAAAGACTGTCGTGGCAGGCTGCAGCGTCCCGTGCTGCTGGGGGGGGGGGGGAAAGATGCGACACCACAACCCACTTGGAATAGGGAGAGGCGCACGTTTTGGGGGGCAGGGCCATAGGCAGACCCATAGGCACACAGGACACACGTCTCTTGCGCGCGCGCGCGCGCACAGAGAGAGAGAAAGCCGTTCAAGAGGAACACGGCATGCTAACGGCGGTAATTTCCTTTTCCCTGCAAGCGACTGGTCAGCCGTTTGGTCCCCCCTCCCACTCCCCCAGAACCAGCTGCTGTCTTTTTTCGGACTGACTCAGCTTGGGAAGGGCGTGTGCAGGCTGCGTGTGCAGACTTTGCCGCGATGTCTCGTGATTTTAAGCTTCCAGGCGGGTCTCGGTGAAAATAAGACCTCGTCACGAGGCAAGATAGCCACAGGGAATCCTTGCCAGACCGCTCTGATCTTTTGATCTCCGCTCTTCCTCCGCTCCGGGGTCTGGAGACAAAAACGGCCAACCAACTTTTCAACGTCATTGTTCAACATGAGAGAGGAAAAAAGCAAAGAGGTCACGCTCGCCATTTGCCACATTTGTTCTTTTTTTACTATTTTTTTTTTCTTTTTTCTCTCTCTCTCTTCGGCGTTGACCGATCGCGCATGCTCCTCCCTTGTTCGGAGCAACGTTTCTTCTTGATCGCCTAGCACGCGTGCTCGGAATTCAACGGGTTCTGCCTTTTTGGGGGGGGGCTGTACCAGGGTACGCCCTCCGTAACCGCTGCCTACGAGTATTGTGAGACGCCAAAATGGCGAAGCTCCCTGTGACCTCTCGCCAGCAGTCCACTGGCCACTGAGAGGTATGGAGGGGGTACAGGCAGAGGATAGCGCTATAGCGGGTCCCCGTATTGCATACGAGCAGCGATGGCATAGCGCTGAGGCCTCGCACTACGAGCACGGGGAGTTGCGTGCCCCCGAAACGCGGAAGGCCACAGCCTCCATGCGCGTGCGTGTGCAAAAGTTGAGTCATCCAGCCACGGGGCTCTGGTGCAAGAGATTTGGGCGAAATTACGACATGGCGAAATTGCCCTTGTTGCGGCCACTCCGTATTATCTGCACAACCCAGATGGGCGCTCGCACGTCCGCTCGCGCTCGCATCTCGCATCTCGCGTCGTCCGTCCGAAGAGGACGAGACGACAGAAGGAGAAAAACAAAAACAAAAACAAAAACAGGATTTGTAAAACAGGAGACCTATCTATCGTGCGTCTTCGGACGCCGCCGGACTCGCCTGAAGGAGCCCCCGTTTGTTGTGTATCAGAACGCGTGTTGGCTCCGCAGATGAGTAACAGATGACGAAAGGTGAAAATTGAAAATCCTCGCCTTCGTACGCAGCGTCTGGCCTTTTCTCTCTCGGCTCCTCTCCACGGCCCCTTCGGCACGGATTATCTCACTCGACCCAAAGGGGAAAGGGGGGAGTGGGGAATTTGGAGTTCGGAGAATATTGTTACGAGCACAATAGGCAACCAGACAAAGGACGACGTGCGGTATACTGTGCACGGACCGGGTTGAAAACTGTGCAGCCAAATGTGTGTCATTACGAAGTACAGTCATTTCTGGAGCGCACGCATATTACTACGATACGTGCTCGTACGCAATGTATTCGGCACGTGAAGCTTGCGAGCATTATAGGGTATGATACGCAGCTGGCAGCATTGCTTGAAAGGGCCAGATGGTGCAATATGATTAGAGTTGCTGCTCGTGGTCCTCTGAGTCAATCTTGTGTGTCCTTCTCGAAAATTCCCTGCTCGACTTCTCGACTTTATCCTTCGTTTTCTCCACGTGAAGCCGGTGGGGCCGTCCAGGTGTGCCAATTACAGCAAGCCGTATCTTATCAGGCGCCTGAGAATCATTGTCCCAGAGACCAAAAGGAAAAGTGCGCTTCATTAGCTTTGCGGTGAGCCTGCCAAGATGGGCGATGTGGACCACCCCAGTGGCTGATTTGTTACATGGTACATGCATGGGCAACTACGACGGGGGGGCCACAGAAACCGGTAATACTTTGTACGTGTAGAATGGGAGGGGGGATGCCGGACTTGCCAGCTGTCAGCGGTTTCCAAAGTATTGCCGTCGGCTGCGAGCACTGGAGAGACTGCTCAGCGGCACGGCACGCTGTGATACGTGTGAGCTCTACGACAAAGCATGAATGACGAGCCTGACCGAGCTGCTCTTGTAATATCCAAGGGGGGCCCTCTTTTTGCTAAATTTAAATTCGACTGTAAGAGCAGCATTGTTTGTCAACGGCAGTGCTGGCCCCCGAAACAAGCAGCCTGATCGACAAGAGGGGCTTGTGTCAAAAAAAAGGGCCAAAAAATAGGACAAAAAAGGACAGCGAGGCGTTCCTGCTGCGGCTTGTTCTCACTCCGCACACACACGGCTGTCGCACCCCCCTGTGTCGCTTTGAACCACTTTGCTCAGGAGAAAGGAGAAATGACAGGAACAGACTAATAGAACGGACGGGAGGGAGGAGAACCATGTGCGATTGCAGGCTGTGCATTTTTGTTTGCTTGATTATATTTGGAAATCCATAGGCCGCGCGAACTTGCAGACGGGACGGCTGTGAGGAGTGGAGAGGCCCCAAGGCAGCAGTACCACCCATCCCAGACAAAGATCACGATGCCCGCTTCTGAGCGGAAACGATAGCCACTCGACTCGTGGCGGCCAGTGGAGTGCTCACACTGTCAGAGGTGGTGATCCAGCCGTGGAGTATTACAGCCAGCTGTACGAGGGAAAATGTGAGTCACGAAAGAAACAATAGCCATCAACAAACAAAACAGACCCGGACAAACACAAGCCGGTCGCGAATGCGGCCGGTTTCTGTTTAGCGGTCCTTAATGGTGGCCATCCAGGACATCCTTCGCTTGAGGCTGGGCACAAGGACAAGACAAGGCCCCTCCTCCCACCCTATGTCTCCCCCCCCCCGAAAAACGCCCTAGAAGTGGTGTCAGAAGGCAGTCTGCGAGGCAGTAAGGCAACACAGGAGAACCAAAGAATGGGGGGGGACAGAGAATACGACGTATATCGTGGACCGAGGAAATCAGGCAGAAGTGGGTCGTATCGCAAGCAGTCCGACAGGGAAGTCGAGAGCAGTCGAGAACGGCGCCGCAGCGTTGAGCAAAAGCAAGGAACACCTCAACGTGTTTGGCTGCCGTAGGGCGTCTGTCAAAGCCATGCAGACCGACCCGGATGGGGGGCGGCCGACATGCAGCCAGACAAAATAGAGGAAGGGAGGGGGGACCGCATGGCTTCGATGGCTTGCTACTGGACGGCGTCCTGCTGCTGGGAAAAGGCTGTTGCGGTAAGAAAAATACTGCCCCAGTTTGTGTAGGAAAACAGCAGCCCACCATCCGAGACTGGCTCGCTTTTCCCTATTTTCCCCCTTCATCCCCGTCCTCCCCTTCTTCTTCCTTTCCTCTTTTCCCTTTCCCATCGAACAGCAACCATGTTCGATTCACCGATCTAGAGAAAAAGCGGCTCTCCGCCTTTTTTGATTTGGATTCCTCTTCTTGTCCAGGCCCTCCTTGTCCTGTCCTTGCTGTATTGTCCCCTCCTCTCCGTCTCTTCTTTGTCGTAATTATTATACCCTTTTTCCTCCATTTTTATTTTTATTTATTTATTTTTACTTTTTCTCTCTGGGACTTGCAAAACGATTCAAGCCTCGACTTACCTTTTGCAGCTTGCGAGCACGAACTCCGACAGATCCTCTCTCTCTCCTCATCCTCCTCCTCCGTTCCTGTCGCTCCTCGCGAGGCATTCATTTGCACCTGCGATTCACCGCACTCGACGGACTTTAACCAGTAGCCGTGCTGCGTTTTTACAGCAGTGTGGACCCTGTTCTTTGGCGCTACTCTGTCCTCATAGCCAGCCCGATTCCGACTCTCGGCCTTGCCCTTTATTTACTTCCGCCCGAATCTGAAAAGCATATCAAAAGAAATAAAAAAAGGATACACCAAAAAAAAAACCGGAAAGGGAAGCCCAGATATCCAGTTGGAAGGAAACACAATCGGACATCTTGCGCAGTAGGTTTTTTTGCCCCTCTTCCCTCTCTCTCCAGCACTCCAGCACTCTCCAGCACTCTCCAGCATTCCAGTACCCCAGCACGTCTCAGTTAGCACACCTTTGGCCACACTCCCCACCGTCGCTTGCCTCCGCCTCTGAACTGCCCCCCTGCCATTTTTGCCGCCGCCACCCCTCATTCGTCCGCCACCCCGTGCCACCTGGCAAGACGCGATGACTCCCTCTGGTCTCCTTTGTCTGCGGGCTGCTGCCTTCCGTCTCCCAGGCTACCTGGCTTGACCGGTTGCGCCTTCCAGGGCATCGCGTTGGCTTCGACGATAAGGGAGAGCGCAACGGCTCAACGGCTTACCTACCGAGGATGTCCCTGTCTTTTTTTGGTCGTCTGCCGTCGTGTCTGCCTTCCTTCTTTCCTTCCTCGGACTCATTTCCCCTCAAAGGAGTCGCACCATTGCCCATCTTCTGCCTATTCGGTGCATATTTGTTTGTGCTGTACCTCCCAATTCGCCACTTTCTGCCCGAACGCACTTGCCAGCCCAAGTACCCATCCATCTCTGACACACCGGCACACACACGTATCCTTTCTGGCGCCTTCCCTGTCAGTTGGAGCCACCTGGCTTAGCCAGTCACTCGCGCCACCCCCTCCCCCCTTTCTCCTTCCCACTTTTTCTACACGCCCCCCCCCCAGCCATCTCTCCATTTCCATCCGTCCAGCCCCAACAGGCCAGCCAGCAACGCCATTCGGCGGCAATAAGCGGGTGCCTTTTCTTCGCCACTCCTCCAATACAATCTTGGCCATCTGGCGAAAGAGTCATCGCAAAAACCATCATGGGCCTCCACGTATACTCACAAATACGCTCGTTCGCGCGCTTTCTTTCTTTCTAGGCCTCCTCTTCACTCTCTAGATTGCCCTTTTCCCCTCTGAGCACATACACGTCTCAGCCGAGAAAAGAGTCATAGTCTTTCGCCGCTCCCTCTTTCACCGTGCTCGGCCTCTTTTTTCTTCTTCTGTTCTTTTTTGTTCTCTTGCTTCGCCTCTTTTTTTCTTCGCTTCCGTCATCGACCTTCTTCGGTGTCAGTCATCCGTCACCTGCCACCCCGATCGATCGCGTTTCCCGGCACAACGCGGTACCTTGCATCGTGCATACCCCCGCCCCCGAACTTCTCATCTGACGCCCGTGTCAACAACGCCTCCTCTCCTCTCCTCATAAAAACAGTCACCACTCATCCATCCAAAAAAAAGATATGATTGCGCAACCTCCCGGTCTGTGAACGCACTTTCGTCCGCGTACACTTACCTCGACAACTCACGCGTCGCCCGACTCCCCTTGGTTTTTTGCTACATGGTCCTTGTCACCGGTTATTACTCACAGCATCGCAACTAGGTGGCCGGCTGCCTCAACCGCGTCGTCACCTTGCTTCGCCTCCTCTCCCCTCCTCCCCCTTTTCTAGTATATATACTGTCCGCCAACAATGACTTTTGCGAGATACCCTCTTGCTCCAGTCGCCAGCCTCGTCCTGTCTGTATCTGCCTCTGCCGGCTTGATCTTTCGTGAAGCGCCCGCAGCACGTTCCCTCGTCTAGCGGACACCTGCTTTCGTCACATCTTCCCCTACTTCTCCTCCCGACGCTTCCTCCCCATCGCGGAGAACGCACCAGAAGAGAACTACGAGAAGCGCACGAGATTCAGGTTCACGAAACGGTCTACGGCTCATCGGCACTTACTTCTCGACTCGACTTTGGCTAGCGACTGGAGGTCTTTTTTTTTCTTACCCCAAAACCTCCTTTTCCCATGCGCATATTCGACTCTACAGCTCTTTCAGCAACCAACACTTTCTTGTTTCATATAGCCACTCCGCACAGCTCCGAAGATGCAGGGCAGCGACGACGACTATGACGCGCCCCTCGCCCATCTACATCATCCGCGCTTGCGCCACACCACCCTTCCCTATTCCTCCTCTTCTATAGCTGCCTGCGCGTCGGCGTCGGCTACCTCCGTGTGGTCCAACCTCTCCGAATCATCGCAGTCCTCCCAATCCTCCCAATCCAGCGACGCTTCGGACTTTCCTTCTAGCGTCTCCTCCTCGCAGACCTCTATCAGCAGCATCAGCAGTACCGGCAGCGCCTGTCTGGACCAGCAGCAGAAGCTCGCAGCGGCCCAGTCATGGCAGAAGCAGCAGCGGTTGCGCCAGCAGCCTGTGCAGCCAAGCCACCTGCGCCAGAACCCGCGTCGCACCAGCGCGGCATCCACCGCCCTTCCCTCCCTGCTTCGCCAGTCTGATCGCAGAACCACCTTTGTCGACCACCTTGTCGGTAAGTGCCTCTCTTTGGCTTGTCTCGCCTCTTGGAATTCACAGTCGTTAAGACTTTCTAGATGCGTCTACGCAGATTGTGCAGGCCATCTGGCCTCTGTCGTCTGTCGTCGGACGTGGGGAGAGCAGCTCTAGCTCCAGCTCCTGCAGCAGCAACAGCTACCTGCTTCCGCTGCGCACGTTCATCCAGGAGACTTTGCGCCGCTCGCGCGCCAGCTACTCGACGCTCCAGGTCGCGCTGTACTACCTCCTCCTGATCAAGCCACGCCTACCCAGCCATAATTTCACCATGGAGCAGCCCAGCGACAGCCATGCCTGCCGTGCGTTGCAGTGTGGTCGGCGCATGTTCTTGGCGGCCCTCATCCTGGCCTCCAAGTATCTGCAGGACCGCAACTACTCGGCCCGCGCCTGGAGCAAGATCTCGGGTCTCAGCACTTCTGAGATCAACCAGAACGAGACTGCGTTCCTTCATGCTGTCAACTGGCGCCTCCACATCACCAACGACGTGTACAATCGCTGGATCGACTGCGTCAACAAGTTCAACCCTCCGCAAATGCCGCCATCGCCTGGCCCTGCTGTGGTCGAGTGCTTTGAGCGCAAGTGCGAGGAGTTCCGCCACCTGATCCAGAAGCTCAACCCGTCGCTGGACAACCTCGACGAGCTGTACCCCCCCTGCGCGTCTGTGGTCCGTCGTAGCTCCTGCCAGCTGATTACCGGCGGCCTGTCCCCGATGTCTCTCTGCTCGTCCCCCGTGGCCAGCAGTCCAGCGTCGAGCGACAGCTACCCGTCGACGGTCCAATCCAGCACCGCTGTTGGTGGTAGTGCTACTCCCAGCGCCATGAAGCCTTATCCTGCGACCCCAGCTTCCTACACCTCAGGGCGCATGGCGCCTGCCATGGGTCTGCTGCCGACGCCGAAGCTGGCTCCGTCGCAACCTGGCGTCTTTGGAACCCCTGCCGCGGGTGCCATGTCTCAGATGCTCTCTGGCGGACGCTCTTCCATGTGCTTCGCGGTTGCTCAGGCTTCCAATGCCTGCTCTAGCCAAATCCTCGACCGCTGGCCATGCGCGCTGCCGTCTTCGGCGTCGCCTGGCGGGTGTCTCCCGACGCGCCGCTCGTCTCTTGCCAACTCTGTCTCTACGGCCTCCTCGCCCGAGTCCATGATCTCTGATTCGTCGCTCGTGTCGCGGGTTTCTTCCGCATCTTCTGTCTCGTGGTCGCTGATGAACGCGCCGTCTGTCCAGCCTGCCAAGGTGGACCTTTTGGCGCGGCATCGCTTCTCCAAGCACCAGAGCTGTGGGAGCCTCCGCGACAAGAGCATCTTCCTGAGACCGACTGCCATTCCTGCCGTCCGCGAGGACGACGAGTCTGGCGAGTATGGGTCGTCCATCTTCGCCTCGCCTGAGACAGCCTACGGCGGTCCCATGAGCAAGGATCTGTCTATCGACATTGATGCGACGGACGCCGCGCGCGCTCTGGCAGAGCTTCAGCAGCAGTATTGCAGCACCTCGATTCCGGGGTACTCACAGCAGCAGCAACAACAGCAGCAGCAGCAGGCTCCCAGGGTAGGCCTCAAGAGAAGCCGGCCGACGTCACTCGAGAACTCGCTCCAGGACAACGTGCGCGATCTTCTACGCGACAGCCTGCTCAAGGCTGAGAATAGCAACAACACCAATAACATCGAAAACATGGTGCCTGTCCCACCACCGAGCGGGACTGTGGCGCCGGACGCGCTCAGCCGGGTTCCCGTTGACTCGGACGCACAGGTTGCAGCACGTGCCGCCGCATTGACGGGTAGCCGCAAGCGGCTCTGCCGGACTACTTCGGCAGCAGCAGCGACAGCGGCCGCGCCTCCTACGATGCCATGCTCATATGGATTGGATCTGCAGCATCCATCCATGAGCGGACTTTACGGCCCCGGCATGTGGCAAGGGATTCTGAACTAAAAAGTAACTGGGTCCTCGGTTGAAAAGCGGCACTTGTTTTCGCTGGTAACTCTTTCTGGGGAGAAAGAAAAAGCCTTTCTTTGTGTCTGTAAAACCACAAAACAACCCTGGAAGACATTACGAAATGGTCGACCAGGGGGGGATGGAGAAGTTCTCTGGAGTGGAGTCCCTTTTTGAGGTTTGAAAAAAGCATTGATGGAGCGATGGTCGTCGTGTGTCTTGCCATCTTTTGCCCATTTCTACGGTGTTTCTGTTTGCTTTCCTGTTTTGCATGCATAGTGGTCTCGGATCAGCACCACCCAAACGGACAAACCATGGGACAAGGGAGGCAGGGCCTAAAGGGAGAAGGGGGGTATATGCGATTGTCAACTGCCTTTTTTGGCAGTAGGTTGGTGTTTATTGTTGTGTTTCGTTGATATCTTCCCGTGGTTTGTCCCACTGGAAGACGAGTGAGGGGGGCGCCTGGGAAGAAAAGGCAGGCCGCGCGGTTGGAAGGGCATGCCGTCGTAGTGGCGCCTTTTGGATGGTTGCTGAAGGCACACCTACCTGTAGATATCAAAGGATGAGACGAGCGAGCATCTGGAGCAACGTGTGCTGCATATTGCTTGGCTTGATTTGCTGCCTTTGTGTACTATCAGATATTTTCTTAATGTTTTTTTCTCTTTGTTCTCCTGACTCTCATCCCCCTGCTCTGCTTGATTTGGTTGATTTGCTGACATTGGAAACTGGTTCAGAGTGATCTGCGGCGCGATGCATGCCGGCGAGTTCTGGGTGGCGTCGCGTGCCAGCTCCAGACCGCCACAGAGGTGTGTTCCCGGTTTCGGACCTCGCGATAGTCTTTGGGCAACGAGTGGCGCCAATCCTACGATAGAAGCCGGCCCCAGTGGATAAGCAAGAGGGCCATCGCCGGAGCGTGAGTCATTCGGACGTCAACGTCGGCGTGCTTTTGGCGTTTCTTGTGTAAGATACGTGTCTTCTTCTATCGTGCGCTTGTGTTGTTTTCCCGTTCTGGTCCGGCTCGCAGCATGAATGGCGGCTACCTACCCACATGGCCTTGCGCAGCATCCACATCTTTTGCATCCACTCCGTGAGACATCGCTGCCTAAAGATGGAACGAAGCTTGCTGCTAGCATTGTCCACCCCCCCCCTCCCCCCCCTCCTCTCTCGCACACGCCCAGGACCCAGGACCCAGTGGTCCACAGTCTTGGAGAGAGATGATGCACCGGCGCCGCAGCCACCTTCTACACGTTTGTTCACGCGCGGGTCAGCATGCTGGCGTAGTTTCGCCATATGCAGGATGGGTCTCCAGCGTGAATCTGGTGAACGCTGGCGGCGAGGTGGCCGTGAAGCGGCGGGCCATCCACACCGGCAAGGGGGGGTGGGCGCACGTCCCTCCTCCTCGACCCCCCCCCCCCCCGAAAGACACTAGTTCGGATCACGACTTGTTGCCGTTGTCCTGTGAACAAGTCTAGTTCCATTTAGGCTTTGGCCATGTGGACGTTGAAAAAACAGGGGCTACTTTTCACACGTCAGGATGCAGTGCGAATGTGAACGCAGGCAAGAGACAGAGAGAGAGGATGTCGTGATGCCATTCATGGCCTCACCGTCTCGGATGCTTCGGGGCAACGATTACCAAGCAGGGTTCCTTGTTTATCCGTATTACCTGGGTAAACTGTCCAAACATAGCCAATAGGCAACCAAAAATATATCCTGTGCTGTCTCGTGTATACCAGCAAAAATCACTGCGCCGTCGGAGGCGCCCCTCTCTCGTCGTACCACCACAGCAGCTGCTCGGCGGCCGCTCTCGGCGGCGGCTTGGCGTGCTTGGAAAGAAACTCGGGCGTTGCATAGCGCGCCAGCAGCCGCAGAAACATGCACGTCTGCGAGCGCGCAAACGCCGGGTCTCTGCCGGCCCGCGCGGCGGCCTCGTCCAGCGCGGCCGTCCGCACCGATGCCGGCCACTGCGGCCAGAACACGCCGAGGCTGCTAAAGAGCGTCAGGATGGTGCACACGAGAATGTCGGCCGAGTAGGTCGACTTTGACGACTTTGACGACGACGACAATGCGTCCAGCGCTGTCTCGTCGTCGTCCTCACGTCCCACGTCGATGCTCATGAGATGCGCGTACCCCTGCCGCGTCACCTCCCAGCTGTCGGCCGCCTGCAGCCGGGCGCCGCCCTTGACCAGCCACAGCAGGCAGTCGGCGACGGTCTGCAGGCGCCGGCACCGGCGCTCGTCGCTGTCGCTGTCGCTGTCGCTGTCGCTGCCGCCGTCGCCGTGATACGGCCCTCCGGCCAGCAGCAGCCACTCGGGAATGCGCGTGCGCGGGTGCACGTCGACATGCGTCTGCCGGGTGGACGCGAACTCGTACAGCGTCAGTCGGCGGATCAGCCAGTGCCGCCTCAGCATGTACGCGCGATACGAGCTCGACGCCGTCAGCGGCGGCGGCGAGGGGAAGCCCACGAGCTGCAGCACCAGCGCCTGCTCGACCGCGAAGCAGGTGCGCAGGTTGGGCGGGCTCGGTTTCGAGCTCGAGTCCGAGTTCGAGTCCGAGTCCGGATCGGCTGGGTCGTCGAACGCGACAAAGTTGTGCGTGTAGCACCCCAGCGGGTGGACGCTCCACAGGTTCGTGCAGCATGCGTGATGCGACCCGGCATCCCCAAGCGGCGGAGGCAGTATCGGGCTGCTGGATGCAGGCAGCGCGTCACTCAGCAGGAGACGTATGTACCGGCGGCTCAGCGCGGCAGAGTCAGATGGCAGAGCCTGCAGCAGGCTGTCGTCGTCGTCTTCGGAATCAGGCAGCATGTTCTCCAGCAAAAGATGCAAGTACTGGCGGCGGCCCAGCGGCTGCCGGCGCAGCCACAGATGCTGAGCGTCGAGCAGCAGCGGCATGCGAACCCAGGGGCAAGCGAGAACGGCGGTCTGCAAAAAAAATTAAGTCAGCGTAGCTTCAGAGACGGAGGGAGACAAGACGCACCTGGAAGTCGGGGTCGCCGTGGTCGTGGCTCGGCACGGTCAAGTCGCTGGAGTGCATGCCAAACAGCGCATCCCACGTCGGCCCAAACGCGGCGATCACCATCTCCTGCAGCAGCACCCGGCTCGACAGCATGCGGCCCAGCCGCGGACTGCTCCGGGCCAGGTTCACGTTTTGCGAGAGCAGCAAAATGTGCTCCAGGATCTCGACCGGCAGGCAGCTGTCCAGCCGGAGCGGCTGCCGGCGGGCGGTCGGCCGGGCCGCGGCTGGGTCAGTGGGCGGTGGCACGGCAGAGGACCGCATCACCAGCGGTGTAGACCCCCGAGACGGCGTCCGGGTAGGAGGCAGCCCAGCGGAGGAAGACGGCGAGCCCGGCGACGGCGAGCCCGACGGCGAAGCGGAAAGCCGCTGTATCTTGAGGGCCCCCACGGCCGTCTCGACGTCTTCTTGTTTTGCTTTCCGCTTGCCGCGTACCTTGATTGGGGTGTACATGGCAGGTGGCCAAGTTAGATGGACCACTGGAGAGTTTAGCAAGCGCAAGGCTGTGATGTCAGCCCCACGATCCCCTTTCGGCCAGTCAGTCGTGAAGCTGTCGGCCGCGCTTGTCAAGGCGGCATCTGCACCTTTTTCTGATTTGACAAAAAGCGTGAACACGTTTCGAAGGAGCAGACGGTCAGCCAGAATTTTCAGCCGTCGTCGACATGATTATATAAGCAGCCAGGGCTGAAAGTCATTCCAGCGCTAAATCGCAAACACTAGCTGGTAGTGCTGTACACAGCAGATTGGAGTATGGCTATGGAGGATTCCTATGGGGGATCCCTACCCTATTCAAGTCACCCCCTATTGTTCCTTAGTGTCCTTACTAGCGGTCGGAGCGTCTCACATCTCTGATGGCCTCCAAAGCTGCGCGTAAAATGGATGTCTTGCAGAGTGCAACCCACTGTTTCGGCACGTGACCGTGCAGACAGCCCGGTGACATCCTTTTGTCTAGACGACCTGCTGGATGAGGCGCATGGCGCACTGACATGCCTGGAAACAAGTACCCATATATGCAAGGCGAGCATACATTGGAGGAGACAAGGGCTGGCGCTTCTGCATTTACAAAGTATACTACGCACGCAGCGGAGAGATGTGGGACCAGCCAATCACGTTCGATTACATAAGCATTGGAGTCGAGCTGGGAATTTTCCTCGTCGCCGAGAACGACGACATCGCTGGCGAGAACGGAACACGGCACGGCAGCAGAGCGACGTGCGGCGCTCGTGTACCTTTTAACAGCCTCCCGGGCTGTGCCAACAGCGCGAACACGACACCGATAGCAATCCTGCCGTCGCATACCCGATCGCTTCGCTTCCCACAATGGACGCAGTGCCTCTGCGGCTGCCGGTGCCGTCAGCCGGGCTGCTGCGGTTCCTGCGGCAGCAGTCGGACCGGCTGTTTGCGGCAGACGGATACACAAGCACGAGAGCGGTGGCGGTGCACGCGGCGCGGCGGAAGAAGCAGCTGGCGAGCGGCGAGCCGCAGCACCACGGCTGCAGCCACCGGGAGACGGCAGCCTTGACCGGCATGGCTGCGCTCGTGGTGCGGCCGTCTCGACCGGGGATAGGGCCTGCGAAGAGCAGAGTCCAGCACGGGCAGCCGGCACACTGGGGAGCCATGTCGTTTTCGACGTCGCGGCGGACGGGCCGCGTGTGGTGGGGGCGGGATGGCGAAAAGGCGCCCGACCAGCAGCAGCAGCAGCAGCAGCAACAGCAACAACAACAACAAGCACACGAGCAGAGGCGGCAGCAGTGGTGGGAGCGGTGGCGGCGGGGGCGGAGCCGGGGGCTGTGGGATGCGGCGACGCCATTGTCGTCGTCGTCCATGTCGATGCCGGGGTCGTCGACGTCGGCCATGGGGTCTGGCGGCCTGGCCTCGTCGTCGGGCCTTTTGCCGGGGGATCTGCCGGACCACGGGGCGGGGGCAGAGTTTGCGTCGGTCATGTTCAATGCGCGACGGCTGCAGACGGCCAAGGCGGCGCTGGAGCCGCGGCTGCGGTGCACCGAGGTGGACGAGAACGGCAAGATGATCTTGGCGGACGGGGAGTTCAAGAAGACGGAGCTGATTGCCAAGTACGGGCTGCTGCCGCGGGACCTGCGCAAGATCGACTCGTCGAACCTGCCGCACATTCTGGTGCGGCCGGCGGCCATCTTGCTGAACCTGCTGCACCTCAAGGTGCTGATCAAGGCGGACCGGGTGCTGCTGTTCGACGTGTACGGGTCGCAGACGTCGTACCCGCAGTCGGCCTTCATGTACGACCTGCAGCAGCGGCTGCAGCGCCCGGCCACGGCCGCCAGCAGCGGCCAGCCGCTGCCCTACGAGTTCCGCGCCCTCGAGGCCGTCCTGCTGTCGGTGACGTCGGAGCTCGAGGCCGAGTTCGACACCGTGCGCGAGCCGGTCATCCGCATCCTGGCCGAGCTCGAGGAGGACATTACGCGCGACCAGCTGCGCGTGCTGCTGGTGCTGTCCAAAAAGGTCAGCACCTTTGAGCAAAAGGCCAAGCTGGTGCGCGACGCCATCGAGGAGCTGCTCGAGGCCGACGACGACCTCGCCGCCATGTACCTGACGGAGAAGCGCCACGACCTGTTCCGCGGCGAGGACGACCACACCGAGGTCGAGATGCTGCTCGAGTCCTACCACAAGATCTGCGACGAGGTTGCCCAGGAGGCCGGCAGTCTCGTGACCAGCATCCGCAACACGGAGGAGATGTACGTCCCCCTCCCCCCCCCCTTTTTTTTTCTCGTCACCCCTCACCCTCTCACTGTCTGCTCACTCACCAGCGTCCGCGCCATCCTCGACGCCAACCGCAACGCGCTCATGCTGCTGGACGTCAAATTCAGCATCGGCACGCTGGGCCTGGCCATGGGCACCTTTCTGGCCGGCCTCTACGGCATGAACCTGGAAAACTTTATCGAGCAGACCGTCTGGGGCTTCGGCTCCGTCACCGCCGTCTCCTTTGCCTTTTCCCTGCTCGTCTGCTGGTTCGGCCTCGGCAAGCTGCGCAAGGTCCAGCGCGTCACCATGCACGGCGCCCCGGGCGGCCGCAGCGGCACCTCGCTCGTCGGGCCCCACAGCAGCTACAGCGCCTTTGGCGCCCTGGCGCCGGGCGCCTACGGCAGCGCCGGCGCCGCGCAGCCGCCCCTCGACGAGCGCAGCCGGCAGCGGCTGCGGCGCGTGGGCATGCGGTCGGCCATGAAAAAATATTACTAACTAGTTGATAATCTCATACCCAATAGACGCATCTCCACAAATCCTGGACGGCTCACTCCTCCTCGATGATGTCCTTTTTGAAAAAGTTGGCCATCTGGCGCGCGGCCTCGGCCCCGACCAGCGGCTGCAGGGCGGCGGCGTCCATGGCGGCGACGGCCTGGATGCTCTCGGTCTCGCGCACGAGGGTGTGCAGGTTCTGGGGGGTGACGCCCGGGACGGCGGCGAGCATGTCCTGGGGCTCCTGGTGAAAGGGCTGGTCGTCGGCGCGGGCGAGCGGGTCGAGGCCGGCCTGGACGGCGGCCTTGGGGTCGGGCTCGGCCTCCTGGGCCTTGAGGCGGGCAAAGATCTCGGCCGTCTCGTAGGGCGACGAGGCCCAGAGGATGCGCAGGCGGGGGAAGGCGAGGGTCAGCAGGACGATCTTGGACTGCAGGTCGGAGGCGGCAGTGTTGGCAGCCGTGGGAGCGGCCGCCTGGCGCAGGTCGGCAAACGGCTCGAGGGTAAACGACTTGTTCTGGTCAAACTCGATGAGCAGCATGGGGTCGCGGTAGTGCTGGAACATGGACTCGCACTGGGCAAAGAGGCGGCCGTCGCGAAAGGAGGCGATCAGGTCGCTGACGGACTTGCGCTCGACGCAGATGTGCGGCGACAGCACGTAGTCGCCCACGGTCAGCATGCACGGCACCACGCGCATGCTGCGCGCGTGCAGCAGCGACGGCAGCGACGACCGGAACTCGCGCACGTCCACCACCACCCGCGGCGGCTGCGCCGTCGCCCCCGCCAGCCGCCCGCCGCCGGCGATGCGCGTGTTGACCGTGCGCAGAAACGACGCCTGGGCGTCTTCGCTGCCTTCCGCCGCCGCCTCCGTCGTCAGCACCACGCTCATCTTGGCCCGCTCCTGGATCAGCTTCGTAAAGGCGTCCTTCTCCCGGCGCACCGCCGACAGGTACCGCTGCTCCTCGACCGACCCGCCATAGTACAAAAAGTACGTCCGCACGTTGCGGTCGTTGTGCGACGACCGGTACACCTCGATGCGCCGGATAAAGGCCGCGTCCGGCTCGTACATGACAATGTACCGCGGCTTGACCTCCTCCAGCACGTGCTCGTCCTGGTCGCCGTCGTACGCGTGGATCACCACCAGGTCCGCCATGTCGTACAGCTGGTAGTAGTCGTCCATGTCCTCGAGCGGATCCGATAGGGCGGCGAGGATCTCGGCCTTTTGCCGCGCGGCTGCCAGCTCGTCGTCGTCGGCCACGTCGCCCTTCTCGTTGCCCGCCTCGGCCAGCTGGATCTCCGCCATCAGCTCCGCCACCTCGTTGGGCTTTTCGAAATACTGCGCAATGCTGCCGTTGGCCGCCCGCTGGACCGACGCCGACGCCATGGCCGATGCCGCGCTGGCTGTGCCCATGCTGCTGCTGCTGCTGCCGCCACCACCTCGCATCCGTCGCCGCTTGTTCGGGGGCACACCGCCGCGGGTGCCGGCCGGCCGGCCCGTGCGCGGGTCCACGGCCCCGCTGAGGGCCTTTTGGTTGTCGGCAAAGAGGGTGGCGTTGACGTGGGCAAACTCGCGCTTCCACTTGAGGTAGTTGCGCAGCTTGCGCCGCATCATGAACGCGCCCGAGGGCCGGTCGGCCTCGGCGTCGTAAAAGTCCTCGACCCGGGCCTCTGTGCGCGGCCGCACGTGCATCGTCTGCAGAAAGTCGCGCAGCTGCCGGCACGTGTCCGCGTCGCCGCACATGATGAGGATGGTGCCGTTGGAGTCGTCACGTGACCCAGACTGGAGCAAGAGGTCGCGGTCGATCTCGGCCAGCACGTCGGCGAGCACGGCCCACTTGGGCTGCTCCTCGAGCACAGGTTGTAGAGTGCTGTTGGGCGCGCCCGGAGTGTGCTTGCCCGTGTAGACGCGGCGCTTGGCCGTGTCAAAGATGGTCTGGGCGGCGTCGAGAAAGAGCCAGGGCGACTGGGACTGGCGGGTGGACCCCGGCGGCGGCGAGTGGGCGGCGTGGATGGTGTCGAGGCGCTGCAGAAAGGCGACGGCGTCGCAGGCGACGATGGAGGCGAGCATGCCGCGCAGGACGGTGAGGTCGCTGACGATCTGCTTGGTCTTCCAGGTGAGGCGGTGCCAGTTGGGGTCGAGCTGGCGGCGGACGACAACGTCAAAGTTCTTGAGCAGGGCGCTGTCGAGGTTCCAGTCGTCCATGTCGAGGCCGGTGTTGCCCTTTTTGAGCTCGTGGATGCTGACCTCGACGCACTCGAGGATGGCGTTTTGGATGTCCTTCATGCTGTCCGTCATGGCCACCTCGAACTCGACCACCTCGGCCCGCTTCTTGCCCTCGAGGCTCGCCGCCACGGTCACGTGGAAGCGCGGCCACAGCGAGGCCTTGCGCAGAAACAGGTTGCGCATCATGGTGGCCAGCGGCGCGAAGCCGGCGGTGAAGGCCTCGGGGTGGTCGCTAAAGGCCTTGAGGAAGCCCGTCTTGTTCTTCTGGCGGTAGATGCGCAGCACAAAGGCCTCGAGCGACGTGGCCACGATGCGGTCCGCGTGCAGGACCACCATGCCCGTGATGGACGCCGGGTCCAGCAGCGCCGTCAGCAGGTCCACCACCAGGATGCGCGACGTGATGCTGAAGACGCCCCCCTGCGCGTACATCTTCTCGCGCGCCCCCACCGTCGTAAAGTCCGTGTTGACCACCGTCAGCCCGCGGCACCGCGGCGCCATGCTGATGGCTGCGTGCTCCGCCAGCGCCTCGCCGATCCACCCGTTCTCGCGCTCCGTGGCGTTGACCACCAGCACCAGGTTGCTGCCGGCCGCGTCGTACGAGTGCAGCAGGTTGGTCACCAGCCGCATCAGGCCGAGGCCGCGGGCCACGATGGCCAGCTCATCCTCGCCCCGCAGCTCCTGGAAGAGGGCTTGCTGGTATGCCTGAGGTTAGACATTGAACAACACGAACGAAGAGAAGAAACCCACTAGAGGCAGCGAGAGCTTCACCGGCTGCGCGCCGGCCGTGGAAGACATGGGTGCTCAAGGCCAAATCATGGCGCAGAGAAACACGGGATGGCTCAGACGGGGTGGTGGCTCAGACGGGGTGGTGGCTCAGACGGGGGGTGGATGGAGGGACACGGAAAACCTCGCGGTATCACGTGAGCTCTTAGCCATAGGCCAAGTGAGACGTTACGTCATCGCCATCCTATAAGTACAGCGCCGCGGGCTGTCTAGGAGGGGACATTCTTGCCCAACACAACACACAGCACAGAAACAGAAAACAAACCAGAATTCATCAAAGCCATGTCTTCCCAGGACAAGAAAAGCACGCAGGTCGAGGACCCGACCAAGGTGAGCACCTGCTTCGGCCGCAGCGAGGCCCCTCGCTAACCGCCAGCCGGACGCCCCCAAGCACGAGCATGGGCTCTTTGAGGAGGCCAAGCTGAAGTTCCAGGCGCACACGGCCAGCCCCGGGCCGGCTGTGCCTCCGGGCTTTGCGGTGGCCCAGGAGGGCACCAAGGAGGAGCGTCGCAAGCGGGCGGAGGAGCTGAACAAGAACTAGATGAATCGAGCTTGTCTTGCATAATATGCTGAACTGTAGCTGTGCTGTAGTGCTGTACCCTGTAAGCTGTAGTGTACCCTGTAAGCCGAGCCTGCCGTAGGAATTAGGTTACAGTATTCCTTAAGAATTAGGCTACAGTATACCGCAACCCAAAACGGCTAGCGCCACCCACCAGGATCAGCCAAGTCTTTCTGCCTCCTTCTCTCTCCACTCTTCCAGTCCACCCTGGCGCCACGACGCCTCCAGTCCTGAGCCCTGAGCCTCTTGTGATTGCGTCTTCGAACCGCTCCTTCTTTTTCTGCCCATCGTCCTCGCGCCTGCCTTTCCCTGGCCGCCGAATTGATTCAGGGGTCGTTGCCTTTTGACCTCTGACTCTCTCTCTCTTCCTCTCCCTCTCTCTCACTCTCTCCCTCTCTCTCCCTCTCTCCCGCCACATCTCCCGCCATGCCGTCGATCCTCAACGACGCCGACAAGGAAACCGTCAAGCGCTTTGTGCCCAAGGCCAACAACAAGATCCAGGCCGTCGCCGTCGCCCGTCTCTACGTCGCCTACCCCAACCGCTCGCGATGGACCTACACCGGGCTGCAGGGGGCCGTTGTGCTCTGCAATGACCTCGTCGGCAACACGTACTGGCTCAAGATGGTGGACGTATCGGTAGGTGCTTCTTCTGTCTTGCTCTGCATGCACAGCTGACCCCCAGCCCGGAAACCGCGGCGTCATCTGGGACCAGGAGATCTACGACTCGTGGAACTACAATCAGGACCGGGTCTTCTTCCACACGTTTGAGCTCGAGGAGTGCCTCGCCGGCCTGTCATTTGCGGACGAGAAGGAGGCCAAGCAGTTCAAGAAGAAGATGGACGACCGCGAGAAGAACGCCAGCAAGGCCACCAAGAACACGCCGTTTGGCGGTCCCATCCAGAGCCACGGCACCAACAGCACCACAGCCAGCCACAAGCACTCGCGCCTCGGCGGCATCTTCCACACCTACCGCCACTCGTCCGCCTCCACGCCGCCCGACTCGCCGCACGCCCTGCAGAGTCCCTACAGCGTCAACAACAACAGCGCCAGCGGCCGCCGCTCGCCGCCCTCCGAGTTTGCCACCCTCGAGGCCTTTGACCCCCAGTGGCGCGAGCACTTTGGCGTCGACCTGCGCGCCAAGGGCCTGACCGACGATTTTATCCGCGACAACCAGGACTTTATCGTCGAGTTTCTGCAGCAGGAGCAGGGCGGCAGTGGCGGTGCGGCCAAGCGGAACGCCACTCCTCCGCCTCCGCCTCCGGCGGCAGCGTCTGCAGCCGTGGCCGCGACGGGCGGACCCGGCTCGCGAGCACCGCCACCGCCACCGCCGCCACCGCCGGCAGCAGCCAATGCAGGAGCCAAGCGAACAGCGGGACCGCCTCCTCCGCCGGCCCCCCGACGGTCCGGCAAGAACGACGCCAGCCACGCGGCCGAACTGCCGGCCGAGCCGTCTCCTCCGCGGCCCAAGTATGGCGTGCCGCCGCCGCTGACCGAAGCCGGTAAGTTTGCGCATTCGCCCGCGACGTCGCGGCACAATCCGGGCCCGGTCTCGAGCCCGGGACCGCCACCGCCACCTCGACCGCCGAAGACGGCCCTCGACGACGAGGAGACGAGTGGCGGCGGTCGCCGGTTTGGCGTACCGCCTGCCTTTTCCGGCCAGCGCATTCCTCCGGCGCCAGCGAGCCGCGGCTCAGGAGGCCATCCGCCCGCTCTTCCGGCACGCGAGACGGCACCACCGGCGCTTCCGGCACGCGAGCAGCCTCCCCCAGCACCGCCACGCGTGTCTGCCCCGTTCTCCTCGAACAACCGACACGTGCCGGTGCCGGTGCCGCCGCCGGCACCGCCATCGAGAAACACGGGCGTCTCGCATGCCCCTTCACAACCGCCACCGCCGCCGCAGCCGCCGCGACACTCGGCGCCGCCCGAACCCCTGCGGCCGCCAGAGCCACCGCGGCCTCCACAGCTGCCGCCGCCACCCGTTCGCAACACGGCGCCAGCCCTGCCATCGCAGCCTCCGCCTCCGCCCGCTGTTCGAAACACGGCGGTCTCGCACTCACCACAGTCGCAGCCGCCGCCACCGCCTCCTCTTCCTGTGTCTCAGGCGCCTGCCATCCCGCCTCCCCCACCGCCGCCACCCGTACCCAGCCAGTCGCAGGCACCTCCGCCACCACCGCCGCCGCCTCCACCCGGACCACCACCTCTGCCGAGCGGAGCAAGCGGCGTGCCCCCTCCACCGCCTCCACCACCACCACCCGGACCTCCGCCTATGCCGAGCGGAGCTGGTGCACCGCCTCCGCCTCCGCCGCCACCCGGGCCGCCACCCTTGCCCAGCGGAGCGGGCGCCCCGCCTCCGCCGCCAGGGCCCCCGCCGCCTCCATCAGGCGGCGGCGCGCCGTCGCCGGCGCTGCCGGTAGTCAGCCAGGACAAGGCGGCGGTGCTGGCCGGCATCCAGAACGCGGGCGGCATCCGAGCCCTGAAGAAGGTGGACCGCAGCCAGATCCGCGACCGCAGCGCAGCCCAAGTGGGCGGCAGCTCGGACACGGGGACGCACGGCAGCGGAATGGCGGTTGCAGGCGCGGCGGCGGCAGTCGGCGGCGGCGGCATGGCCGACGCGCTGGCGCTGGCGCTGCAGAAGCGCAAGGAGAAAGTCAGCCAGAGCGGTAAGTCAACGGACCTGTCTATGCTTGAATTCATGCTAACTGGCCAGATGACGAGAAAGACGATGATGACTGGGACTAAACGCGTGGAAAGACGTAGAGGATTTTGGAAAGGAGAACCAGAGAGCCAGAGAAGACAGGAGAACAGAAAAGGACAAGAAAACAGAGCCGAGATTGGGATTGTGTCGCTGTAAGATACTTTACAGACATCAGGGATTCATAGCCAGCGTTATGTTGATTGGGGAACTTGAACAAGCTGAACCCATGCCAAGCCCACTGTATAATGCCCACTAGCGCCCCAATTTACACCGCCCGTATTTTCCCACATGACAGAGCCTCAAACCAGAGGATATTTCTCGACATCTCCTGCCATGCTCGCAACACCCACCGCCAGCTGCTGGGCGTGTCGTCGGACAGCCCATCGGGCGGCGTCTGCAGCGGCGTGGTACGTGACGTCGTCGTCGTCGTCGTCTCTCCCTCGACATGCGTCGACCGGCGCACCTCGACAGCGCAGAACGCGACAAGCCTACTTTGCGACGAGAAAGGGTCTTGTCGAGGCAGCTTTCAAAACGGCAGCAGCCGACCCGAGCGGCCGCGGTGTCTCGCCGTCGTCGTCGTCGTCGTCGTCGCCGCCGTCGTCCATCCTCGTCCCCTTTGTCGACCCCCCCGACAAGTTCTTCACCAACCTGGGCCCCGACGTGGTCCCGCCCGCCCTTGGCGACTTCCGCTCGCTGCCCAAGGACCCGGCCGCCCTGCGCGGCCTCGCCGTGCGCTACAGCCGCAAGCACGTGCTGCACCCGTGGTCGATGCGCGACCTCGAGGGCACGCCGGCGGTGGCGGCGGCGGCCGGGGCGTCCGGCGGTGCACCGGTAGGCTTTGCGTCGGCGCTGGCCGAGGCGACGCTGCGGCGGTATGCGGCGCAGCACGCGCGCGCGCCGCTGTGGTTCCTGGTGCTGTCGCTGGTGCAGAACAGCGGCGCCAGCAGCGACAGCGAGATGGGCAAGTCCAAGAAGCCGTATCGCAAGCCGCCCCGGGTGCCCGTCTACGTGCAGCAGACGCTGCGGCGGCGCGTGCAGCGGGCGTTTCGGGCGGCGCTGCGGGCGCGCGGCTACGACGAGGCCGGTCGGCCGCAAGACCACACCAACAAGACGGCCGCGCTCTACGGGACGGTGCGCATCACCGCCACCGTCGGCCCGCTCGTGCACCTGCCCTACACGGCGCTGGTGGCCGCGCTCGCGTCGACGGTGGCGGCGCTGGAGCCGCGGCTGGCGCAGACGCGGGGGGCCGATCGGCCTCTGGCAGCGAAGCCATCGGAGCGCTGGCCCGAGCTGTCGCGGAAGCGGCCGAGCAGGTCTTAGTCAGGATTAGTCAGGATTAGGCCTAGACAGATTAGACATTAATGACTAATCGCTTCCCCAGCGCCAAGGCTGAGCTTCCAGCTTGAGAGTGGGCCATCTCCCTTTTCACCAATTTGTCGTCAGCTGGCCACGACGGACTTCAGACCGCACCCTCGCCTCGACCCTTTTACTCTTTCCGAAGCCATTCCCCGCCGTCACGATGCTCGTGTCGCTGACTGTCGGCAAGGTCGACGCCGGCGTGACCGTGCTGCTGACGCAAGACAAGCGACTGGTGGGTTTTTGTTTTTCTCCTCTGGAGAAAGAGACAGCGCTGACGGACAGATTGAGTTCCCGTCGATCCTGCTGCCGCCCAACATTGCGTCGGGGTCGATTGTGGACATTGCGGTGAGCCGCAACCAGGGGGCGGAGGCGGCGGCAGAGGCGGCGTTTGCGGCGCTGCAGACGCGGATCCGGGACACGTTTGGGACGGGGCGGCCGGCGGCGCCGGTGCTGCGGTGCCGGAACGCGACGCAGACGAGCGTGGTGCTGGAGTGGGAGGCGGTGCAGCTGGCGACGGCGGACCTGATCAGCCTGGTGCTGTACCGCAACGGGCAAAAGGCCGGGCCGATCCCGCGGCCGCTGCAGATGCGCTCGACCAAGATCTCGGGCCTCGCCGTCGACACCGAGTACGAGTTCCACCTCGTCCTGCGCACCAGCGCCGGCACCCTCGACAGCGAGCGCGTCCGCGTCCGCACCCACAAGATGACCGACCTCAGCGGCGTCACCATTACCACCGGCATCCTGCCCGGCGCCACCCGCGACCGCCTCGCCGCCGCCGTCGCCCGCATCGGCGCCAAGCTCGTGCCCGAACCGGGCGTCGTCCGCATCGACACCACCCACTTTGTCACCACCGAGGGCCGCGGCCTCGCCTGGGAAAAGGCCGTCGAGCTCAACATCCCCGTCGTCCGCCCCGAGTGGGTGGCCGCCTGCGAGTCCAGCGGCCGCATCCTCGGCGTCACCAAGTTTTACCTCGACGCGGTGCGGCCGGGGCCGGATGAAACTGCTTCCCCGGACAAGGCCCTGCCTCCCCAGCCGGCGGATCCGGGCGACGAGGATGACAACAACCACAAAGGCCATGCCGACAACACGGCCGACAACACGGCCGAAGACACCACCAAAGACAAGACGGTCGTTCCTGGCGGCGACGACCAAAAGGTCTTTTTGGGCGACGACGAGCACGGCCCGCAAAAGCTGGCGCAGCGGCCGCGGCCGGCCACAGTGGAAGACGACGACGACGGCGACGACGACGACAAGGAAAGCGAGCGGGAAGACGAGGACGGCAAAAAAGGCAAGAATGCGCGGCTGAGCCCGGGCGCGGCCAAGTCGCCGGGCGGCGACGGCAGCTCGTTCCAGGACGTGGCTCTATGATTGTTCATTCGGGACGTAGCTATAGATTGTTTTGTCTGGTTTTGTTTGTTTGGCTGTCTTTTTCCCCAATTGTGTAATGATTCCTGGCGTTCCAGCGTCTATGCAAAAATAGAATGCAGACCTGAATGCATATCCTGTATCCTGTATTCTCCAACGCCTTGAATTCCAACAAACGCCGTCTATGCAACTTGACCGCTACACCTCACATCCGCTTGGGCTTCTTCTTGATGAACGGATCGACCGGCCCTTTTTTCTTTGGTCGCATCGGCGGCTGTCTGTTAGCAGAGTTAGGGTAGGAGGGTTGGCAGGTGTCGTAACTCACTCTTGGCCTTGGCGCTGCCGGCGCTGCTGCCGGCTCTGGGATGCCCAGCACCTCCATGGCCGACGGATCGGTCGGCCGCTTGGGCTCCGGCTTGGACACCGGCTTGGTGTCGTGGACTCGTTTTGGCGGTGGCGGCTCGACTCCGTCGTGCGGCCGTTTCTTGGCCGGCCCGGCTGCCGAGCTGTGCACAACGGGCCGCACCGCCTCGCGCAGTCCGGCCGGCAGAGGCTCGCCGCGCGCGTTGATGCCGCCCATGCCGGCATCGGAGGACGGCCGGCTCGGCCGGTCGACCACCGTGTAGGTGGCGGGCAGCGGCGGCGGTGGTCGCTTGCGCGGGGGCTCCGTTGGTGAGATGGCGGGCGGCGGCGAGTAGCTGTCGTCGTCGGGGGTTTTCTGACGGGGGGCCGGAAGTGGTGCCGGCTGGCGCGGGGGTGGTGGTGCCGGCTTCTGGCGCGGGATTTGTTTCTGGCCCGGCCTCTGCCCCCGCAACAACCCCAGGACATCCCCCCCCGTGTAGCGGTCGCGGGCCTTGGCGTCCTCGATGAGGGCCTTCCAAAAAGGCCCCTGGCGCAGGGCGCGGGCGTCGCCGAGAATCCACAGCGACGAGCGGGCGCGGGTCAGGCCGACGTTCATGCGGCGGATGTCGGTCATGAAGCCGATGCCGCCGGTGGGGGAGGCGCGCACGCAGGAAAAGATGATAATGTCGCACTCGCGGCCCTGGAAGGCGTCGGTGGTGTTGAACTCGACGCCGGGCAGGTCGTCGCCGAACTGGTCGGCAAAGCGCTGCCGCAGAGCAAACAGCTGCGCCTTGTAGGGGGTGATGATGCCAATCTTGACAGAGTCGCTGTTGTTCACCGCCCGGAAGCGCTGAAACAGCTGCAGGGCCACGCGCACCTCGTGGTGGTTGACCAGCGACTGGCCCTTTTGGCCGCGCGCCTGCACGCCCTCGACGTCAAAGAAGCGGTACGGCCCCAGCAGACCTTTGTCATGCCACGGCTGGGCGCGCAGGCCGGCCATGTCGGCGCCGTCGATCAGCCGGCCGTCGTAAAAGGTGGCGCTGGGGAAGCGGCTGATCTCCGGGTGCATGCGGTACTGCGTGTCGAGCAGGTGGACGTCGCCCGGGCGGTTGCGCTGCATGCGCACAAACAAGCTCTGGCCGTAGCCGAAGCGGGCGGCCGACTGCGACAGCACCGTCGGCGGCAGCTGCTTGGGGTCGCCCACCAGGATGCACTTGGCCGCGCCGTACTTGAGCGGGATCAGCGCGCTGAGCTCGACGCACTGGGCGGCCTCGTCGATGATGACCGTCTCGAACTCGACGTTGAGGTGCTTGAAGACCTCGTGACCGCTGCCGCTCAGCGTCGCACAAAGCACGTGCGCTTCGTTGAGGATTCGCTGCTGAATCTGCCGCCGCTGAATCTCCGCTTCGCGCGCGTACGTGTTGCCCGACTCCTTGTCCTTTTCGATCTGCGCCCCGATCCGCCGCTGCTCCGACCGCAGCGCGTCGTGCTCCCGCTGCAGCTTGTTGGTCAGCTCGCGGTTCTCGCCTGCCCGCGCCGCCTCCAGCGCCGGTGTGAGCTCCAAGAGCTGCGTCTTGATCTCGCCTGCCCGCACGTGACGCTTTTCCCTTTCCGACCCGTTGCTTCCATTTCCATTTCCATTTCCATTTCCATTGTCGCCCCCATTCTCGGTGCTCCCCCCCTGCCCCTTCCGCACCTCGGCCTTGACCAGCTCGTCCAGCGTCACGTCCTTGACTGCCGCATTGATCACGTCCGATCGCCCCAGCCGCAGCACCCGGATCTGCCGCGTCGTCCCCGTCGTTTCCGTCACCCCCATCTTGAGCCGCAGCACCAGCTCGTCCACGGCCGCGTTGCTGGGCGCGCACACGAGCAGCCGCTTTGTGGGCAGGGCGGTGGGGGGCGTGCTGGTGGCTGTCTGTCCCGGCCGGCTCAGGGCCACGCCCGTCGTCGTCTTGAGCGTCCCCGTCAGCAGCGCTCCCACCATGGCCACGATCGTCTTGGTCTTGCCCGTGCCCGGCGGCCCCTGCACGAGGGTGAAGCCGTCGTTGGCCTTGCCGTGCAGGATGGCCAGCGCCTGGCCGCGGTTGAGCCCGTAGGTCCGCTGCATCTCGGCAATGGCGCCGTCGCCAAAGGTCAGCATCGGCGACGGCGCCGCCTTGAGCACCTCGTCCATGAGGTCGTAGTACTGAAGGCTCTCCAGCGCCGCGTACTCGCGCTCGATCGTCGTCATGTTGGTGATCTTGACCGCCCGGAACTCCGCCCCCGGCAGCAGCTCCGCCAGGATCTGGTTCTTGCGGCTGCTCAGCCGGTACGTCACCTCGAGCGTGTCCCGCTTCGTCGCCATCTTCCACACCCGCGCCAGGCAGTGCGCCGCCCCCCGGCTGCCCAGCGGGTCCTCTGCCGCCTTGGACAGCAGCACAATGTCCCCCTCGCCCACCGGCCGCTCCCGCGTCTCCCGGTTCACCGGCATCGCCGTGCTGACCTCGAGAAAGTTGTCCACCGACATCCGCGTCACCACCTTGATGCCAAACGCCCGCGCCGTCGTCTCGTCCTTGGCCGTCACAAACGACCGCCACGCCTCGCTGATCAGCAGCGGGAAGAACGTGCGCTTGTACTCTGCCGGCGACGCGTACCCGTCCGCCACCGCCGTCACCGCGCACGACTCCGTCGGCGGCTCGTCGCCCTCGTGGAAAATGTCCCACTCCAGGATCGCCTGGTGCAGCCGGCCCATGTTGGGGATCAGCCGCGCCCGCATGTCCTTGGCCGACCGCTGCTGCTTGACCTTTTTCACCGGCGTCCGCGCCGCCATCTGCTGCAGCGCCCGCCGTCGCCGCCGCTCCGCCTCGTCCAGCGCCTGCGCCCCCTTCTTGCTCTGCCGGATCAGCGCCGCCGACCCGTCGTCGTCGTCTGAATCCTCCGACGACTCGTCCGTCGCGCTGTCCACCATGATGTCGCTCTTCAACGGCCCCTCGCGCAGCGCCCGCGCCTTGGCAATCGCCTCCGCCTTGTGCTTCTCCAGCTCCGCCTTGTCGCGCTGCCGCGCCTCGCGGATCGCTGCCCGGTTCGCCAGCAGCGCCTTTTGGTCTTTGCCCGCTGCCGCTGTCGTCGACGCCTTCATCCGGTCCAGCAGCGCCTTGTGCTTGTTGAGCCCCGGCGTCAGCTGCGACGCCGCGTCTTTGCTCGAGAGCGTCGACGTCGCCTTGGTCGATGTTGTCGACGCCACCGAAGGCGACGGCGATGCCGACGACGTCCCACCGCGCGACCACGCCTCGATCGTTGTTTGTTTTTTCTTTGCCAGGGCCGCCACGCTCGGCTTCGACCACGACACAATCTCCACGTCGTCATCGTCGCCCTCGCCCTCGCCCCCGTCGCCAATCGCCTTCATCAGCTCCGCCCGCTGCGTGTCGCTCATGTTGGTGTTCATCCTGAACTTGTTGCGCAGCTGCGGGTGCGGCGTGTACGTGTTGCGGATGGCGTCGACAAACTTGTCCGGAAAGGTCAGGTTGAACTCCTTGAGCCGCGTGAACAGCTGCACCAGAATGTCCACGATGATGCCCACCAGGTACAGATCGCGCAGCTGGATCATCTCCACGAGGCCCATGGCGTGCTTCCGCGGCGCATCGAGGACGTCGTGCATGGGGTCGGCTGTCGCCGTCGTCGCTGTCACTGCCGTCCCCTCCCCCCCCAAAGCCGACGCAATCAGGCCGTCCTGCGCCATCAGCTGCCGCGCAAACTCCATGACGTCGCGGCAGTAGTTCTCCATGACCGCCTTCTCCACGTCCTCGCTCCACGCCCGCGCCCGCAGAAAGGAGTGGTCCACAAACTGCCACTCCCGCGTCCACCACCGCCGCACCGCTCTGCGCTCGTCGTCTGTCAGCGCCCGCGACCGCAGCAGGCCCGACGACGCGTCGCACAGCGCGTCCAGCACGTCCTTGCTGCAGCGGTAGATGTGCCGCATCGGCTCAAAGCTGGTGCTCGTACTCGTGCTCGTGGCACCCCCCGTCAGCTGGTCCACCGCGTCGGCAAACGACGACAGAAACAGCACGGGCGACGCGTGCACCATCTTGTCCACCGCCTCGGACCGCCCGTCCTCGGAATCGACCACGGCGCTCAGCAGCAGCGCCCCGGCCTCGCGGATCGAGTCCTCCGCGTGCATCAGCGACGACACCACCGCATCCATGGCCCGGCCCTGCACGTCCTCCACCAGCCGCTTCAGGTCGTCGCGCCCCAGGCTCTCGCCCACGCGCTCCATCGTCGCCGCCATGGCCTCGGCCGCCGGCTCCAGCTCGCTGTTGAACCGCCGCCGGCCCTCGTCCTCCACCTGCGCCTGCCGCTTCTTGGGCGCAAACCGCTGCACCCCCCGCAGCGACAGCGTCGCCGCCAGCATCGCCCGCGCCAGGTCCAGCCGCCCGGGGCCCAGCGCCGTCCGGAACCCGTGCCACAGCTGCGCCGACCGCCGCGCGCTGCCCCCCGGCGGCGCCGGCAGCCGCGCCCCCTGCCGCAGCGACGCCCACTCGTCCCGCAGCGCCCGCGTGTCCAGCGCCAGCGCCGACTCCACCACGCCCACCGCCGCCCGCGACAGCCCAATGTTGTAGCGGTCGCCCGGGTGCAGGTTGGCCGACCGCACCACAAAGTCCTGGTGCTTGACCGCCTGGTTGATCACCGTGTTGACAAACAGCGCGCTCTCCGCCGTCAGCCGGTACCGCGCGTCCAGGTAGCCGTCCAGCGTCATCTGCAGCGCCGTCAGCCCCGCCACGATGCACGTCGAGTGGCCCTCCCGCGTCGCCGTCACCGCCGCCTCCGCCCGGCTCGTCAGAAAGACCGACAGCAGGTAGTCGCACACGTCCGACCGCTGGTTGCGGTTCAGCGACCGCATGAGCGCCCGCACAAACGCCACTAGCAGCGGCGCCCGCGCCCGCGGGTTCCCGGCAGCCCCCGCAGGCACCAGCTGCATCGCCTCCTCAAAGGAGCGCGCCACAAAGGCCGCGAACCCCGGGCTGCGCACCACAAACATTGGCAGCTGCGGCGGGTTCATCAGCGACAGCGCGTCCCAAAAGGCCTTGGCCGACTTGTCCATCAGCGCGCACAGCGCCCGCACCGCCTGCGCCAGCACGTCGCCGCTGCTCCGCTCCAGGTGCTGCACCGCCAGCTGGTACACGTCCACCGGGATCTGCATCCCCCGCAGCCCGTGCAGCACCAGATCCGCACTCATCGCCTCCAGCAGCAGCAGGAACCCGTCCCAGAACCGCACAATGTCCGCGTCCGCCACCTCCGCCTTGGCCACCGCCCCGATCGCGTCCGCCAGGTGGTCGCTCACCGCCCACTCAAACTGCTCCGCCGTCAGCGTCTGCGCCGGCCGCCGCTCCCACGCCGTCCGGGCAAACCGGTTGCGCAGCGCGTCCGCCTGGAACAGAAACACCGTCATCGTCGGGATCACCGCCGACGCGATCTTCAGCGGCTTCTTCTCCTGCGTCTTCTGGAACACCGTGTTGAACAGCCGTCGGTTGTCTGGCAGGCTGAGGTACTCCACGCAGCACAGCGCCTCATAGAACGCCAGCACCGCCGCCGCATCGTACGCCACCAGCTTGGCCGACGACATCGCCCCGTGCTGCTCCAGCAGCGCCACCGCCCGCTTTAGCCCCCGGTCGATCCGTGCCGAATCGTACTCGTGCAGCCGCGTCTCCATGATGCCCGTCGTCTCCTCGTCGAACTCCCTGTGCCACCATTAGCAGGAGCCCGGCCCATCAGGGGCACAAGCAAACTTACTTCAGCAGCCGGCTGCGCAGGGCCTTGCGCCCCATGTGCCACGCGCGCACGCAGCCGTCGCACTTGACCAGAAACGTCTCTGTGCGGGCAATCCACTCGGGCAGCCACCGGTCGGCCTGGTCCCGGCTGATGCCCAGAATCAGCGACGCCCACGACGTCAGCTGCAGCCGGTGCTGTCCCTCCTCGATCCGCTGCGCCTTGGCCTCGCTGCTGAGGCCGCCGCCCTCCGAGCCGGCGCCGGCATTGTCGTCGTAGTCCTCCTGGTCCTCGTCGCTGATCCGCGGGCAGAACAGGTGCACATCGGCCGGGATGCGTTCGAGCTCCTGGTGGGCCGTGATGATCTCGGCGTAGACCTCATTGGCGGTCTTCATTGTGGGAAAATGCACGGGCGCATGTCTGGGGGGTGAGGCCGCTCGAGGGACAATCGTGTGAGAGATGGGTGGCCAAATCGAGTTGTCGTCGAGCTGAAGTCGAGTGAGCTCAGCAAGAGAGGCCCTTTGCCACCTGTAAAGTCAGGGCCCGGCCGCTTTGCAGTGGCGCAGGACAGGAGGCAGAGAAGCAGCCTGGAAAAAGAAAAAGGAAAAAAGAAAAGTAGAAAAGGCCCAGGAGAGCCAGATCGGGTCGGGTCCGTAAGGATGAGCAAAAAAAAAAGGAGAGAACCAGAGCAACACAAAAAAAAAAGAATGATTAGATATTTTCCAGTCTCCAAGGCAGTGACGGGCCAGTGTGTGTGGCCCCCTAGCGCGCGCCTTCCCCACAGCAAAACCCCCAAATCCATTAAACGCCCGAGCTAGTGGGGGTCAGATCACGTTGCCACGCGACGCGTTACGACTACAAAGTATTCACAGCAACTCGTTCGGACCGCATTTATCACCAAATTCGCCTGCTCATCCGTGTCATCGATTGGTATCGTGTAGCTCAAAATAAAACAAGATAAAACAAAAGAGATGTCCTGCGATCTCTCGGCCAGTATTTGGCCGTGAAGAAGAGTAAAGAAAAAGACAATCCTTAACACAACCCTTAACACAGCCATAACGCCAATGCAATTCAACCCATCTACCCCTTCTCGGCATGCCCGTCGTTCAGCAACAGCTCCAACACAATCTGCATCCCCGGCACCTCCGGGTGCGTCATGCTGATCTTGACCGTCCCCATCGAGTTCTGGCCCTGCGCCGGCAGCTGGCCGCTCGGGTAGGCCGTGGCCGCCGTGTTGTCGCCGCCCGTGGGTCCCCTAAACCCGAGGTCGAGACACCGCACGTCGTAGCCGGCAATGATCTGCCGCAGCCGCCCGTTCTCTGCGTTCCGCACCTCCACATAGTCCTCGTTGAACAGCAGCAGGTACTGCCCGTACATCGTCGCCGCCTTGGCCTTCTTCTGCTTGCCCGAGTACTCCATGATCAGCGTCCGCGACACCTCGCCGTGCTTGTCCGCGTACACCGCGCAGTCCTCGTACGCCAGTAAGAACTCCTGGTCGTTCAGCCGGAACATGCCCAGCGGCCGCTGCTCCCGGATCCGCGCTGCAATGTTGGCAATCGCCGGCATCGCCAGGTCGCACGGCACCGACATTGGCTGCTTCCGGTCCAGCGTCAGCATCTCGATGCCCTTGGCCGTCGACACCGCCACGTAGGTCTGGAACAGGTTCAGCGAGTAGCACTCCGTCGGCAGGTAGAACTCGTCAAAGTCCCGGAACAGCTCCGTCGCTCCATTGCCGCTCTTGCGCCCCCCGAACAGCCGCGACTTCTTCTCCGTCGACTTTTGGAAAACCGGCTCCAGCACCTTGAACGTGTTGTGCATGCCCTCCTTGCGCTTGTAGAACAGTAGCGTTCGGTCCTTCATCCGCGCCGTCGCAAAGAAGCTCACATCCTTGGCCAGCCGCTGCGGCGCCCGCCGCGTGCTGTCCAGGTTCGGTGCCGGGAAGTTGGACACGGGCGCCACCACGTCCAACGGGTACGAGATCAGCGACTTGTCCGCCAGAATCAGGCACACCGAGAACTCCTCCAGCACCGCGATCTGCGTCACCCTGCTGATTTGAACAGTCTGTGTTGTTAGCAGGGACAAAAAAAATAAAATGAAAAGAAAGAAACTGCTCACCCTCGTCCATCCCCGTGGATTCGATGCATCCGAGATGTAGACGCCAAAGTCCGTGCCAATGGCAATGATCGATTTGCCGTAGGCATCGAACCCGGTCGAGCAGTTCACAGTCGCCCGGCACACCGGTGGCGGTCCTCGCGCCGGCCCAAACACCTGCTCCATCTCGCGAATCGACCGATCGAGCGGCGTGCCCCGGATCGACACGCCCGGCGTCTTGAATGTCGCGGTCATGGAGTCGTATGCAAAGGCCCAGTCCGCCAGCACGCGCAGGCGGAACGGCTCGGCATTCTGCTCCAATAGCGCGCGCGCGTGCCGCGTCTTGGCCTCGATGATTTTGTTGCACCATTCCTGTCGGCTCTGCGGCGTCGTCGCATACAGGGTGTAAATCTCGTGGCCAAGATGCTTCACGCGGAAGGGGTACAGGGTCTTGCCCTCGTCGCTCGGCGTGCCGGGCGTCGTCAGCCGGCCAATGGACGACATGGAGCTGGCCGTCGCGGTGTGCTCCAGCTCGGGCCGGTTGGCTCCGTTAGAGATCACCTTGTTGAGCCGCGTGTCGGACGACGAAGCAGCCGTTGTGCGCGCCAGCGGCGCAGTGAGCCCTTTCTGCTTCGCCACAGGGTCGTCGCTCATGCTCTCCAGCAGGAGTAGCGGCATCGGTATGGGCTGCCATGTTAGCGAGAAGCAAAGGGCAACTAGGGGCACAGATGAATGCCTACCTCTTTTGACACGTCGTATTTCTTGTCGCCCTTGCCGTCCTTGGACGAGATGGCCTTGGCCAGAATAAAGTAGTGGTCGAACAGCAGCGCGTGGGTGTCCACCCAGCGCACGCCCTTGGACCCCATGCGCTGCAGGTCGCCCTGCATGAGCAGCTCGCGGCCCAGATGGTCGAGGTTGAGCACCGTCTGAGAGCCGGGCCGGAAGACGAGCTGGCTCTGCAGTTCCTGCAGCGACACCTTCTTGCCCATCTCGTCGACGAGGCGATCGCACTCCTTGGTCACGGCACGGATCTCCTCGATGGCCTTGGCCAGATTCGTCTTCTCCTCGCTGTCCTGCGTCGTATTCTTCAGCACGGTCACGAGCAGGAGTGAGTAGCGCTGCAGGCGCGTGATGGGGGCCTTCAAAAAGGTGTCCCAGCCCAGGCGGTCCGATCGCTTGTGGTTGCGGACATGCTCGAGGAACTGGCGGAACAGCACGTTGCGGGCCGCCTCCCTGCGGACCGTGTAGGAGGCGGTGGGGTAGTCAGTCGAGTAGGCAATGTACTCGTCCTTGGCCTTGCGGATCCACTCGCGGAAGATGTCGCTGAACCCTGCAATCCAGGGGCCCTGCTCGTTCTGGCGGTACTTGAGCTGCGCCAGGAGGTGGTCCTTGTTGGCGCGCTGCATGGACTCGACCTTGCCGAAAACGGTCTCGATGAAGCGGTCGAGACGGCCGGGCGGGATGATGGGCGGCTGCCAGTGGCGGAGCTGGTTCTTGTACAGGACGCGCAGAACATCCAGCTGGTTGTTGAACTCCTCTTCGCTCGTCACAATCTCGTGCAGGACGTTCTGGCGCTCAATCTCCTTCTTGGGCTTGGCCTCGATGATCTCCTTGGTGATCTTGTAAAAGGTCACCCAGTCCTCCTTCTTGGTCGACTCCTCGGACATGAGCTCGTCCAGGTTGGCCTTCTTCAGCGTGCGCGTGCAGTAGTGCGAGTAGCAGCGGCCCGGGGTCTCGTGCTTGTGGACGCGCGGCGAGTAGCAGCCCGACCCGGTGAGCTGCCACAGCACGCCGCTGATCTCGCCGGGGCCAAACTTGACCCACTCCTCTTCGGGGATGAGGATGCCGGCCGCGAACATGGAATCGGTCACCATCGTGGCCAATGTCTCGGCATCGGCGACGTTCATGGTGGGAACCTTGGTGGTGAACAGGGCAACAAGGCCCTCTTCGATCGTCTTGCGCTTGAGGTCGGGCTCGCCGTCGGCCATCTCACGGATCCAGTGGGCGATGCTGCTGAGTGCCCACGGCTCGGCGCAAGGGCGGAAGTCCGCAGGGGCCAGCTTGGACGGCACAAACTTCCGCCGGCGCCCGGTCGGCAGGGTGATGACATCGTATGGCAGCGGCGTGCCTGCCGCCGTGCCACCGGCCTCGTAGCTGTCGTAGGGCAGGCCCTGCTGCGCAGCCATTTGCCTCTGCGCCCGCTTGCGCTCCTCGGCGGCATCGGTGCGCGAGCGCCCAGGGACCTGCACGACAGGCGTGTTGCTGTGGCTCGACAAGGAGGTCGAGCGCTCGACCTGCTGCTGCTGGTACTGCTGCTCCAGAATCTGCGAGTCGGTCTGGACGTGGAACGGAGCCGGCCGCGATTCGGTGCTGAGAGAGTAGGAATGCTGCTGGTAGGACAGTCTGGACGAGGCTGCGCTCGCCGCGGACAGCAGGTTGTTCCTCTGCGTGCCACCGGCGTTGACAGAACCGGTCGGAAGCGCGGGCAGCGGTCGGCTCGACAGGCCTGGGTGGTAGAACATGTCGGGATAGTCCTCCTTGTACGGGGACTCGCTGCCGCTGCGGCCGGAGTGGACGGACACCTGCTCGTCGCCCTCGTCGAAACTGAGCCGGTGGGTGGCCGGGGCTTGCAGCCCGCCGGTGCCGCCGTAGTCCATCTCCGCATCGAGAAACGGGGCATACTGCGCCTCGCCCTCGGACGGCCGGGGCGTTGTGGACTGTGGGGGCAGGTCGGAGCGGCCCGAGGCGGAGCGGCCGAGGCCACCAGTCGATCCAACTTGGCTGCCATAGGTCAGGTTGCCAGCATAGCCCCCGCTGAAGAGTCCGATGTCCATACCAACGAACTCGGAGTCGCTGGCTTGCTGCTCTTCGGGCGGTGCCGGCAAGGGCGACTGCGATTGCGACTGTGACTGCGACTGCGACTGCGACTGGGGGCCAGTGTGGCCTGCACCAGCGCCACCCATGCTCGCAATGCTTGTGCCCGAAGGCATGGATGTGCCACCGACGCTGAAGCGCTGGGCGTCCAGGTCGGCCTGCTGCATCTCGTACACGCCAAAGGCACCTTCCGGGTCGCTATCGTCCTCCCAGCGATAGGTAGAAGGAGCGGTAGTGTTCGTCCGGTAGGCGCTCGAAGCGGTAGATGCATTGGAGGGGACGCGGTCGACGGTAGAGGCGGCGCTCGACCAGTCGGTGCTGGGGTTGGTCGACGACGGGAGGGAGTCATGACGGTAAAAGTCGCTGTCCGAGGCGTCACCGTTGCTCGGCATGGCAGGCATGTGAGTGACGCCATTGGCGCCGTTGCTCGCAGCGGTGATGCCCAGGTCGGCCTCGATATCGTGGAACAGGCTGTCCTGTGTCACGTTCTCGCTGCTGTTACCCGCCGAGCCATGCTGCCAGCCGGACTCCTCCAGTACATCGTCTATGGCTGGCCGACTCGGGAGGGGCGCATGTGTCGGGTGACGCTGCAGAGAGCCGGGTGACGAGCTGTGGGCGGGTGGGGACGGGATAGACGGGACAGCCGAGCTCGATCGTGACACGCGGCTCGCAAAGGTGAGAGGATCTGCTCCCGCGTGGTTCGAGAGGGAGGGGGTGTGGGTGAATGTCGGATGGGACGTCTGAGACGTCATAGTGCTCGGCATGGCATAGACGGCAGATGTCGTCGCGGAAGCGGGAACGGCAGACGAACCTGGCGGAGCCGGGCTCGTGCTGCTGGGCGGATAGGCCGTAGGCGACGTGTAGTAGGGGCTGCTGCTGTTCGAGTAGGTCTGTGTGATGTACTGGGGCTCGTAGGCCGGATGCTGAGGAGAGGTGCTCGCGGCCGGTGCTGTGGAGCTGTAGTACGACTCGGGAGGGTATGGCTGCTGCGGCTGTTGTTGCTGCGCATAGATTGGCTGCGACGGTGGTAATGAGGACTGGTAGGAGGAGGCCACCGGCGAGACGACTTGGGTGCCGTAGCTGTGCTGGTAGGAGCTGGGCCCTGCATAGGTGGCGGTGCGCTGGGGAGCGACCGCGGAAGTGGTGTTGGCATAAGCGGCCGGGTTGTAGGAGGCCGGGGTGTAGTTCTGCTGCTGCTGCTGCGCCGCGAACGACATGGAGGGCACGGTGGGCGATGCGAGGCGGCCGGTGGCAGGCGGTCGGTAGGGCAGAGACTGCGACTGCGATCGGGCAAAGGCCTGCGGGTTGTAGGAGGTCGGCGACATGGGGGCCGGGAAGCCGGCGTTGGCAGAGGCGCCGCTTCCGTAGGCAGTGGGCTTCGCGGGAACGACGGGTGCCAGAGGGGAGGCATCGACGGAGCTGTTCAAGAACAGCTCTTCTTCGTTGCGATGCGCAACGCTGGGTTGTGCCCGGCCGTCTTCGAAATAGGCGGCGGCATCGTCGCTGGGGTACTGCGATTGCTGGGGGGGGTATTGCTGCTGCTGTGGTGAATGATTGCCGATGGGGTACTGCACCGGTGGCACGTGGCCGTATCGACGCTGGTGATCGCCCCGGAACGACATGTTGGCAGCGGTGGCCGTGGACGGCGCGTGGTGGTCGGCCAGGCAGCAGATGTGCGCAGTTCGGTCAGGACTGGACAAGTGGTTGTTTCGGCGAGAAAGTCGGCGAGAAAGTCGACCGCCGAAGACACGACCGATAAAGAGGGATCAGCAGGTGTGGCAATCGAAATGAAAAGCCGTCACGCCAAGACGGACATCCCAATGATGGGTGGCGGGTGTGCAGGCCACTGAGCGAGTGGCAGCTGATGCAGGACAGGCAAGTCGTTGCCACCGTCAATGAAAACGTCGCGTTAGGCTAGATGTGGTGGTGGAGAGAGAGACGGTAACGCTCGCCGTGGAGGGGGGGTGACAGACGACGCGCAGGCGGAAATAATGTAGAGTGCAGCAATGAGCAAAAGACGACGCAAAGGACAGCCCAAGGTGTCTTGTCGGTGGCTCTGCTCTTTCGCACTCTCTGCTCGGCGTTCCGAGATGAGGGTGATGAGCGGATGCAAAAAATCGACGGAGGGGGGCACAAGCCACACTCGAGTCAGTAGCAGAGTAGCAGAGGAGGCTCGGTCCTTGGTAGGGCAGGCTCAGGTGGTGGGCCTCAGGGCTCCCCTCCCCCATCAGCTTCCTTCTTTGAGCAGGATGTTCCGCGCCGTTCTCCGAGGTCGAGTGGGTCCTGTACCCAACGCATGACTGGGGCCGCGATCTATTGGATCTCGCCTGCGAAATGCTCGTATTATACGATTTGCGTACGGAGTATGAGGGGCAGAGTGGTAATACGTCCAGGGAAAAGAGAAGCAAAAGAGGGTCGGTCGCATCCAGCGGATGCTACAGTACTATGTAGACAGTAGATGACAGCTCAGCACTGGTCCCAAGTAATATTTTAAGGAGTGTCAGAGCCAAGGAAGGGCCATTGCGCTGGGCAGGTCCTTCCCAACTTGAAGCAGCACAGTCTCTGGGCAGGAGCCACGGGCCAATGGCAGGGCGGCTTGGTAGCACCCGATTAGGCAGGCTGGCCCCCGCTCCGTCGCACTTTCCGTTGCAACCGGGGTCGCTCAAAGAACAGAATGTCCTTGCTTCATATTAATATTGCAAGTACGTCTAGTCTCGGCGCCGATCGTCGTGAAGATTGACGCTGGATCGTCAGGAGGGGAAACAAATCAAGAGAAATATGATCAAAAACAGGAGAAGGAGCAGATGAGCAGATGCCGACGGAGACGCAGCCCTAAACGCCGCTACCTGTTTCAGCCCCTGCAGAAGAAGCCAACATCCCGCAACACGCTGAACACAAACTGTTGATCCCCAGAAACGGCCCCAAAAACGGCCTACAGGATGACGCCACAGGGCTGCCGCCAGGGTCCACTACAAGGGCCAGCGTTGAATCGTGATGCCGATGGCCCTAGTCGGACCTAAGCAAAAGCCAACGGCTGTCGCCTCGTACATAGTACTCGTATTCAGAGCGCAGTAGCCATTCCTGTTCCTGTCTTGTCAGTTGTCAAATTGATCGCGCGTGCAAACACGGCGACAGATGAGCTGCATGCAACCAGCTTTCAGATGGCATCACTCGACAGCCATCACTCTAAGATACTTGCAGCCGCTGCACAGATTCGACGTTTTATCGTCCAGAGGCCTGAGCTGCTATACGTGTTCGTGTCCAGACGTTGGTTCGTGTTGCCATTTGCTTTGGCTGAGGCCTCCACGCTGATGCTGGCGGAGCTGCATTGAAAATGCAGTCTCCTCGAGTGTTCCATAGCCGCAGTGCGTTCACGTGCGCAGGCGTCGACTGTCTGCTGCGTGCTTATGCGTGCTAATATGTGGCAGGCCTCCGTATATCCGACACGATAGCCTGGAAGCTTGTCGATTTGTCAGCGGGGAGGGGCTATGACGAAGTGGCAGCTAGAAATGACGAACGCACCTTCCAGACGCATTTTTCGCGACGCGGGGCAGTGCCTTCTCTTACTGCTGAGCTTCTGGCAACCGACCTGGTTACCCCTCCCCACTGCCGAAGCCAAAACACGGCCATGGTGGTAGAAACGGACTTTTGCGATTGGGCGACCTCGGGTATCCGATGTCGTTCCGCCTGCCTGTGTCTTCGCTCGAATTCGGCGTTCGCTCCTTCTGTCGACCCCGCCGATTCCGCGCTTGCTTCTCCTCCTATTTCAGTGTCTTGTGCATATTTTCTTTTCCCTTTTCCCATTCCCTCTCCTCGTTCTCTCCAGCTTTTCCACACAACCGCATTGTGTCCATCATTTGTATCCCCCCTTAGAAAAGCAATACCCTCTTAAAAATCCATCAAAATGGTCAAAGCAGGTATGGAACAATCACAAGCTCTGCATCGGCTCTGCATCGGCTCTGCACCGTGCTGGTTTGCCTCGTTTCGCGCGTGTGGTGGTGTCTGGGCCCTGCCGTCCGAACTGCGTCAAGGCTCGAGTGAGCATGGCTTTATAGAAGCGGCGGCTCGCTGTAGTGATCCGGCACCTTGATGGCCGGCTGTGCCCGCAACTCCTACCACAAAGAGTGGCCATCCATGGGGCCTGGCCAGACAGGTTCCCCAGGCCGATCAAGTGGAGGGCGGGCGAGCAGCAGGCAAAAGAGGTGGCCAGGGCAGGTGTGGTGCCATCATCCCGCCAACAAGGGCCGGCTAGGGATTGGCGGCTTATGTTAAGGTTTATGTGCTCATTTGTGCTCAACCGGAGACACCCACCCCCTGCAGAGAAGCCGCAGAGAAGCATTGTCGAAGAATGGAAAGGCTAATTGGCTAGTTGCTGTCCTCAAGGGTGACAAGGACGTCAAGGGGACCGTCACCTTTGAGCAGACGTCCGAGGACGCGCCTACCACTATCAAGTACAACATCACGGGCAACTCGCCGAGCGCCCTGCGCGGCTTCCACATCCACACCTTTGGTGACAACACCAACGGCTGCACATCGGCCGGCCCTCACTGTGAGCTCCCTGTCTGCTGGTTGTCTATGCCAATTGTTCTGACTCTCTCCTTCCAGTCAACCCCTTCGGCAAGACCCACGGCGCCCCGACCGATGAGACCCGTCACGTCGGTGACCTGGGCAACATCCAGACCGACGCCCAGGGCATTGCTGACGGCACCATTGTCGACAAGCTCGTCAAGCTGATCGGCCCCGACAGCATCATCGGCCGCACCGTTGTCATTCACGACGGTACCGATGACCTCGGCAAGGGCGGCCATGAGCAGAGCCTGATCACTGGCAACGCTGGCGGCCGCCCGGCCTGCGGCGTTATCGGCATCTCGAACTAAGCCTCAGACCGAGCCGGTGACAGAGGCCAGAGAACAAGAGAATAAAAGAGAACAGCAAAAGTTGCTTGTCGGACTACACCCAAGTAACAAGATCTAGTTTCAAATACAAGTTCTCTGATCACCTAAATGATGTGCGAGCCGCAGAGCAAGCCACAGATGACACGTAGGCATATGAGTAGTATAGACGGTAAAGTAATGCAATGCAAGGCACTGGCGTAGTATTTTGCTGCAGCATTGGCCGTCTCGACAGTAGCCACGGCGACAGCTGCTCCAGGGAGTTGCTATGTAAGATACGTCGTGGAGGGGCCAGCGGGGTCAAGCTGGCCAGACGCTCCTTCCCATGAGGGCCAGCCCCTTCCCCACAGCTCAATGTTTTAAATAATACCATCCTATCAAAAATGGCCTTAGAAATAAAGCAGCGAATTCTGTCCACAACTTGTGCCCTTGGGAAGCTTTGCCACAAGCTTCCGATCTACGATCAGCTTCTCCCTCCCAACATTATTTGCACACTCCATTGCTCGGTGCTGGAACCCTTTTTTGTCATTTTTGGCTACCACCAGTTTTGAATGTTGGTTCCCACGTTTTTTTCTTGATTTTCTCGACTCGTCCACCCACGCACTGCCGTTTTGTCGCCCGTTTGTCTTGCCAATGTAAGTCAGCTTCTCCTGCTTCTCTTCCTCCCGTCCTCATCACCGCCTTTCATGTCCCACGTGCCCAGCTCCAGACAACGCCAAACTCCCAATGCTGGACCTCGTCTACAGGTAGACGGCTGCTGCTTTGCTGCACTTGCGTCCATGCACTTTCCCAATATCACTCGATTCCAAGCTTCATGCAAAATGCCACGTGCGTCAAGGACCACACATGCAATCACCGTTTCCATGTCACCCTGCTGTTTCGGGATGCTGTCCAGTGTCAACGCCGTGGAACGGCCTCCTCACCGCTGTATCCAGAGCCGGCCCGCGCCAATGGCATGTCTCTTGTCGGGACAATGCCACTCTGCTTCGCTCTGCCACATCACCCCCTGTCACAGTCCATGATGCTCACTCTCAGTGCCACTACCGCCAGCATGTCCAAGGTCTTCATCGCCAACGTCAAATCCGTCCTCAGCGGCGATACGCTCATCCTCACGAGCCCCAACAACCCGACGCTCGAGCGGACCTTCTCGCTAGCCTTTGTGAGCGCGCCCCGTCTGAGCAAGGACAACGAAGAGGCGTTTGCCTTTCCGTCCCGCGAGTTCCTGCGCACCGCGGCTCTCGGCAAGCAGGTCCAATGCACCGTCCTGTATACCGTGCCCTCCTCACAGCGCGACTACGGCAGTGTTCTCATCAAGGACGGTCCGGAGCTGCCTGATGCGGTTGTCAAGGCCGGCTGGGTCAAGGTCCGCGAGGATGCCGGGAAGAAGGAGGACAGCGAAGAGGCTGTCCAGCGCCTCGACAACCTCCGCAATCTCGAGTCCCAGGCCCGCACCGAAAGCCGTGGTCTGTGGGCCGGCGCCGGCGGCATCATCGAGGTCCAGCACGACCTCGGCGGCCCCAACTTTCTCAAGGAGTGGAAGGGCAAGACGGTCGACGGCATCATCGAGCGCGTTTTTACCGGCGACCGCCTGCTTGTGCGTCTCCTGACCTCTGACAGCAAGCACTACCAAGTGGTGACGCTCGTTGCCGGCATCCGCACCCCGGCCACGGAGCGCGTCAACCAGTCCACGGGCCAGACCCAGGCCGGCGAGGAGTACGGCAAGGAGGCACAGCAGTTTGTCGAGACGCGGCTACTGCAGCGCCAGGTCAAGATCCAGATCGTCGGCGCCAGCCCGCAGGGCCAGCTCGTGGCCACCGTTCTGCACCCGCGCGGCAACATTGCCGAGTTCCTGCTGCAGGAGGGTCTCGCGCGCTGCAACGACTTCCACTCCACCATGCTCAGCGACCGGATGCCTTCGCTGCGTGCGGCCGAGAAGAGCGCCCAGGACCAGAAGAAGCGCTTGCACAAGCACCACGTGGCCAAGGCCGCCGAGGGCCACCTCGACGTGAGCGTGGCCAAGGTCATCGGCGCCGACACCATCATCGTCCGCAGCAAGACGGGCGATGAGAAGCGCGTCCAGATCAGCAGCGTGCGCGGCCCGCGGACCAACGACGTCAGCGAGGCGCCCTTCCGGGACGAGGCGAAGGAGTTTCTGCGCAAGAAGATCATTGGCAAGCACGTCCGCGTCACCATTGACGGCTCCCGGCCGGCCACGGACGATTTTGAGGCGCGCGACGTGGGCACGGTGACGCAGAACGGCAAAAACATTGGCCTGACGCTGGTGCAGGAGGGCTATGTATCCGTCATCCGCCACCGGAAAGACGACACGGACCGGGCCCCGAACTACGACGAGCTGCTGGCAACGCAGGAGACGGCCAAGGCGGAGAAGAAGGGCATGTGGTCTGGCAAGGCACCCAAGGTGAAACAATTTATCGACGCATCCGAGACGCTGCAGCGCGCCAAGATCCATGTGGCCACGCTGCAGCGGCAAAAGAAGGTGCCCGGCGTGGTGGACTTTTGCAAGTCCGGCTCGCGCTTCACCATTCTTGTGCCGCGGGAAGGCATCAAGTTGACGCTGGTGCTGGCGGGCATCCGGGCGCCGAGAGCGCCGGGCCGCAACACCCAGGACAAGGGCGAGCCGTTTGGCGAGGAGGCTCTGGACCTGGCCAACCGGCGGTGCAACCAGCGCGACGTGGAAATCGACGTACACGACGTGGACAAGACGGGCGGCTTCATCGGCGAGCTATTTGTCAACCGGGAGAGCTTTGCCAAGACGCTCGTGGAGGAGGGTCTGGCGACGGTGCACCAGTACTCGGCGGAGAAGTCGGGCAACGCGGCGGAGCTCAACGCGGCGGAGAAGAAGGCCAAGGAGGCGCGGAAGGGGCTGTGGCACGACTGGGATCCGTCCCAAGAGGAGACGGCGGAGGAGCGGGGCGGGGCGGAGGGCGGTGCTGGCGACGCAGCGGCGGAGGGTGCCGCGCTGGAGAAGCGGCCACAGGACTACCGGGACATTGTGGTGACGAACATTGACGCCAACGGGCGGCTGAAGATCCAGGAGATTGGCAAGGGGACGGCGGCGCTGGAGACGCTGATGAGCGAGTTCAAGAAGTTCCACCTGGACAGCAAGAACAACGTGACGATCAAGGACAACCCCAAGGCGGGCGACTACGTGTCGGCGCGGTTCTCGCTGGACAACCAATGGTACCGGGCCAAGATCCGGTCGAACGACCGGACGGGCAAGGCGGCGGAAGTGGTGTATGTGGACTACGGCAACAGCGAGCGGATCCCGTGGGCGAAGCTGCGGCCGCTGGACCAGGCGCAATTTGGGACGCAACGGCTCAAGCCGCAGGCGGTGGACGCGGTGCTGTCGTTTGTGCAGCTGCCGACGGCGACGGACTACTTCCGGGACGCGGTCAACTTTATTGCCGAGTGCACGGAGGGCCAGCAGCTGGTGGGCAGCTTCGACTACGTCGACAGCAAGGAGGGGCTCAGCTACATTACCATCTTTGACCCGAAGAACGGCTCGGACCGCAACGAGTCGCTGAACCGCGAGGTGCTGCTGAACGGGCACGGGCTGGTGCCGACGAAGCTCAAGGCGTGGGAGCGCAGCCGGGTGTTTGAGCCGACGCTCAAGACGCTGCGCGAGGCGGAGAAGGAGGCCAAAGAGGGCAAGTATGGCATGTGGGAGTACGGCGACATTACGGAGGACTAGAGTCTGCCATCTATCGTTTCTTTTTGTAGCCATTCAAGGGGTTGGTTTTACGCAGCATTGGGTCAGGAGAACGAATAAAGCAGCATTGATTTGATGTTCGAAAGCGTAGATGGAAGCGGTTGAATAAAGTGTGCGACCGTGTTGCCCCTATTCCGACCACTGCATCTCCTGTCCATTCCCTCGCCGTATAAAGTGACAAGATTTTAGCTGCGAAACAAGCACGAAAAGTAGAACCGCCTCTGGCCCAGCAAATGATAAATCAGAAATTAGAAATCAGAAATAATACCGGCGAGGCAGTCCGCGAACGACCGCCGAGCTCGAGCCCGACGCCTGGGGGCTCCAGTGCGTCTTGGCCTGCTTGTGGGCGCGCGACTCGCCGTAGTCGTCCCTGTGGCGCTTGAGCGACCGGTCCGAAGACGAAGAGGCAGATGACGACACAGATGACGACGACGGCGACGACGACGACGACGGCGACGACGACGACGCCAGCGACGACGGTCGACGCCACGGCAGCGGCGGTGCTTGCTGCCCGAGAAGCTGCCGGCGCTGCCGGCGCTGCCAAAGGTGCCAGAGCTGCTGCTCGAGGTGACGCTGGACGAGCTCGCATGGTGGCTGCTGCGGTGGCGACCAGAGGTGGCGGAGCTGGAGAGGCTCGAGCTGGAGGAGCTGGAGCGGCTGGAGCGGCTGGAGCGGCTGGAGCGGCTGGAGCGGCTGCTGCGGCTGCTGCGGCTGTGAGTGGTGGCCGGCTCCAGCAAGGCGCGCACCCGGGACGATCCGGTGAAAGACACCGATGAAGACGGCACCAGAATGGGACAGAGGAAGATCGACGGCGGGATGCTGCCCCGGTGGTCCAGACCGCCGCCGGCCAGCATGTTCAGGATCACGGGCGGCAGCGCGGCCGTGCTGATGGGCACCAGAGCCGCCGCAGGGCCTTCGCTATTGCTGCTGCTGCTGCTGCTGCTGCTGCTGCTGCTGCTGTGGCCGAGACGCTGGAAGAACTGCATGGCTGCCTGGCGCATGCGGTCGTCCAGACGGCGCTGGTGGCCCGCAGCGACAACCTGGCCGGGGGTGCTGCCGCTGTTATTGCTGTCGTCGCTGTCGCCCACACGGTTCTGCGCCACAAATGTGACGTCGTTGTCGTCCCTATCGCCGTCCCCAAAGCCGTCCTGGTTTCTGCCGTAGCCGTAGCCGTGGCTGCCCGGGCCACCCGGCGGCCCGTCGTGGCCGTCCGGGCTGTCGTCGGTCTCGACGGAGAAGATGCTGCCGCCGCCGCCGCTGTGGCCGGCGGCTGTGCTCTGCCACGTGTCGGGCTCGTCGGGGAAAAAGGCGTCGGACAGGCGGCCGGCGAGGGTGAGCACCTTGAAGAGAGTCGGGGGGATCTCGAGGTTGCCGTTGACGAGGCGGAACACGCGCACCATGGTGGCGGTGGGCAAGAGGTGGTCGCTGGTGCCGTCGGCAATGTCGTCGTGGGTTTGGTCAGCGTCGGCGTCCACGTCCTGCTCGGCCAGCCGGCGGAGGTACTCGGTGGCGCGGTTCCGGACTTCGCAGTAGGGGGCGGCCCGACCGAGCGACCGGGCCGTGCGATGGCGGCGCCAGTAGTCGCGCAGCGACGAGAGCACGTCTTCAAACTCGTCGGGGTACTTCCAAGGCGGGATCAGGATGCCGAGGCGGCGGTACGTCTCCGTGTCCGTCGACAGGCCCTTGCGGCGCAGGTGCACCGACGCGCGGCGCAGCAGCTGCTTCTGGGCGCGCAGCAGGGCGCCGGGCTCGGTCGGGCTCGCGTCGGTGGCGATCTGCCTCAGGTGGCTGAGCGGATGCCGCACCGACACCTCCACGGCCGTGTGGTACAGCAAGTGGCCGGCATCCTCAATGTTGGCCATTGCGTCCTTGCAAAAGACACAGACAAGTTTGATCACTTTGTTCACCCGTGAGGTGAGACGAATGGGTATCGCAGGGCCTTTGATGTCGCTCTATTATCACACTCTCTTTAACGGAATCTCGTTCTCACGTTGGCGTTGCAAGATGCTTCAGACGTCGAGAGTTCAGACGTCTAGTTCGGACTCTAGAACAGTAGCTGGCCAAGAGAAGCCTTGCTCCCCCCGAATTGTGACTTTCCAAACTTTTGATTGTAGAGTGAAAGATAAAAAGTCCCCCTAACGCCTTGCCTTTGAAATATAAAGACAACCCCGCTCCCTCTTCGCATCCTTCTCACTCCGCCTTCAGATGGGGAGAGCGCTTTCGAGGCCGTGTTACTCGGCCCGGCTCTTCCCTGTGATTGGCGAGACACGACCGACTTCGCGGCTCGCCTTCGCTAGTCTTCCATCTTGGTGTCTCGATCGTCGCCGCGAATCCATAAGACGTTGTTGCAGCTGCAAGGTCAGCAAATGAGAGAGTGACTGGCAGCGGGAGTTGGCCTACCGAATGAGGACCTGCCCCAGCTGGCCGGTGCTCTTGCCGTCGACATACTCCTCCGTGTCTGACAGCTGCAGGTTCATGTAGCTGTCGATGGACACCAGAGAGCCCTTGTACTCGGTCTCGTTCCACTTGAGCCGCACGGCGACAGGCTTGCCGACGAGGTCCTGCAGCATCGGACGGGGGTTGACGGGCATAAAACTCATGGTGGCGGTGGGGGAGGGCGGTATCGAGGAGGAGGCTGGCTGGTTGGGTGCGGTTGAAGTGTGTTGTCGTTCGGACGCTTCCCGATGTTGATACTTTTTTTGAAGCTAGGCTGTAAGCGGGTTAAATTCCGTCAGCTGGCAGAGCCTGACCGCCAGCTGTCAACAGCTCTCCCTCTCTGACGGTGCATTGTCGCCCCGCCACACCCCTCCCCCGCCTTAGCTCAGCCCGACCGGCCAAACCGCCAAACTGTCAAACCGCCAAACCGCCGCCAAACCGCCGCCAAAGTGCCCATCGTACGTAGTCTCCCAAGCGTTACAGAGCTTGTCATGAGATCTACAGGAGATTCTTGTTACATATCAGGAATGGGCAGGCTTGTACTATGACATTTGCGGCAATTTGCATGAAAAAATTGCTGAGCAAGGTTACAAAATACGGGCCAAGAATGCCAGCTAGCATGCCAATCAGGCTTTTTTGTTCTTTTCCGTAGAATAGAATGGAAGCGGAAATAATACGAGCAGAGGCAAATAGGCAAAAGGTGAGACGGATGGGAGAGCTTGGCAGAAGCATAAAGCGCTGGTCCAAAACGTCTAATCAGAATAGGAAAATTGCTCGTGGAAATGGACAAGCACCGGACGACAGTGGTCCGCGTGAATAATCAGCGGCCTTTTCTGCCAGTCACCTGGTCGACCGAGAGGGCCGCCGGAGGGCGTGGGAGGTTTCGCCATGGTGTTTGGGTGGTGCAATGGGGCAATGGGGCAATGGGGCAATTTGGGGGGTGGTGGTGTAGTTTTGCATGCTGTAGGCGGAGAATCCGGTGGCGGGATCGGACGGACGTCGGAAGGGGAAAGAGCCATGGGCCATGGAGGGGCGTCATGGCCCAATTTGCCCCTCCTTCCTCTGGAGAGAGCATAGCACGTTATATTAGCCAGGCCAAACACGATCGTCAACTTTCTGCTGGCGCTTTTTCCTTCTTCTCTTCTTTTCATCCAGCAGACACCTTGCTTCTCTTGAATGACAGCCATCGCCCGTACCATCTCTTACAATGTCGACTTCTCTGGACCAATTGAAGGCCGCTGGCACGGTGAGTCTGTCTGGAAGCTGATTTCGGGGCCCCCGATTTCCCAGCGTTCCTGGAGCTCCGACCTCTGGAAAGCTCGGCATTGCGCTCTTTTTCGAAGCTGTCCTCCGTCTGTCCCGTGGCTAACTCGCTCTCTCTTCAGGTCGTCGTCAGTGATTCTGGTATGTTACTCGTCTCGTCCTCTGCTGATCCGTAGCTAACTTTCCAGGTGACTTTGCTTGTTAGTCTTCCTCTGGCACCCTTTCTACTTTCTTGCTCCCCTTCTCCTGCTCACCAACAGCAATCGCCAAGTACAAGCCGCAGGATGCCACGACCAACCCGTCGCTCATTCTGCAGGCGGCCAAGAAGCCCGAGTACGCCAAGCTGATCGATGCTGCCGTGGCCTACGGCAAGAAGCACAGCGGCTCGGTCGACGAGAAGGTCGACGCGGCACTGGACCGCCTGCTGGTCGAGTTCGGCCGCGAGATCCTCCAGATCGTGCCCGGCCGCGTCTCGACCGAGGTCGACGCGCGCTTCTCCTTTGACACCAAGGCGTCGGTCGCCAAGGCTCTGCACATCATTGAGGTGCGCTCTTCGCTTTGGCCTCTTCTTGCTGTGCACTAACACGCGCAGCTGTACAAGGAGCAGGGCATCTCCAAGGACCGGGTGCTGATCAAGATCGCGTCGACGTGGGAGGGCATCAAGGCGGCAGAGATCCTGCAGCGCGACCACGGAGTCAACACGAACCTGACGCTGCTGTTCTCGCTGTCGCAGGCGATTGCGGCGGCGGAGGCGGGCGCGTTCCTGATCTCGCCGTTTGTGGGCCGCATCCTGGACTGGTACAAGGCGCACACGAAGAAGGAGTACGCCAAGGAGGAGGACCCCGGCGTGGCGTCGGTCAAGTCCATCTTCAACTACTACAAGAAGTACGGCTACAAGACGATTGTCATGGGCGCGTCCTTCCGCAACACGGGCGAGATCACGGAGCTGGCCGGCGTCGACTACCTCACCATCTCGCCGGGCCTGCTGGACGAGCTGCTGAACTCGACCGCGCCGGTGCCCAAGAAGCTCGATGCCGCCAAGGCCGCGACGCTCGACATCCCCAAGAAGTCGTACATCAACGACGAGGCGCTGTTCCGCTTCGACTTCAACGAGGACCAGATGGGCGTTGAGAAGCTGCGCGAGGGCATCAGCAAGTTTGCGGCCGACGCCATCACGCTCAAGGACATTCTCAAGGCCAAGGTGCTGGCATAAGAAAACGATGGCGTGAGGTTGTCATAGAACGAATACAGTATCTGTGCGTGTGTGTGTGTTTGTATTTGCGTGCTAATCCTTTTGTCCTGATATGGTATTATGAAAGGGACAGTGCAGGTTCCTATGACCAAACGCCAGTGAAAAAAACAGAAACCAACGCTGACCTTTTTTATTTCCCCCCTTTAACTCCCTCTCACTGCGGCGGTGGGACAGGGCACCTGGGCAATGCTGTGGACGACGCTGCCGCGGGCGTCGGCTTGGACGACGAGGGCGGTCAGCTTGCCGCCGTAGACGCAGCCGGAGTCGAGGCCAAAGGTGTAGCCGGCGTCGGCATCGGCGTCGGCGTGCGGGCTGCGGCCAGCACCCCACAGCCAGGCTAGCCAGGCCGCGGCGGATTTTCGGAATGATGCTGTTGTGGTCGGCGGCACGGAGAGACCGGTGACGGCGTCGTGGCCGTAGACGACGGTGGTGCGGTTGGCCGGGTCGGGCTGGCGGTGCTGGGCCTGGTTCCAGCCGGCGGCCCAGTGCAGGCGGTCGTGGGCCTGGCCAAAGTGGGCCTCGATGGGCAGCAGGGCCATGTCGGCCTCGGCGTACTGGCCGAACAGCACGGGCGACACGGGCACGCCGCCGACCTGCACGTCGACGAGGACGGGCGGCCGCGGGTGCAGCGGGTCGGGTCCGTAGGCGTTGCGCTGCAGCCGGCAGAAGACGGCGTCGACCTGGCGCGGCGGCGGCTCGAGGAGGTCGCCGTCGGGCGTCCGGGGGCGGGTGCCACCGGCCAAGGCGCGCATGCGCTGGATGACGAGGGCGCGGGCCTGGTCGCGACGCACCTCGTCGGCCGGGTGGACGAGGCTGCGCATGGTCATGGCGGCGCAGGGGTCCTGGCGGGCCAGGGGGACGTCGGGGGCGAGGCCAGCGTGCACGACGACGACGTCGTCAAAGGGAAACGAAGAAGAAGAAGAAGACGACGAAGAAGAAGGGCCGATGCGGCCCAGGTGCAGAATGACGGGCAGGTCGGCCAGCCAGCGGTGCTGGTCGGGTGTGAGGGAGGCGGCGATGGCGCGCTCGGGGGCGTCGCCGTGCGAGAAGGGGTTCTGCTCGAGCGGGTCGATGTGCAGGTCGGCGTAGATCTGGTCGTGGTCGATGGGGTCTTCCACCGGCTCCGGCCCGTCTCTCCAGCCGAGCCAGGCCAGAAAGCTGCTGCTGCCCTGCTGCTGCTCCAGCTCCTCCCGGTAGGCCGCTTCTTCCTCTTCGAGCTCGAGCTTGGCCGCTGCTCGCTCGCGCCGGCCTTCAATCTCAATGTCGAGCTGCGTCTGGCGCCGGCGACCGTCCTCGTCGTCGGCATCCCCGGTCTGGCCGTACGCCAGCAGCACGCGGTCCTCGTGGTTGCCGCGGACGGCGCTGGCGCCCAGCTGCATGGCCAGGTCGACCACGCCGGCGCTGTCGGGCCCCTTGCTGACAAGGTCGCCCGTCAGCACCAGGTGGTCGCGGCCGGCGGCAAACGAAATCGTGTCCAGCAGCGCCTCGAGCGCACTGCGCTGGCCGTGCACGTCGCCGACAAAGACGATGCGGCGCCGGCGCAGCACGCCCGGCTTGGTGTCGTCGCTCTCGGCGTCTTGCGGCAGCAGCAGCTCCACCGGCAGCTCGGCCACCACCCGCTGGGGGAGGCCGGCGATGGGCGGACGTGCCGAGGTGCCGTACTCCATGCTGATGTCAGGCTCCAGCGCGTCCTCGTCGTCGTCGTCGTCGTCGTCATCGTCGTCGTAGTCGTCTTCTTCGTCTTCTTCATCTCTGTTGTCCCCCTCGTCTCTGACGTCCCCTCCGTCCTCTCTGTTTTCGTCTCCGTCTCCGTCCTCTCCGTCCTCTTCATCCTCGCCATCCTCGTCCTCTTCCTCTCCATCTCTGTCGTCTTCACCCTCCTCGTCCCCCTCGTCCCCCTCGTCTCCTCCGTCTTCATATCCCTCCCCATCGTCCATCTCATTGCTGCCTGCCGTCTCTTCTGGCCAGTTTTCCTCTAGAGATGTCACGTGTTCATGTTGCCTGTCTTCCGGAGACAAGGACGGGACATAGTCGGGGGCCTGGCCGTCGTGCTCGTGCGTGTAACCCAGATACAGGGCCGTCAGCATGAACAGAGCGAGGGCGAAAAGAATGCGGCGCCGGCGGATGCGGACCCGCCTGATGAGCGGAAGCACCATCCGGGGCGGAATGGCAGAGACGATCCAGCAGAGCCAAGAGGGAGATGCCTGATCGTCCCAGATACCAGGGGACAGCCTGGGAGAGAGGATGTGTGGTGCCTGCCGCTATAAGGAGCAGAAAAGAGCGTCTTCCATGCGTGACGAAGCTGCGGCGTAGAGATAGAAAAAAAAAAGAAGAAAAAAAGTCAAGACGGGAGACATCAGCAGAAGACGGCCTGGGGAAGAAAAAGACATGGAACGACAAGAAAGAGGAGGCGTGGAGGGGACGGGAGAGACAGGATAGGATTGCCAAGACAGATGCCAAGATTGCAACACCTTGTATCAGGGATAATAGGCTTCATGTCGATGGAGTGCGGGTATCGCCCGAGCCAATTCGGTGGCCTTCTGGAAGATCGATCATTTTTGAGTCTCTCAGCCTTGCCTCGAAGACGAGACAGAGACGGACGAGACATGAGACAGAGTCAGAGACAGAGACAGAGAGACAGACAGACGGATGGAGAGACAGAGAGACAAACACAGATGGAGAGACAGATGGACAGACACCACTATCAGGATCAAGGCCCGCACAATCCTGCGGTGCCAAGCTCGAGCACCATGTAAACGAACAGCCTCTGCCTCTCGCTATCGGCACGCTAATTATTAAGCGTCTATCCTCTTTCAACGGCAGACAGAGGGGGGAGCACGCGACACCTCCCCTTCTGGGATGGTGCTGAAATACAGTGGGATTGGGGCTGATTGGCACCCGGTCAGCCCGCCCACCCGCTAGCGCATTTCTGTCCCGCTTTTCAGAATGGGTGAACAGCCTCGCAGCGTCTTTTACCACAGTACGAAGTATTATGCCACGGCGTTTTACAAGTACTCGTGCAGGTAATACGCCCCGTCGCTGGGCAGACGTCTTGGATATTGCGCGTCACCTTGGCAGGCCTGCGCTCGGTCTGCACTTCTGCATCACATCCGGTATCACACCTTGTATCAGACTCCGTATCACCCGTATCGCTCCTTCTCCCGCTGCCCAGGAATTAAAAGAGGGTCGCCCAGAAAGGTGCCGCAAAACGGGGCAGTACGCGTACCACTGTAAACACCCTGTTATTGCAGGTATGCTTATTCAGACAGAATCGGCGAGTCAAGTGCCGATCGCCGACCTCTTGCTGCAGCACCGATCCACGGCTCCGTGAGTAGAGTAGATATCTATTCAAGCCCTGCTTTTATAATGCATTCACGCCGCCAACGCCGTTTGCCCATGCTCTGTCTATCGTGGTATGCTCCAGTCCTGGAGCGAGTCTCACTTTTTCTGCTGCGCCTGCCGGTATTTTTCGTTTTCCACCTCGCGCCAGTCGGACGGCGCCTTCTCGTCGCCCGAGGTCTCGCGCGCCGTGCTGGCAAACGCGCGCCGCCCGGCGTACAGCTGGTAGCCCGTCTGGGCCGACTGACTGCTGTTTCCATTGTCTCCCCCTCCCTCGGCTGCCTTTCGGGCCTCGGCGTCGTGGGCGGCCAGCAGCTTGGCGGCGGCGGGCTGGTTGCCGCGGAAGCGCTTGCGCATGTCGATCATGCCGCGGCGGCACTCGCCAAAGCCCTTGCGCAGCTGCTGGCAGCGCGGCGGCAGCGTCTCGACGAGGGGCTCGCGCATGCACTCGGCGGCCGAGTGGCGCTGGACCATGACGCAGTCGGATTCCTGGAGACACTGCGCGAGTGCCGCGCCTAGATACAGTTAGGCATTGTAGAGAGAGAGAGAGAGAGAGAGAGAGAACAGCGTACGGATTTCTTTGCAGGAGCTCGGCATGGTGGTTGTCGATGCAGAAAATCGGACGACGGCGAAAAGTCAGGAATAGATAGCAGGCTTCTGATTGGACAGCCAGACCGACGCCACACACCCGACGCCACAGGCAAGCCACAGCGCGCCACGGTGCGCCACTGCCACGACAGGACTTTTGCATGTGACATCACATCCCTGAAAGGTACCAAGTCTTCAACGTTTCCACGCCGTTTCCCTCCTCCTCTCGACCTTTTGCTGATTCCCGAGGATGCTACGCGCTGCTGGGTCTGCTCGTGTCTCTCCATGCTGATATCCTGATTCCCCGTGTCGCGTTTCTTCTAGTTGTGGCCTGCACGTTCTCGACCCAGCCGGCATTCCTCGCCTCCGCCTCATTCCTCGCATTCACCGCCCGCCGACCGCCTCGAACATGCCCACCGCGGCCGCGCGCCACCGATCCAGCCCGTGTCCCAACTCTGCCTCGTCGCGCGCTGGTCTCTGATTTTTTTTTTTTTGTTTCCTTTCTGCTTCCTGTCCATCATGCCTGTCCCGTTTATTGGTCGCCTCAATGTGTTAGGACCTCACTTCTCATGTCTCTTTTCCGCCTCTCTCGGCTGCTGACGCCGGCCAGGTCCGAGTACACAGCCCTCGTCGGCTCCTTCTTTCTCGTGGCACTCGAAGCCGTCATCCGTGTCTTGACTCTGTGTCTCCGTACGCCCCTCCTGC